>OY747717.1:32832500-33202500 GCA_963556495.2 Valencia hispanica | reverse complement strand
CCTTATACAAAAAACAATGCAGGAGCAAAATGGGCATAAAGAGAGAGAAAAAAAAAAATCAACCTGTAGCCGGTTGATGAACACTTCCATATCTCATTATATTCACTTTGATTTCTTAATCCATCTGCATATATAAATAAACAATTTATAAGGCTTGCGTGCTCTGTGGATGCACATATATATGTGCATAGGGCAGATTTGTTTTTCTGTTAATCATAAATCTGAGCTTCTTTTAAAATCCAGAAAAGATTTCCTTCATCTTCCATCAACAGGAAACGATCTGTACCTGCACCCGTCTCACTGAGACAGGCGGCGGACTACTTGTTCAGTCGGTTTAACTAAAAAGAAAAAGAAAAAAAAAGGGTTGAACTTCCGAAGCTAGCGAAACTTTTCGTTTGACGAGATACATTCTGCATTAGGCGTCATGAAAACCCCTCGCCGCTGTCCTGAATGTAAAAGTCAGCAGAACCTAGCCGATAAATAGCACATGGATCACACTGACGCACAGCACCGGATTGTCGCTCTGATCCTAGTCCGACGAGCAGAAAAGGGAAAAAAAATAAATAAAAAAAAATGCTACATTTTTGTGGTCGTTTTTGAACTTGAAAGAATCAGATCTCAGTCATTTTTTTTTTTGCCCTGTGGGGGCACCACAACACAGATGCGGCTGTGGGCTTTTCAGGGTCGTTCTGACATTGGTATAAATAATTGCAGATAATTATCATCTCAATAAATATGACAATAAATAGAATGACCTCTGAACTTCTCCAAGTCGCCACGAAAACATTAAGGCAACTTTGAACAAACGCTCTGACAGAAACGTCCTGTGAATTCCTTCTACAGTGTTTGAGAGTGATAACACTGAACGCATAAAGACCGAGGACACAACTAGATTGAACAAAAACAGCTTGAGGAACATAACGAAGTTGTAGGGAACACAGGAAACAAGGATGAAGAGGTAAATATCTCATTAGTAGGGATGGATGTTAGTATTTGTGAACATTTTATTTCCACCATCGGTGAGGAAAACATTCATGGCCTGATATTCACGGCGCGAAAAAGAGAACTAAACCTACGGAACAACACATCGAAACATGACCTGTTTTCAATTCTACATGTGCCAGATATCAGTGCATCAAACAGGCACGGTATTAGTGGCACGTGTGATGCCACTCTTACAAACCAGTGTATATATCCTCGTCCCCTGGTAGTGTCTCATGACTTGGGGGGGGGGCACAGCTGGAGACTTCTGTGCTTTCAGTGTCCGGCTGCGCGTTTCTTCCCGACAGCCGAGAACGTCCAAACGTGTCAGAATGCAAAAGGCCTTTGGGCTTCTTTTGAAAGCCGATTTTAACGTTGTTTTTGTTGTCGAGTGAGACCACAAGACGTTTAAAATGTTCTTTTCTTTTTGCTTTCATAATGAATCTTCAGCATTTGGTGAGTATTCAACAACGTCTACTGATTGGTCTGTCTCGACTTTCCCCTTTTTGTGTTTTTCTTCATTTAAAAAACAAAAACAAAAAACAACTACTGGCTTTTTAAAGCGTGGCTGAACAGCCGCAAAAGGAGGTAAAAGCCTGTTTATGAGACATAAGTGTCCACCGATGGCGTCTGCGTGGTTCTAGTTTGTTCTGGTGGCGAATACGTCGTGTTGACTTCATCAGCAGTCCACCACGGCCGAAAGGTTCAGGGGGCGTAGGCGTGCTTGTAGTAGCCCCTCCTGAGGGCCGCGTAGGCGATGCACTCGGCCGAGCGCCGCTGGTCCATGCTTAGCAGCGCCTCCAACAGGTCGTTGATGTCGGCTTTCAGTCCCTGCCTCTGCATCCAGTTCTTGAGCAGCTCGTAGACTTTGTCGCCGGGGGGGCCGTTCTCCGCGATCCGAATGTGGTTGTCGCTGATGCCGATCAGTCGGAAGAACTTGTTGTGGATCCGGACGTCCAGGTACTCGTCGAACAAGTCGAAGCTCTTCCTGAGGGACTTCTCTGATCCTTCAAAATGACAACGCACAAACACCGTAAACACAATGTCACAATACAAGTCAGTAATAACGTAGTTGGTTTTTTTCCTAGTTTGATGGTTTTATTTACTTAGTTAAGAAAGATAATCAAACCAGCTTGGCTGTATGTGAAAACATAATCGGACACTAAATCTAAGAACTGACGGTGAAACCTTTGGTAGCAACAACTGCCATCATGCTTTTGTGATAAATTTTACCCACCAATCGTCATTGCAGAGGAATTTCTGAAAAGCATCTAATCTTTTCAATTTTTTTCAAACATGAGCCTGTTTTAAGATTAAATTAAATTAAGATTCAATTAAGTTTAAGTCAAGACTTTGACTATAAAACCTTTATTTTGTGGGTTTTTTGTAACCATTCAGAGGAGGATTTGCTGGTGTGCTTCGCATATCCCAAGTCGGCTTTAGCTTGGGGTCTCAATATGATGGCAGAACGTTCTCCTTTGGGATTTTCTGATAGAGAGCAGAATTTATGCTTCCATAACTTTAAGAAAGCCCTCCGGGACTTGAGGCTGCTTTGCTGCTTCAGACCATAACCCGATCATTTCACTCCATAGGTGTACTGATCGTCTTCGAAAAGGCTGTGGTTCTCCAACAGATTTAACAAAAAGTTCCACTTATGACTCATCAGACCACAGAATATTTTCCCAGAGTTTTCAAGATTCCTAAAAAGGGCCCATGTGTTCTTTTGGTCAGCCCTGCTTTGTTGCCCATTCTCTTTCTTATTGTTGTATTATAAACACTGAGCACAAGTGAGCTAAGTAAGCCTGCCATGTTTTGGATGTTGGTCTGGGTTTTCCTGTGACCTTTTGGTTGAATGGTGAATGAGCTCTTGGAGTAATTTTGGTAGGCTGTCCACGCCTAGGAAGGTTTAACACGGTTCTCTGCTTTGTCTTGTGTGGATAATGATTCCGGCAGCTGGAGTCCCAAAGCCTTGGAAATGGCTTGTAACCATTTCTAGTCTACTTGATGTCAATGATCTTAGATCAGGGAATGACATGTTTGTTTGTGAGATCATGTCATCAGACAGGTTCTGTTTAAAGAGCATGTTGCAGGTTAAATATTTTCTAAAATGCATATAAAACGTTTATTGAGGGTATTTTTTTGAAAACTTACGATACATAATAGTACAAATTTTTATTAAAAAGTTTCAGAATCTGGACGTGTGACGTACGAAGAGGGAGTTGTATCTATGGGCTGCCTCAGCTCAGCGTGGCGAGTAGGTAGTTATCTGGTAGAGCGGTTGTGTTATCGAGAGTCAAGTGTGTTCACCAGTTGGATTGCGTTTACTTTTCTTAATAATTGCACATTATTGTGTTTGTGGAGGCTGTACAAACACTAGCCTGTAAGGACAATGGGTCCAGAGGTTTCCAAAAAAAAGACATCTTCTGTGACTGGGTGCATTTTGTGTAGCTGAAAAGGCTGGAGTTCACTTCTGCTTCGGCTACGAAAAACGGCGCTCACTTCAGACCCGAGGATTATCATCCCAACGATGCGATGCAGTTTAACATGGGACACCAAAGCAAAGATCCGGTGAGTGCCTTCGCTGCATAAAATTTTATAGGGACTGCTGTCAGTGGCTGCTTTTGGACCTGCAGCAGGCAGGAGACACGATCACGGATTGATCAGAGGCTCATCTCTACACAGACGGGATCAGTGCATTTTAAGTCTTGTTGTCTAACATCTGCTAATGACAGCTTTATTGAAGGAATGATGCCAAAGATTAGAAACAACGTGGTATGTGGGTTGTTAAAGAAACAATAACGCTAGTTTGCAACACCCAAGCTAATAACGTTAGCTTCGTTAGCAATCTTTTAGCCATTAATTCTTGCCCTGCTCTCTCTCTGCTCTATGAAGGCACATAGCTGTACGGTTGTGGTTCATCAACTGTAAACATTCAAAGTTTCTTCTGTGTCAGAGCCGGCCATAAAAATCCATAATTTTCCTTTGATCGAGCTGACAGGACTCCCTCAAGCTACGTCACTTCCGATCTGGCGGAGGTTAAATCTTCTCTCAAAAACGACCCCAAGAGCTAAAAATAATTAATGTACGAGTACATTTTTATTTTAAAACAGTTCCTGATATATTTCTCTAAACAGTGGTTTAAGGGGGAGGCTCTAACCAGCAACCTGCTCTTTACGCGGTCGTTTGTGATTCAACTGGGCGTGGCTAGTTAAATTGAACCAAAAATGTGGTTAATCAATATCTTTTTTTCCCCCTTAATAAATAAAATCAGCATTTGAGAACTGTTTTTTGTATTTATGGTTAACTGAATGATAACCTTCCCCCCCCCCCAAAAAAGAATTATTAAGGGTGCAAATACTTTTCAATAGCCCAGCAAACTACATCAGAACTATGATTTTCCGTCCTTTATGTGTTTGCCTACAGTAGCACTTTGCCAAGTAAATTCTTCATTTCCATGCCATACGTTAACACTGCAGCTATTGTTCTTGTGTAGCATAAACACAATCACAACATTTAAGAGCATTTTCCCTTCAGAGGACATCAATTTAAAACATTTTAATGTAAGGTCAAATTCTAAGACATGTCTTCTTCAATTCAGCAGGAGAAACGACAGCAAGAAAAGACAGCATGTTCTAAGCCCCCGCAGCCTCAGATCAGGCCTGACTATCATGAGATTAGTGATCTATCAAGCACAAAAGTGGAAGATCTTTTGGAGATTTTTTTTTTTTACTTCCCTGTGATCTGGCATTGATTGCAATTTGCTGGGCTGGGCTGCGTAAGAGCAAAACAACAGGAAGACGATCTTCCTGATAACAGATGGAAATGCCTCATAAGAGTAAAAGCCTCTATTTCCTACAGGGAGTATCTTACCATGTTGTGGCACCAGTCGACGTCCTAGAGGGTCATCCTGCAAAAAAACCCAACATGCCATCATGAGCTTGAGTGAGGAGAAAAACAGACAACGCAAAAGTGTTCAAAAGTATTCATGTCCCATTGATTATTATTTGCACATTTTGCCACTTTACAACCACAAACTTGCACATATTTTACTGGGATTTAAAAAAAAGTTAGATTAAAGGAAAGTAGAACACTGAAGTGGAAATAAAAAGAGGACAGTGTTTTCCAAATGAAACTCTGAAAAATTGGGTGTCCATTACTATTCAGTCCCTCTACTCTGGTACCGTTCAATAAAAAGGCTAATGTTCTCTCTTTCCATTTTACGATGACGGACTGAGCATTGCTTCATGAAGTGCTCCAAGGTTTCATAACCTAACTCCGCTTTAAATGTCCTCATAACTTTGTCCCTGATCTCCTGTCTGCTGTGGTCTTCGTGATGCCATTTGTTCACGAGTGTTCTCCAACAAACCTCTAAAACAGAACAACTGGATTTAGACAAGAGTTTAAATGACACACAGATGGACTAAATCTACTGATTAGCTCACTTCCGAAGGAAACTGGTTGCACTGGATCTTATTTAAGGGCTTTCACAGTAAAAGGGTCTGAACACAAATGCATGCCACATAGATGCATTTGAGAAAAATGTTCAAAGGTAACCTTTTCTGTCTACTTCAAAAATAACGCACTATATTGTGATGGTCAGTTGCGCAAAATCCCAATACAATACATTGAGGTTTCTGGCTGTGACAGGACAATGTGGAAACGTTCTAGGAGTACAAATACTTATAAAGCACACCTAAATGTTAGAAAAATGCTTGATTCTGCTGCTCACCATGTCTGAGGGCAGCTGTCTGAAGCCGGCGGGGCTCTGGTGTGGGGTGTTGCCGGAGGACGCAGCTGTGGGCAGTGCCGACAGGCTCGTCTGAGACGAGCTGGTGGTGTTGGGCAAGCTGTCCCCCAGTCCGCGGTCTTCGTCCTCAAGAGGAGGGCAGGCCTTGGTCATCCCAGCCTGAGTCTCCTGCAGCAGCGGCCGGGACTCCGGTCGGGGCTCCTCGCCCTCCAGGCCTGCGTTCTGATTGTTCTGTTTCTCCTCGGCCGTGGCTCCACTCTCATCCTAACCAAGACCAGAAAAACGAGGATGAAAACCAATGAGATATATGTATTTGTTGCTAAATACTATATACACTAATTGTGACTGCAAAGGAAAATATACACAAAGTACGATCAAATGCAACTTACGATGGGGATTTTTACGATTTCGCTGGAGTCCATTGAGCTCTTTGACCCTGTTGAAAGCAAGAAAATTGTTTTAGGAGAAAGAAAATGTCATCGGCTTTGTCATTGCTTGGTCATACATACTACATGGACTTACATGGTATGTCACATGAATGCTGCTTCCTTAAGAACCACAAAATGACCAAGATGACGACAATCACAATGAAGGAGATCAAGAGCATTAATAAAAGGAACCCTGGGGAAAAAAAACAAACAATACAGATCAGAGAAATTCCAAGCCTGGGCAGTGATTATGATTGGGCGACAGGATGTGTGAAAGTTACAGGTATTTGTTGGAGCATGGGGAACAAGAGGAGACCGAGGTGTTGCGGTTTCAGTCGGGGAAGGATCTCGTTTTCGGCACTCGGTGTTGGAAAACGGCGTGCACTTCTTAACCTCCTCCTCACCCACTTTGCACCTGCAATTATGTGGAAGCAGAGCAGTTGAAATAAAAGCACATCAAGGAAACGGCACCAGGTGTTGCCTGTATAACTTCTCTATATGTATTAAGGTAATCAGTCACTAATCTATGCAAAATATTCACTTTAACGGGGTTTTTGTGTTGTTGTTTTTTTACACTGGTCACATTACAAGCACATTTTTGGGGATTCTTCAAACTTCGATATGCAGGTACATCTGAAGTGAATTGGTTGGATTTTATTTCGGGGCATCATTTTTTTTTTTGCCAGTCCTTCTTAAAAAAATGCTTCAACTAGTCAGATGGATGGATGGTGTCTGGAGCACAAAATCAGCACCATACATCTTTACACCAACTCTGCTGGTGAAAAGCATCCCCATAGCATGATACCGCCACCACTCAGTGCTTAGGATTTTATTTAGGGGCATCTCATTGCAGGGGAATTACTTTAAATGCATTTCACACATTTCCGAATATATATATATATATATAGTTTTTTTTTTTTTTTTTACACAATACATTTAATTTTCCTTCCAGCTCACAATAAAGCGCTACTTTGTGTTCATTGAACGCATAAATTCGCAATGAAAAACGTTTGTGGTTGCATCGTGACAAAATGTGGAGAAGTTCACAATATTCAAATACTTTTTAATCCACAACCTGTGGACTAAAAACGACAAATCTGTCAATTATTAAGCAACACTTACTTGGCACAGCGCTTGCAGACTTCACAGGCCTGGTCAGGAACACAGAAGGTACCGGGCCTGCACTGGCACTTGGTGTCTGTTGTTGTTGTGCAGGGCGCAATTTCAATTTCATCTGTAAAAAAACATTAAAAAAGAAAAGAAAAGAGTTGAGAATATTGTGAGAAAGCTCTAAGCCACTGACTCTTGATCAGCACATTGGTCATGTTGGTTTGTAACCACTGTCAAGTCAACTACATCTAACCTGCTGATGCATGTACAGGGCTTAATGTGTAAACTAGCAACAAACCTGTGACCATCAGAATGTGTTAAATGAGAGAAACCTTGGTTAAGATCTTTAGCTAATTTATAGCCAGTCAGTTAATATGCTGTGACTTTTTCCCTCCAAACAAGAATGAGCTTGATAATCGGGTTTCCTGCTTTTCTCCCACTTTTAAAAAGGAACATGGGAAACTGAGAATCTGCCTTGGTTCGTTCGTGACTTTGGAACCTTAAACGACAGCAGCTGTAAGTTTTTAAAATGGGATCAGATGAAACTTAGGAAAACATGAAAAAACAAAGCAGCAGTCCACCTCCACAAGACACTAGCTTCAGTAAATAGGAAGGAAACGCCTCCAAATTAAGGAGAAATAAAAGAAAAATCTGTTCCAGAGTGACTTGCAAAATTTGGACATATCTTTTTATTGTAAAAGTTTGCAGATAATTCAGCTGCAGGGCACATATGCAATTAATCGATTGCTCTGGAGGTTTTGTCGTTTGAGTAAAAAAAGAAAAAAAAGACAAAATATGGTCCGTCTTACCTTAACAGCCACTGAAACAAATTATTAAACAGCAGACATTTTGTTCTCGAGTCTTGTCAGAGTAAAACGCAGGCTCCTTACGGTCACGCAGAGAACACAACCCCGGTTTTGTGACTTCATCTACAACTGCAGCTCATGACATAACAATGTCTTTTACTGTTATCATTTCAGTTGATGTATAATAATAAAAATGTAATTACTCTGCATCTAAAACAGAACAACCCAAGTTTTGTTTTCCTCCGTTTCTCAAGGCCTGGACCCTTAAAGGACTGCGGGGAAATGTCATTTACTGCATGGCTGTTAAGTGCTAAGGCGCTTAAGCCCTGCAGCATCTGACAATTGTGGGAGCCACAAAGTTTGGAAAACAACAACCGATTAACCGTGAAAATGTGCTGCATAAAATAAAACAGCAAAAAAACAAACAGAAATGTCGACAGTTTTGTGGTTTCATGCAACTGAAAAGCATTGCAAACTTTTATTTAAAAAAATCTAAATAAAAAAAAATCAGCCATAAAACATAAAATGGAGTAGTATAAATACATTTAGAATCAAGATGCATTGATAACCCAATCCAACGCAAAAACGACAGTGATTTGTGATTCCTACTGATCTGTAAAAATAAACTCTTCATGAGTAAGCTACATCAGAGTAAGATTTAAAAATGAACGAAAACAATGTTGCTATGGAAATTTAGTGTTACTACAGCCCATAAATCCTTTCTTTACATGGCTTGATTGTTTGTTGTGACATGGTGGGTAAAAAAAAACAAAAACGAAGGATGCACTGATATGAAAATTTGGGCCGATATCCTATATTATTGCTGCTGTTATTTTCCAACATTATTTATATTCCCATACACTTTCAACAGCGTGTAAAAGCGGCTACACCACCTACGTTGCTTCTCTGCTTCAGTTAAAGCAGCATTCAGCAACTTTTACACCTTAATATAATGTTTTTTTCAAAAGTTATGGTGGAATTTTATCATCTATTCTGTTCATTTTTAGAGTTATCACCACCTTACAGGGGTCCTTGGCTTTTTTCTGCACTATAGAACTTTTGAGCGGCGACCCGCCGCCGGAAGTACCGACTGAGTTCTGCTTTACGGCAGAGTCATACAGCCTCACTGTTCAGACTGTAGAGATAGCTGATCCACCATAGAGACCGGGAAATCCCATATCAGAAGAAGCTAGAAAAAGAAAAAGAGAACGTGATAGAGAGAGAGGCAAAGACCAGAGTAAATATTGGGCAGGCTTTTCCTCGTTGGTGAGTTCTTTTGGAACTAACGTCATGTACTACGGAGGCCGAGTTAGCCGTGCTGCTAATGGATAGGTAAGTAATCAATGATTTCACCGGGGTTATAGTGTTTGGTCTGGTATGATGTTGTTATACAGTCCTGAGAAAGCTGTTTATTAAATGTGTGGAGGTGGATGAACATAGTTTGCACAGTATACCTTACAGTAGCAATGTGAATTACACAACCGAGTCGATCTCCGTTAGCCATCTACAGGCTAATGTGATGCTAACGTGTAAGACTCGGTTCTGTAGATAAAGACGTAGTCGCTGTATTTCAGTATATAAGTCAAACTTTTTTCTTTTGGTTTTGTCAAGCTAGTGATTTATATTTTTGTTGTTTGATTTTTTTCCTAAAAACACCTAAAGATGTAGGCTGATTCTAGTGTTGGGAGGTGTTTGCTACGGGGCGCTTAGACGTTCTCTGTATCTAATCCCACTGTTTTTCCAATTACCCCGACCTCCCCCACAAACTGAATACCTAGCTGTGAGATCTTTACTCTAAATGATCCCGATTGTTACAGTTGAATTGCGAACTGAAACGGCGCTTGTTTGTTGTTTGGGCAAGCGATTTGGAAAGCAGCCACTGAAACATGCCTCTTATGAGCGACAGAGAGATTTGATTTTACGACAGTTATGTTGCGCGGCAAGCCTGAAGAGGGCAACAGAGAGCAAATATGAAAGTTGTGGAGTATTCCTTTAAATACCCCCATAATCCTGCGCTGCATCACTATCACTGTTACATGACTGAATAAATATCACATGGCCAATCTCCCCTCCCCCTCATGAAACACAAACGGCAACCAGATTGAAATGAACGTCGCTTGTTAATGTCGGCACAGTTTTACTTATCGGACCGATGCCAATATGTTAAAATGACTAACATCGGCCGATACTGATGTTGGGACGATATACTGTGCGTCCATCAAAAAACAAACAGGAAGTCGCAGAAACTTGGACTTACTAATTGCTTCGGCGGAGCACAGAGAGTATCAAGCTAAAGACAAAATAGCAGTTGATGGCGCAAAAACAAAATAACACTAACATTAGGAACCAGTTTGGTGATTTTCACCATGAACAAAAAGTCTGAAACGGTGAAAAGTCTGGATCAATTCGCCTGTTTACCAGTTTGTAAAGCCATTTCCTAAATTTTTTGTTTGTTGGCAATTACCATTTGCTGACCTCGGTCCGTGACAGTGCTTTTCAGCCACAAAACAACCATGGAAGAGACTAGGTTCGGGCCGAGTACTGGTCTCAAGGTATACCAGGGTGAGAGAGTTGAGGCTTTATATTTATTAAAGTTTTCTGATACAACACTTCTGCAGTTTAAAATCCTTTTAATAAAACGCCAGAGAAGGCTCCATAGCGACTGGGGTTTGGACCAGAGCTGCTTCCTACTCGCCCCTTTCAGTGAACTTCCATCTGGGTCAACGTCGTTTCTCAAGAAAGCCAAGTCCTTTTTTAAAAAAAAAAGAAAAAAAAGAAAGCCAACTCCTATGAAAGCTATGACGTGGAAACAGAGGGACGGCGGCCATTACTGCTTTTAAGGTAATGCTATTTTGGTAAGGGAATTTGTTGTGCTAAAAGTCTAGAGCACTATGTCCTGCCCTAAACTTTAGAAACCCCTGATCTATCACTTAAAAAATATATAATAATAATAATAAACTATCAATGAAGTTTGTGATCATAACGTGACAACATGTGAAACAGTTCAATTTGAAGCATTTAGAGGAAGCGACAAACGTCTTAAGCTGAATAATCCCAATCAAATGGAATAGTTGGGTCGGCTGAAATTCTCAGCTCTAGCTCTGACGTTGTTGGTGAATTTAGTCACAACTGTTTGCCTTCTCCCTAATGTGATCAAGCTACAATTCAGGTTTCCTTGTGGTCTATTGTTTTGTTGTTTAAAACCAGCAGAGGTCTTTTTGTTTCCTTCCCCCTCGCACAGCAGAGGCTACTTTCTCTAATAGAAATGAGTGGTGGAGGGCACGGGTTGATTGTGTGTTAGCTCGGTGTGGTGATGCTAAAACACAAAACAAACATAGAAGCTCCTAAAGTGAAAGCGGAATTAGTAGCTCGGTGAAATCAATATATAATAAAAAGGCAAAACTGAAATGGCAGCACAATGTTGTGAGAAAAATCACTGAATAAGGGATTCACAGATGAAGGAATCTTATTAAACAGCCATGTACGCTGTGTGAGTCTGTATTATAGAACCATGTTGATGCATCAGAGCGACATGTCTGACTTTTTCACAAAATACATTCAGTCTTAAAGCAGAGTTTGTCCATGTGACACCTTAAATGACTCAATAAATCAACAGCACCCTTTTAGGCACGAGCGCCCAACAGTATAAGAGCAAAGTAGTCCACAGTGTGCCGAAGCTTTTTATTATCATGTGGTTATGCAAGACACACACACAAAAAAAAAAACTAAACTTAACCTTAATAGTAGAATAAATGAGTACAAAACACAACCTATGTAACAGTATTCTCTTTTCTGTGGCCCATGCCTTTCATCGGACACAAAGACACCCACTGTGGGGTGACAATGACGCGCAGCCACACCCAGTTCAGCCAGGTAAGACGGACACACAGGCAAAACCCATCCGAGACAAGTAACACGCTCGCATTCAGGCCGGGAAACAAAAAAAACAAAGACACGCCCTGCTGCTCCCTGTAACATCATAAGATCTCATTTTCAGCAGTGGACGTGAAAGGCGGAGGGCGCACACAAAAGAGTTATCAGCTTTCCTGAAACAATCAATCTTTGACAACCAGGATCTTTAGAACACTCTGGCACTTATCTGATTTTTTTTTTTTTTTTTTTTTAAAAGGTAGAGGATAAAATTAAGGGTCG
This sequence comes from Valencia hispanica, assembly GCA_963556495.2. Classification (NCBI taxonomy): domain Eukaryota; kingdom Metazoa; phylum Chordata; class Actinopteri; order Cyprinodontiformes; family Valenciidae; genus Valencia; species Valencia hispanica. Next base: position 33,190,276 of record OY747717.1, on the reverse strand, counting down.
ATTCAGATTCTGGACCTGACGATACTAACTTTCAAACTAATTGAAATTTACTGCAGTTGCTCCCAGAATATGGTAAAAAAGATATCTATTTTACCTAGTTACCTTGCTATATCATTTAGATTTTTTTGTGTATAAATGAAAAAAATAATAAAAAAAAATAAGGAAATACAGTGAAGTAATTGATGCAGTTCATTTTTTTTTATAAATTGTGGTGTGAAAAGAAATCAGCTGGTGACCTGAAACAAATCTACACACCGATAAATTAATCTACATTTGTTTCAGAAAAATATTCATATAAATTTAGGTGGAGGGAAAAAAAAGACTTTGAAAGAAGTACAAAATGAATTTTATAGGGCACTACTAAACATTAACATGTTCCACCAACAACAACACTCTTCAGTGCGGAAAATGTTACTACAGGACTTGAAGGGTTATGGTTTTCCATTTTCAGTAATTTTAGTGGGATTTTACAAAATAAAGTCAAAGGAAAGAATTAAAGTTGACGAAGCCTTTTTAAAGCAAAACAATTTTCTACAGAGCTAAAGTCAGATGTACATGCAGGCCACTTCTTTAAACAGGGAAAGAGATTTCAGCAGGTATCGGGAAGGCTGAACGTACTACAGCAATGTTAGTCTGGTTTCAGATTAACATAACACTGAGACCTCGCTCTGTCTCAGAACATGTTGGATTTATAAATGTTTGCAACTTTTAGGAGATTAACAAAGAGACTGGTGTTCACAGTTAATGACAGCTAAACATGCTAACAGCTAATGTAAGATGCTAACCAAACAAACACCCTGTTTTACAAATACTCCTTTCACAGAGTAAAATTGCCTCTACTTCTTATATGAATTAAAGATGCAACGCTACGAAAATCTGGGCCGATATCAACCCTTAAACGGCGTAAAAACCACTATATCTGCTTCTCTGCTTGAGTTAAACATCCCACATTCCTGTGCTGCATCACTATCTCGGTCACATGACCAGACAAATAAAACATGGCCAACCCTCTCCCCTCCCGAAACAGACACACAAAAGGCAAGAAGATGGAAATCAACATCGGTTATTATTCTGTGCCCAGTTTTACTTATCGGCAACATTGATATGTTACAAATATACTAACATCGGCAGATACCGCTGTTGATGCCAATATATCGTGAGTCCCAAGATATTGGTACCGACAGGCTCTTTGTTGCTAAATTAGCTACAAAGCTTTGATCAGTGCATTTCTACAGTTCTGCCTACTTTTTTTTAAAATCAGGAACCAATACGGACAACTAAAACTGGGGGAAAATGTGAGACCAAACACACTGACTTTCATCCTTCACCTCACTTTAAAGTCGCATATTTACATTTTAGGTCATTGAAAATAAATCTGTTGAATCTAACTAATAATCAGTGATACTGTACATTGTTAAAGAAACAGGGAACTTTGTTACCTAGGCGACAGTGTGTACAGGGCAAACAGCGGGTCATCCCGTTGGGGTGCTCCGTGTAGGTCTGTCCGTGCTCGCAGGACAAACAGGTTCCTTGTTCCAGATCTCTTTCACAAGGCTTATTCACGAATGTTCCTGCAAATAAAATAAGACAACGATCAGACCACGATTCATTAAATAATAAATATATACCTCGCTGATGCAACCCAACAACTGTCCTTGGAATTTTAACTGCATCACTACGATGTACTTCCTACTGAAACAAAGGGAACAGAAGTTCCTATGTTATACGTGACTTTTTTAGGAAGAGTTCATGTCACAAGCGCTAGAAGAGGGAGCGATTCGGTGAACTACAAAGTGATTTGACCCAATTTGCTCTGTTGGATTATCATACTTATCTCTATGATCAGCTCGAGCATAACAGGAATAAAACCACTTGATTCTCATGTGTTTTCAGGGTTTATCTGGTGTACAAATTGAGGGGGGGAAAAAAGACCGGGGACAGAAGCAGCACAGACATCTTCAGTTGGAAATGTTTTGTTGTTTTTTTTAACTTGGAGACAGCTTGGCTTATTGTAGCTCAAGCTGTCACACTTATTCAAAGATAACTGACTGCTGGGTAAAAAAAAACAAAACAACCTCTTTTAACCATTAATATGAGCTAATTAACAAGAACTAATTAACAAGTGGGAAAACAAACAAATGTGTTGTCAATAAATGGTGCAAGCCAACAGAATAAATCAGCCATCCTCCAGGATTTACTTTTGACCAATCAGATGCATGTAATTGCAAAAAATCCACACTGATTGATGAGGTCTGCAGTTTAAGAGCCAGAAAAGTAACACACAAAAACAATCCAATGTTAGAAATTGACTAAATAATGTAGAAAAACATCTTTTGTCCCCCCCCCCAGAACTGAGAACCACAAACGACTTAACTTAATAAGCCACCAGTAGAATACAGTAATTGCTTTTTTGGCTAAATATATTCTGAGCTCAGGGAAAGTTAAATGGCTTATCACATTATGTACATAATTAATTAAAAAGGTTGGTGCTTTTATGGACTTGGACCTTCAAAACAACTCCGACTTCAAACTCTGCAGTTTCCACTTATGTTCAGACGGAGCGACTGGCTTTCAGCTCCTGGCCGTCATGCCTTATTTCCAGACGGAGCAGTGAGCGCTTACAGACTTTTCCAAAGTTCTCATAGTTTGCAGGATTAATACTGTATAACTTAACTCATAACCTTTAGATTTCAGCATACAGGAAGTGGAAACCTAGTTATGAAAGGTCTGTAAAACAGTGGGAGGGGGGGGGGGGGGAGGAGAAACAGGGTTATCTAAAGAATCTCTAAGAATTCCAAAACATTTGGAACTAAATTTCCCTCCAGTTAGAAGCAAACATACGGAGAGGTCTAAACTGACTACAATGGTTCTAGCATCTGGAATGAGGTTCCTGAAAATCTGAGGATGGCTGAGGGATAAAGTTAAAAGGAAAAGAAATAGGGTCATATCTTTTCATTTTGCATTTTTCTTACGTTTTAATAGACAATGTATTATCTTGTTCGTCAGCTTTAAAAATTGATTTTACTTTAAGTTGAAGAATAGTTGTATTTTTTCACTCTTAACTTGTTTTGATATCATTTTATTATTGTTTTTTAGCCTTTGTAGCTTGCGTATTAATGGTTGCATTTGGATTTTTTTTTCTTATTTATTTCCTATTCTTTTTTACTTATTTTTGCTGTTTCAGTTTTAGAAGAATTTACAATTCATTTCTTCATTAACTTTGTTCCTGTTTTTATTTCATTTTTTTATATACTTCATTCCTCAGTGTTTCCTTGTATGCAGGGGATAGAAAATTCTAGTTGCCAATCCTTTTCATGTCAGCATTTCAATTAACAGAACAAAAGTCTTAATACATGCAAATTTACTCAGATTTCTAATAGTCTTTTTTTTGTATATTTGTTTGTATGGTTGAGGAATTTTATTTTGAATCCCAGAGATGCACCAATCAGGCTTTTCCAGACACTACCAGTTTCCAGATTCCTTTGAGTTCTGGCTCATCGATTCAGAGGTAAATGGATTCCATTTTTTTCCCCTTAAGGATTATACCACAAAGAAGCAAAACATTCGTAAAAATCAAAATTTAAAAGTTTTGGATTTTGGCTAGTAATTTTGGTCTTTTAACACTTTACACTTTGTGTAATGTTGCTTTAAGCTTCCAGCAAGTTAAAATGGATTAGAGGACCTGGATCCGTGTTTTTTTTAATATTGAGAAAGGACAGTAAATAGTTCCTGCAAGAGTTTTCTGGGAATTTTCCCCTCCTTACCCTCCTTGCAGTTGAGGCAGCAGAGTCCCTGGTGGAGGTACTGCTCATTCTCCACACAGCTCCTGAGTCGTCGCAGGGTGAGGTTTCTGTACTCCTCACCAGACCACTGAGGCGCCGGGGGTTCTGCCGCGCGGCAAACAATCAGCACTGCCGCAGCCACCTGCGTTGCCAAGGCCAGGGAGACAACAAAGACAGTAGGGAGGGGAGGAAAAAAAGGAAGAAAGACATGAGCTTTGATTTACTTCTGGCGTTTCCACACCACGCACACACTCGCCCACTTAAACTCATCAGACGAAAGGGCAGCGAAGACGAGAGTGTATCTTCATAGGAAACCTTGTGTGAGCAATCCGCGACTTAATGCGAACCATCTGATCCGAACATCTGCTGTGGGAAAGCAATTAAGGGAGCCACGCAGCTGGTCACAACCAGGAGCAACATCATCTCGTGAGTGCGGGATGAGGAAAACATACACCCGCTGAAGTACATGCAGCGCAGCATGCGGCGCCAAATCTAATTACTCCACCATCTAGAGGTTCAAAAGGACAGGGGCCGCTTCTTCTGTTGTAGGTGCGACAGACAAGAGTTCCGATAAGGTGCCCCCGTCTGACAGCGGCCCGGTGGCTCATATCGAATGGGAATCCACGGATCCATTCATGTCTTGGATAATAACAGGCCTGTATAGGTGGGGTACAGAGAAGAATATAGCCAAACACTTTAGTGCGCCCCTCCAGGCGCTGGTGTTTATTCACACGCTTTTCACCATGTCAACGTGAGAAGGCCCCATTCACCGGCAAACAACACACTTTAGTGCTTCTACTTCAAATGACCCACATTCTTTAACCCAGGCTCTTTGAATGCCGCGACATGCGAAACCACGACGAAGCGCCTAAAACGCAATAGGACACCTCCCTGGGTAAATGAGAGTCCTAGATCTGGAGGTTTTGTCTCTCCTGTGCGGTGGCAACCCCCTCCTCCCCCATCGTACAGCCTCAGCTAGACCACTAGAGGTTAAGAGGAGGAGAAAGAAAGAGGGACAGAGAAACTGTAGACAACAAGCTGAGGATGGGACGCTCGACGGGGAATAGGTGCCCTAAAGGGAGAGTGTGGGAGAATGAGAGGAATAAAGAGTAAAAGGGATGGAGAAGAGACTTATGACTCTGGATTTGACTCTCTGGAGGGCCGCCATGCCTTGTTGTTCAGAAGAACCTTTCCCTTTTTCTCTCGGCCTCTGCCTTTTCCCTTCACGTCAGACTTTCCAAAGACGCTCAGGCAGACGACCGGCAGAGCAGTCACAATCGCACCATTTAGATCTATCCAAACATTCTGGGGGATGGGGGGGGGGGACGCAGGAGGGAAGGAGAGGAAAAGGGAGGGAGATAAATGAGAGAGGGGGACTAACGGCTTGCACGGCAGAGGGCGAGTCTTTGCCTGAATACGCTGTGTGTGCGTGCACACGAGTGGAGGCTGGGATGGGATGGGGTGGGGGGGGCGCTGTAGAGAGGCATGGAATTGGGAGAAGTAGAAAGCCGTGTGAAAAAGGAAAGAGTAAACTCAGCGTATAAGCATGTGTGCAGGGCAGAGCAGTGGAAAGAAAAGATGTGAATGAAAAAAAAAAGTGAGCTGCACCGAAGGTAATCCTGTTCCATAACACAGACGCAGAACGTGACATTCCACCAAAACCAAATGCTTTAAGCCAATCCGGAGGTAAAAGTCGGGTGTCCGATTGACAGTGCACGGATTCGCTGATCTCCAAACTATTTGGAACGCTTACACTGTAGTTTAACACTTAAAGGCAGTTACAAGAACATTTAAACCCATCTATATAATTCGGACAGTGTAAGAGACGCACACAAAGATTTGTTGGTGGCTTTATGTAGGGCTACTACATCATTAACAATACCTTCCTGTGGGGATGCTTTACTGACATAAGGTGAGGCAGTTAGCTATTTCTTGTATCAGCACGGAAGTTGAAGTCAGAACAGGCACAGACAGATGACACAAACATTTCCACAACTTGTCGGGACACATCTACCATTTATTCACTTTGCAAGACGGTAAGAGAGAGCGAGACTTACAGCAGATAACAGAAAGGCTCAATAGAGCACAACAAAACAGCTGTTTTATCCTTTCCAACCATGGTGAGACTTAATAGGTTATTAGGTTTTTGGACAGCTTTGAGTTATGATAGAGGTTTGCGTTTTCAAGGGCATACCTATGGAGAAAGTTGTTTTGGTAATGCTAGTCATGCTATTTTAATCGATCTTTTTCTTTCTCTCTTTACTTTCTTTAACAGAAATAACAAATGACAGAATCTATTTTTTAAACTCTTATTTTAATATCTCCTTTGGGAGTCTACCTCAATTCAAAGTTGTGTGAAAAATCTCGATTTTCCCAAAAAGAAATCTTTTTAAATGGCAAATTCAAATTAATCGATAAAATCGATTTATCGCCCAGCCCTACATGCTATCTATGAAGAGAAATCAAAACAGGTAAAAGTTGGTAACGGTAGGTCAAAGCTTTACCAAAACAGGATATCGGAAGTGGGCCAAAAAGTTCAAATTGGCAAATTTCTAGGCACTATGGCTCCTCACCCAGGATGCCACTCAGATGGTGGTGGGAGAAGGATTGGCTGGGCTCACACCAAGTTTTATAATGATTATTTGCATGTAAAGTAATTACAGACTCGCCGACCACTGGTGTTGTGTACAGTATCAGCACTGTAAAAACATGTGCCCCATACTTGGTTAATGATGCTAAAGGTTGCCATAAACTAGTTCACTGCTTTAGTTTTTTATTTATTTATAGAACCAATTTTTATTTATTTATGAAGATGTAAAAACTTTGTTTTTATGGCCTCAGATCAACCTTAGAAAAACCAGACTCTTAGTTTTCTCAAAATACAGTTAATATATGTAGTTTATTTTCTGTGGGGCCAAGATTGTGTATTTTAGATTTATATAAAGGAGGGGCCCGCCCAGGGAGACATTCATGCGATAACCACCACTGTCTACTGTTCTTTACTGTTCTAATAATCATTTGTCCTTTTAAGGAAAAGGAGAATGTAAGGTTGTGTGACTTTATGTTTGCATGCATTCGTTAAACTCTATGCGTTTCTCAGATGTATAACATTGCGTGCTTTCTGTCTGTCTTGTAAAATCGTGTCTCCTCCATCTTATTTTTGAGGTTGGTTAAATCAGGTTCAATGTGGCATGCCTTTTTTCATGCTTGTTTTTCTTTTTGCATGTGTTCTGTGTTCTTCTGGTATAATGCTTGGAAATGTTGCTCTTGTTAATGTGCTGTGGAAAGGGCCAGGCCCTGGGGAAACATTTTCTGTTTTGGTTTTCTTGTTGTCCTGCGATACGATGCTGGATTTTTGTTGTTGATGTCATTGGCGCAACAAAACTATAAAAATCTGATTAATTAGTAGGTTAATAGTTTCAGCTCTAAGGAGTAAAAAACAAATAGACAACATTATAAAGAGTAACAATGAATTGCTTTCATGGGACCGCCAAGTCGCACAATAGCTTCTCAATGCGCCAATGACAGAAACAAATAAATTCTCTTTCTGAGCTGGAGAGAACCCTGCTCCGTGTCATTGCTTAAACCGAGTGCCTTTGTAGGAGGAAAAACTGTTTAATCTCACAACTAAATACTACTGAAGTACATCAAAAGCACAATGCCACTGATGCACTGTGTACATAACACACTTTGGCCCTCCAGAATGTGGTTTACTTTTACATCCTTCACCAAGTGTGGAGGGAGACCAGAGTGACCGTAACCTCAGTGCGGAAAGCCCTTCAAACCCACAATCCCTGGAAGGACTCCAGGACCGGCTGTAGCGGCTCAGTCCACTTCACAGCCTCCTCTATCCTATGCAGATTACGTCTCGCAACAGCGTCCTATTGTCCCCGTCCGGCTCAGAGATAAGTTTGTACAGTGCTTTTGTGGCTGCGAGTTAAACTAATAAAAAGTTACAATAAAATAATGAGGGACTTTCTGCGCGTCCGACAACAGTAGCACTCCTCGAACTTCCTCTAAAACACCCTGGGTTCTTCCAAATTGCCTTGGAACAACCCCAACGTATGGCATGTACACTGAGGATGCGTTTGTGCCTAAATGACAGGACATCCTTTCAGATGACCCAGGTTATCAATGGGCCATTTACAGGCCTGTGATAACTTCATATCCCTCAGGGAATAACATCGGGGGGAGGAAAATGCAGACAAATCACAATGCGCACACGTAGACGAAACCAAGCGACGTTACTCGCTTCACATCAGATGGATGATTTCAGTCCAACCCCGTCAGATAAGCAATGACATGAAGCACCTCATTATATTCCAATGTCCGGAGGGGGGACCTGACTCTGCACATCATGCTGCTCCAATTAGCAAATCCCGTTCTGTTAACAGTGACGGCACCCATGCAACAGTTATGTTACTTTCATTCCTTAAGCTCACACTATTCCCACAACTTGAATGTCTTTCTCATCTTATCAGCAAAATAAGTGGAAGGACCCACCCCCCCACAAAAAAAAAATCAATTACTCCAATCTAAGTTTGGAGAATAACCTCAACTGTGCAGCGGTTTGCTGATTAAACACCAGCGAAAGCAGATTATCAGGTTGTAGATCATCAGCCTCTGAGAAAACAACTGAATGAACCGATTCTCAGCAATCCATTCCTCCTGTATTTCCCTGCTGCTCGGGGGAAAATAGCCATTTTATCCTGAAGATGTTTAAGTACTACAGCACATGACAGGGTTGAAGAGGGAGCAACAAGTTTCATGGCAGTGTGCATGTTGCAAAAAAAAGAAAAAGAAGTGTTCATAAATCATGAAAGAAAATGAAAGGTTTATTTCAGTTCAAATGTCAGATGCACACGCCTCCCCCGGCGACCTTAGCAGAACTCGATATTTTATCACAGCGGCTTCAAACAACCAAAAGGAGAGAGCTGTAACTCGGAGCCTGACTCGCTGTCAGGTACAGATCAAAACCACAGCCAGCTAGGGTTGGTAGACCATGTGACGTGTTGATTTCGACTGAATTTTTCTTTTTAGGGTCTTTTAACCGCATCTTTGTTGTTTCACGGATCCCAAAACAGTGTTTTAATAAAAGGATGTTCTGTGTTTTAATAAAAGGATGTTCGTTGTAACATAGCCGTGCCCGTTTTCTGCTACTCTATATAATGCAGTTTTCATTCTTGGTTCAGTCTAGGCTGCTACTAATGCCACGACTGAACAGTAAAACTCAGCTTTTTTGTTTGTGTGTGTGTTTTTAATCAGAAGAGAAAAAGTTCATTTTAAAGAATCTCTGTTCAGAGTAGAATTCTCCATTTCCAGTTTGACTGGCTAAAAGTAGCATGTTAGATATCAATCTAGAGATGATCAAGCCCGGTTAAATAAAATTAGGAATGTTTGATATCAGCTTTTTTACCGATATCCGGTATAGTCTAAATCTTAATTTCCGACACCGATATAAACAGACACCCCCGATAGACGTCCAGCTAAACATTCCAGGTTGGCTCAGAAATGAAGAAGCTACAGAATAGGGAGGTTTGACAAACAAGAATATCTCAAAAACTATACCTTGTATCAGTCATATTTTGACATTTTGAGTGAGAGGTAGTGTAGATGTATAATATGTGCATGGTATAAAAGTAAGGTATTAAAGTTGTGTCATTAAAAAGTAAACATCGATAGCGATAATTTCCGATATTACCTTTTAACACAGATTCTGGCCGACAATAATGGTAGGACGATGATATCGGACAGCCCTTAATAAAATCAAACAAAATTGTGAAATAGGCCTTTAATTTACCGTCAATTTTTTTTTGTTTTAGGTAGGTGTTCACATGACAACCGTCGCCTTGTGCTAAAAGATCTTCCTACACCCCTAACACTGAACTAAATTAATAACAATCGTAGGAAAAAATATTTATCTATGGCCACATATCCTAACTTACTTATGAAATTGAATATGAATATCACAAGGGCTGGGCAGTTATCGTACCATTATTGTTCTCCTGATTTTCATTTTTAGGATTGTAAATTTTAATTTATCTGTACAATGAAGAAGTTAACATAGTACAAAAAGCTAAAAATTTCGGTCAAATTGTTATTTCTTCTATTTTTTTTCAGTTAAACAAGAGCAGGCAACAACACATTATGTTATATATGTTTATTAAACATGCTTTAACGCAGTTAGGTGTTGCTGTTCAATGACACAATTGGATTACATAATGTACCTAGTGTCAAGAAGTAGCCCATTCAACAATCGCAAAGCTCTTCTTTGTTGTTTACAAGCAAAGAAAAGAGACAGAAATTGATTTAATGTTTTTTTAATTATCACTTTTATCGTTTATCACAATAAATGCTTCAAATATCTTAATAAACTTGTAAATCCAGATCATGACTTCCTTATTTTACTGTTTCCTTACCTACCCCCCACATATGGAATATGTGGAAATTGACACATTAATCCTAACAAAAGGCTTTATTGTTCTCCAGCAGGAAAAAAAAACAAATCTAATCAGGGTTACTGTACATTTTAAATATCAAAAATGTCACTTTTCCTAAATCAGATTTCCAGGGGTACTTCTACTCATTTCTTTAAAATATGCAAACAAAACCTGAATGTGAATTTACTGCTCATGTTTTCAGGCTTTGCATAAGAACCTGTGAAAACAAAGGACAGCAAAGAAGGAAGGAAGGACAGGGGGGTGGGGGGTGGGGGGGTTGTGAAGGTATGACTAGATGGTTAGCTCATTGGTTGATACATAAACCGACAAACTTGTCAGGCAATATGTCAACAATATATAAAAAGGAGTGTAGAAGTGTACATATTTTACCTAACTAAATTCCTGCCTGTTCCAGACTGCATATGAACTCTCCCTAATTAGGATTTTGCCAACAAAAGCTACGAACAGCGCTGTAATTGGGGGCGGTCGGACCCCGCTGACACGGTTTGATATCGCACAGTTCAAATCCCTCAAGGCTGACGCCTGACAGGACAGTGAATGCTCCCTGCTTTACAGATAAATCCTGGCCGCTCTCTGGAGACGGGAGGAGGTGACCATGCACGGCTTTCCTTCACTGATAAATGACACTGACATTCTGTGCGAGACGACAAAGACAAGCTGCTGTCAGGAAGAGCCAAGTCAGACTCTTGATACATCAGCGAGAATATATCTAAAGTTCAGCCAAGCTGGGAGACATTCGTCTTTATAAAGCTGAACGGTGGAGTACAAGGGGAACGACTCCCCATGTCGGCTTTCAGCTGTGAAGAAAACAAGAGAGTGCTAACAGTTCTTTTTTTTTTTTTTTTTTTTTTGAGAACGCATTGACGCGCACGCGCGCACAAGAGCGAGTACAGTGTATGAGTGGGAGCGTGTGAAATGCGGCGGCCCCCTCCTCTCAGGGAGCACAGGAAGCACGAGACAATACAGAGGCTTCATGCAGGGTTCAGCTCCAAGCTGTTCCCTCGGAGCAGGCCCATGCAGCACCCGACCAGAACCAGCAGCGTATCCGCCAGGCTGGATATTTTTAACTCGGGGAAGCTGCAGCTCCGCTCCGCGACTAAAATTCTTCTGTTTCCTCTGGAGGTATGCCCCGCTGATTAGACGAGCGTGACGCTGCGCCACAAAGCAGGTCGGGCCACATTCACCTCTATGACATATTTTAAATAAATAAAAAAAAAAAAAGAGAGAGAGAGAGAGAGAGAGAGAGAGAGAGAGAGAGAGAGAGAGAGAGAGAGAGAGAGAGAAAAAGAGCAAACTGATTATGACAATCTTCATAAATTTCCTCAAAGTTACCCTCCGCCGACCACAAATGAGTGAAATGACTGGTATAACAGCGGTCTAACTCCGCTGACGGAGAGAAGAAAGAAGGAGGACAAGAGTTTGAAGAGTTCAGGAGTTGTAAACAGGTGCTATGTGACACATTTCCAGACTTGTTTTTTGATGTGAAGGTGGTCTCCGCGGTTTCAAAGAGTTGACTGCTCACACACGTTAAAGTCACCGGGAGGCTACGTGAGGACTCTCGAATGCCAACATTAAACTTGATTTGTGTGCAAACGGCGCTATTGAGTTGGCCATTTCCACATTCCCATTAGGCCTGTCACAGAGACGCCAAGCTCCGACTCTCAACATTAATCCGGGAGAGATGAGGGACGGAGAGGAGCAAGAAAGAGATGACTAACGGGGGAGAAGCACGAGCGAGGATCCGGACGACGCGCCCCCGGAGACCATCGAATTTGTTCCACTAAAGCTCAGCTTTTGTGTGTGGGGTTGTGGGGAGAGAAGCTAAAGTGTTGGCAGTTTATAACAGTCTCTATAAACACATCACAGCAAAAATGCAGAATATGTGTCTGGTGGAGGAGATCAGCCAGGGCTTTAGAGGCCATCAATAACAGGAATCCCTGCCAGATTTACATCTCTGTAAACAGACGTCCATTCTGTGGACAGAGACTGAGCCTGCTCTGGGAGTCGAGACTTTTAATGAGTGCAAGTCTGTTCATCTAGGAGAGCAGGAAGAGAGAGAATTTGGCACTGAAGCAAACCTTTCACCACTCTGGCTCTATGTTAAGTCACAATCCCCGGTGCCTGTACGTCACAACGCAGAACCGGTGCTAGGTAGTTAGTTAGCCATGGTAGTTAATTCCTCGGTCTGATGAAGACAGATTCCGTCAGTTTTCAAACGCCTCTGTGTTTCCTCCTGAGAAAAGAAACGCTTGAAATGTCATCTGGTTTTCAATTTTTTTCCAATGTGAAGAAAATTGAGAAGGACAAGATGCTAAATTAGCCGTAAAACGACGATTGTTGATACTCTTCAGCACAACCGCAAAAGAGAGAAAAAAGAGAAAAAAAATGTTCAACATAATCTACCCATCCTTAGCTGAGACAGTTTGGACCAGTTAGGTTCCACAACGCCCTTACCCTAGAGGACCTGGTTAGGAAAAACAACAACACCAGTTGTCTAGACCAATGGTCCCCAACCCCCGGGCCGCGGACCGGTACCGGGCCGCGAGCCACACATAAAGAATAAATAACTTACAGTATTTCCGTTTTATTTATTATCTGAGGGTGACCGCTGTTTTATTTTGAAAAATAACTGGATATCCCCGTTACATAGCTCAGTCTTGACACGTAATCCCACAAGGTAGCAAGATGGATAGAAAACAATCGTTTCTTGGAAAGGGGAAAAGGCCCAAGGCTCTCACTGATTCAGCGTTGTGGTGAGTTAGATTTTTCATGCACTTTGTATTTGTTTTTGTGGTAAATCTTGAATTATTAAAGGTATGTTTACATGTTACCATGGCGACCAGTGATCGTTAGGGGGCTGAGTGTACTCGTGTTATGTTGTCTGCTCAATGTTAGGAGGACGCTGTTAATAAAGCTGCGAATACACATTGGATTTACGTCTATTATCATTTTAAAAAACAACCCGTTTTTATACCGTCCGTTATCATTTATCCGCCACACCTTAAAGGCCGGTCCGTGAAATTATTATCTGATATTAAACCAGTCCGTGGCGAAAAAAAGGTTGGGGACCACTGGTCTAGACCATATCCCCCCCCAAGTACCTAGTTGCGTCAGATTGGAAATGGTCCAGAACCAGCATCAAGGTATACCAAGGTTATAAAAAGTTTCTATATCAAACTTTCTGACATATTGTTCGTTTAGCTCAAAGGCCCTTTGTAGAAAATTACATCGCTGTACACTGCCATACATCCCAATGCTCACAAACGGATGAAAACAATGCATTATTTGTTGATTTTTTTATGTGTGTGTGTGTGTGTGTTGCCAAAACAGAAATTTCCCTTTGGGATTAATAAAGTATATCCTTATCTTTACTCAATTTATAGTCATTATTGTGGCGCTTGGAAGCTAAAACGTTTGGGGCCCACACTGTTTAGATTAAAGACAGATTAAAGAGATTAATCTAGAAAGTTGGCGAGGCTATTTTTTTCATGCCCTTCAAATTCGTTACGAGTCTTTATAAACGTATGTGCACAATAAAAGTGAAGTGATATTATCCCCCGATGTTTGATTAAGAAGATTATCTGCTGTTCATTGATAATCATTAAAACAGTAGATGTTCTTAAGGTCATTCTATAACTTTTTTGCCTTCTAACAGAAAAAGGATAACTATGATCGAGCAGACTGAGGACCTACGTGGACATCTTTTAAGCAAGATTTATTTCTGCCACAATATACCACAACTGTTGATGTATTTAAAAGGGACTTTATGTGATCAATCACCTCAGATTAGTGTTAAACTGTGAAGGGCAAAGAAAATATTATACTATTATATAAATATTTTTTACAAATAAAGATCTAAAAAGAGGATATGTATTCAGTCACCAAGAGTAAACAGTTTGTAAAACCACCTTATTGATGCAATTACTTTGAGAAAAAAACAAAAACTAGTGGCACTGGATTTGTTTATTTTATTTAGGGATATCAGAGTAAAGGGGAGGAGGGGGTAAAAAACAAATGTGCCCTGCATATTTCAGAACAGTGCTAGTAAAGAACCTTAGAAAACCGTTTTCTGTCCAATGACGTAACATCCCAACAAAGTACATTCAAGTTTTTGTTTCACCGGGACAGAATGCGGGAAAAGTTCATGCGATTTTTACAACAAAAATAAATAAATCACAAAATCAGTTCGTAAACACACGTGATGTTTGTCAGTTTGCTGTTGAAACTTACTGCAGCCACAGGTTCACAGGCTCATTCAATGACTAGTTTCCCACAATTCAGTGTCATTGTAGGTGCGTTTGTGGTGGTGACATTTAAAAAGACGTCCAGTGACGCATTCTCACACCTCTACATGTCATTTATGTAAGAAGAAAAACAGCAACAACCATACAGCTAACTAATGGATAAACAAAAACAACACCCACAAGATAGCCTCTCTCAGAGCTCATTGTAGTTGTAGGCGATATAAACAGTACATGGCAGAGATGATATAAATTTAGCCAATGGTAGAGATTTTGATTATACAGCCCTACTGTGATTGCGCAGATTGATGATGTCATCAAGCTGTGCCTACGTACTTTGTACCAGGTGCGCAAGGAGGATAAATGCCGATGTTCAGTGTTCGTATTTACACTAAATGTTTTAAATGTGATGTTTTCTAATGAACAAAAATAAATAAACCTGTTGAACTTGAAGTCTTTTTTTTTTTTAGCTCAAATATGTGCAGCTGTATTTTTGGGCGATATTAAATGTATGTTATTTAAATAATGAGATTTTTCATGTTGCATTTTTTGTGAATTTATAAATTTTTTAAAATGCATTTTGCACAATAAATGTTCTTGAAATGGCATTCTGTACTTTGTTGAATTGGTTGTTCTGCTGGTATGTGAGAATGTTCAGAAATAGTCATTTTGACAAATATAAACAGCAGAAAAGAGTATATCGCAATAAATATTGTTACCGCACATGCTTCTGATTATATCTCAGTATATAGATTTGAGGCCTACTTCAACGAATGCGCTGAGCTGGAGAATCTGAAGTCTGCAGTGTTGGACCCCACTGACCCCCGATCTCCCTGAAGAACACTAAACTAAAGGCTATCGACAAGAGTGTGTTCATCAAAGCGGTTTGTGAAGTCAAGGGGAGACTCCGTGTAATCCAGAGTTAGTTACTTTTTGCTCAATAACATATCCGAGTGGAGCTCGATGACTTCCGGCTGATTGGTAGTAAATTATTTCCATTTATCTTTCAGCATTCAGGGGACGTGAGGTATGACTTGCCTCTGTTGGTATGCATTATAGAATTGGAAACATCTGAACAGGTGGCACTCCCTGAGTGAGTCAGGACACCTTTGATTACACCGGAGTGATTCACCCCTAACAACTGAAGCAGCAACATCAACAGGTTTCTTCAGAAGCATGAACCTGCCTGCGAAAAAAAAACAAAAAAAAAAACACCTCTGACCATGACTGCCACCATACAGAGGAGCCCGAGCACCTGGAGTCTGGGAGCGGGCGGGTTGCCCTGGCGTTGCATCATCCAGTTAGCATCCAGTAGCTTCTCTTAGCCGCAAGCGTGGTTCCAACTCTTCTAATGGACACATAACGGAGCAGCAGCTACGATATTACGAGCTATACAGAGCGGCCCGGTTTAAAAAAAAAGTTTTTTATTTGGCCTCGAGCTCAACAGTTTGGGCTCTGCATGTCCCAGATGTCAGTCCTGCCCCTGTCTGTGTCGTTCCCCAGCCACTGAAGGGGGACCATTTCCTGTGTGAACCAACACCCAAACACAGAAAGCAATCACAGATAACAATCTCGTATACATCTGCATGGGCATGACAATTCTAAGAAGTAAATTGATGCCACTAATATCAGCATATCTGTGTACTCAGGACGGGAAGTTTACTGGACGGCCAAGCACGTACACTCCAGCAATCTGGAGGGGGGAGAGATTTCTGGAGGGGGTGGGGAGGGGGTGGAAGTTTCCTCACAGTCCCTTAGCAACAAGGCGGGCTGCTGGCAAGGCCTCCAGAATGTACTGTGGTGTACAGAAGAGATAAACATTAACTTTGCCACTCTGAGAAGTAAATCTGATTTCAGTAACGGATTGCTGCATGACTTTAAACGTGAATCAGACAACAGAGGAACCAAACACTAGAGTCACAGCCTCATCAGCAGGCGGGATCTCCTTAAACTGCATTTAAATGGAAGGAATCTGCAATTAAAAAGTCCTAATCAGTTTATTTGAATGAATGCGATTGTTGCCCTTTATCAACCGTACGGCCGGCAAGGCCCAGCCAAGGCGCAGTCTCCCGTCTGTCTTCCAAACTCCCATCCTTCTTAGAGACAAACTTTTTTAAGCGTAACAAAAAGGGGGAGTAGAGCCATTCTGTTGCACCAAATTAACGGCAAACTCACATTTTAGACCTCGCAGTGAACTCACAGAGCTTAAAAATGTCAGCTTTGGTGGAAAAACCAACAGCGTAGAAATGAAAGGCCTTCTCTGTGTACGTCTGAGAGGGATAAACCTTCCTGGAAAAACTGCTGAGAGGCTTTCTGTCTTTTAATTGACTAACTGGCAAGGTGAATTCTGGGCTTTTTTTGTGAAGGTGTGTGTGGGGGAGGGAGGATTAACATTAACTGATCACAACTCCCGTCATGCTCATAAGAAAAAAAAAAAACACTTCTCACCCTCAGCACACAACTTGAGTTAAGGCTTGAATGAGTCCAGCAGCGCTCCCCACAGCCGGCCATTTATCAAAAGAGGTTATTAGCGGAGCCAGGGCCGGCCCAAGGCATAGGCAACCTAAGTGGCTGTTAGGGGAATACAAGCCCAGCAGGGGACCTATTCGACTTTTCATGCACAATCAATGTGAACCTCAAAATTGCTAACTGCAAAACTCAAATTAATAAAGAGAAGATAATTAATATCAATTTAAAACTGTCTTAAATTCTTATTATATATATATATATATAATATATATATATATATATATATATATATATATATATATATAAATATATAGCACAGCTTTATTTTTATAACTGACAGGTAGTCTGACTGGAAATGGTCTGTGTTCCAATCTCCGACTGTGTTTACACAGGAACATCAGTAGGTTTGTTTACATGTGCAAAATGTCTTTAATCTGATCATAGTTCAGATTAGAATTTGACTGTGTACATGAGATTAGGAAAATTTTTTATCCGATTATGACAGGCGTTTACATCCGTCACACGTTTGATCGGAATAAATAATTTCGACATGGGCAGAGATGTCTAACAAGTCGGGAATGGCCGTAGAAGAAGAAGAAGTACCAGACATCCGTTGTAAAAACAAGCTTGGCGGCGTGCGTGTAAAACGGAGCGATACGATGTTCTTCAGAGCGTGCCTTTATTTTTTCTGGTCGCGGTTTTACATCTGCAAGCCTTTATTGTTGTGCACACAGTCAAATTCTAATCCGAATCCCTTTAGTGTTTCACGCCGACGTAAGATACGTCTACGCGCGACATAAGACACGCTCGGCGACGACCCACATTCGGAAGAAGTGTTTACATGCACAGCGCTCGGAATAACAATCGCCATAACCCACCCGTCCCAAATCGGCAGGCAATGTTGATCCGAATGGGTGTCATCGGGTCGGAGTATTCCGAATGCCGTGTTTACACGAAGCATTTTTATTCCGATCAGCGCTCCGTCTCCAACCTCCACTCTCTTGGGGGGAAAAAAAAAGGATAATTAGCTGCTTTACAAACAATGGTCCAATGCAACCAATACAATGGTAAAAACGTTATAAAAACGGCATAAGACAGGAAGAGATCAGCTGCTGTCCTGTCCCCTATTGGATCAACTGCTTTCATGACCAACTAATTTGGCAGGAGAATGATCCAGTACAGGCAGGATGTTTACAAAATTCAAGACTAACCCCCCCCCCCCCAAAAGCCAAGCTTGTTGTACCCCACACAGTCTAGGGCCGGCTCTGCTCAGGGCCATCATACAGGGCATGTCTGTGCAATCTGACCACATGATCTCCAACACAGATGGTGGTTGCAATGTTGGATTGAGGGAGAGTGAATGATGCAGCAGCACATGTACGCACCGTCCAGAGGAAAGGGCCCAGAAGGGAGATGATTAAATATCTACAGAAATAAACACGTTAATCCGCAGCGACAACAAACCCAGTGTTGCTTCCTGTGTATGAGCTCTTGTGGGACAATGCAGGGGCTTGTTTTTATCTCCTCACAAGTTCACAGGCCTGGATGGGATTTCAGCTTCCGAAAGCGGCTGTTTTTTGTTTTGTTTTTGTTTTTTAACGCCGTTGTGATTTTTACTGAAGTTAAATTCGTTATAGCTCCACTTACAAGAGCCAGTCTTCACGCTTTGTATGAGTTACTGCATTATTACACGGACTCTTTTATTTTTAAAAACAGATATCAAACGGGCGTCGGTGTGGGGAAAAACAAAAACATAACATGGAGTAATAAGTAGAACTTTTATATTCAATTAAGACAGCTCAGAAGGTTGTGCTCGCGTCTACTTACCAAAAGTTTTCCGACCACCGGATCGAAGTTCATCTTGGGAACTTCGAGATGAGAGTCAATCCCAAAAGCAGTTCGCGTTCCGAAGCACACGTCTAAGAAAACATTAACACACACTTTAGAGTAAAAACGCAAACACGGACACACGAGTCCGACCTAAACTCTATCCGTCATCCGGTTACTTTCATTAGTTCACTAAGTTAGAGTCTCAACTTTCCAGCGTTTTTTTCCCGAGCAGACGGACACACGGTCTGAGAGCGAATGAGATTCTATTTTTTCCCCTCCTGTGCCTCGAGAACAGACCCTGACGTCACTCGCCAAACAGCCAATCAGAACGCCTTCTTCCTGTTTGGAATAATTATTAAGCAGGTAGTCGTTCGGGCTCTCAATGCAGAACACGCTACTCTTGAAGTTGTACATTTAGGACCTGTGCTGCCTCAAATATGCAAATCTGACTCATTTAATGACTTCCAACTAATCGTTGGCTACACAGAAGCACAAACTGGCTTTTTTTTCCTACTTTCAAACCCCAGACAAAACGATGCGGTCTCCAAGTCAAGTGCTTCTTGACACTCCTCTCCAAACACATCCAGCCTGGGAAAAAAACGGGTAAAAAGAAACGTATAGTGTTTTATAAAAAAAAAACCTAACATACATTACCTTACAAAAGTATTCACACACCTTGAATGTTTTCATATGAAAGAAATATATTCTCATTAGAATCAGACTTGTTTTTAGACGTTGCATTTTTATTTTTATTTTGTGCAATTACGTACAGTATATTATTTTTTTTACCTTAAACTTCACCTTCAAAAATTGGCTTTCAAAATTTAGCTTTCAAAAAACGTAACCCCACAAATTCACATTCAAAAATTCGCCTGTGAAAATTCACATGCAAATGTGGTGACCTTCTGGTGACCCAAGCCAAAGCAATCAGCAGCTCTAGATCGAGTCAAGTGGCTTTTAGCCAATCAAATTACACTCCATTGATCACATGACATTTTACATTATAATCAAGAGTGAGATAAATGATCAACTTAATAGAAAAAAAACAGGGGGAAAGAAAAAGAGAAGAAAATGCAAGTTTACAAACTACACAAACAGTTGAAATGTATTAACTAAAAATTTTGTTTTTACAGCCTTTTTGTTATTTGACGAGGAGATTGTATCCATATATGTCTTTAAATACAAAATAATGTAATTGTACAAAGGTTTCTTATGCATTACTTTACATTTGTGAATAATGGGGTTGGACCAGCCCAGAGGTGTAGTTTATACTTCTCCGTCAGCTGGGGTGCGGAGACACACAGCGCCATCATTCGTGAACACAAGCACTCTGCGGCAGGCTTGCAGAGTGTGTTGGAGACATGCTAGATGTTTTAAATGTCGGTCAAAAGCTACGTAAAGCGCAAGCCTGCGATTGGTCAGCATACCACTTCATTTTCAATTCTTTAGCACCGGCATTTCTAAAAAAACGAATGCTGAAGCAGCAGACATAGAGCACATCGAAGAACGTCGTGCAGAAGAAGTCCGATGGTATGAACCTTAAGACAACCCTTCACTGAAGGAGTACAATAAAGCCTAGTTTGTTTTTCTCCGTCAGCAAGTTTGCACTCACACGCGCACGTATCGACAAAGACGTTTTCCTTTTATAATTCTCCGTTGTTGCGAAGCAATTCCCCACCAGGACAGCAGGGGGTGTAGACATTTTCTGGTGGGTCTGCCTACCATAGCAGTGAAGTCTCTGTTTGACGACAGTTTATTTACTTCAGCTTGTAAACACACATCCACTCAAGGAGCAATGGCCGACACGGAGCGAGTTTTGATTGAGCTGGAAAGCTTTTTATTAGAAGTGCAGCTCATAGAATACTCTAAAAACGCATGTAAACAAACAAACAAACAAACACAGTGGTCTGTTTTGTTGTTCTCTGCACCTCCTGGTGTTCAAAATCGCCAAAAGACCATATTAGATCAACAGACCTTGCAATATAAAGCATCTAGTGCCCAAAAGCTGCATTGACTACTAATTACATCGACCATAGAGCACCGTTCTGGTGAAATTATCTTGGGCTGACCAATCACAGACGTAGGCTCTCTGTTGCGTTCAACGGATAGTTAAAAAAACGACTCTACTCCGTCCATGCTTGCGTGCCGGTTGGAGAGCCCTTGCGTTTTCGGATAATGGCGCTGCGTGTCTCAGCATCTCCGCAGACAGAGAAGTATAAACTAGGCTTAATGCGCAGCAGACATTTAATTTGGGGAAAGAAGAGTGCGATAAGAGGTGGCCGCCCCCTGTTGTCCTGGCAGGGAATTGCTTAGCAAGACTCCCCAAGCAACAGAGAAGTCTGAAATAAAAATGTCTCCGTCGATATATGTCTGTCGTTTTTTAAAGGTTTTTAGTGCTAAACATTTTCTAAAGAGTTTGTCATGCAAATATGTTCAGTCCCCTTTACTCTGATGCCCTAAAAAATGGAATCAGGTAGGAGAATTTGTTGACAATTACTTACTATCTGGAAGATGTAGCCATGGTGCAATGTAGAGGACTAGGGCTGCAATTCCATAAAACAAAAATAGTTATTGGTGACTATATTGCTTGCAATAAATTCACATTTTCCTCCCTCCTGTTTTTTCAGGCGTACTAACAGCACTCTGGGCACTTTGACACTATGATCTGTTTCACGTATTGATCTGTCTACTGGAGTGAGATTCCATCCAACAGATTGGGATGCAAGTACGAACTGATAACGTTTAATGTATTATAATGTATTGACTAAGAGCTGCTGCATTTCAAGTAGTCCTTTACGATTTATTTATTTATTTATTTATTTATTTATTTATTTATTTATTTATTTATTTATTTATTTATTTATTTATTTATTTATTTATTTATTTATTTATTATTATTGTTATTATTGTTGTAAACTTTGGTATTTTGATTGCATGATATATCCAAAAGTAGAGAGAAAATTATAGAGGACACAGTAAAGACTTAGAAGAAGGTGTTCTGGTCAGCTAAGATCAAAATCGAACACGCTGGCCAACATGCAGAGTACATGCACTGTGGTTTCCATGTAGACTCCTACTCTGGAAAAGCCTTCCTTTTCACATCACACTTGCCCAGACCTGTGATTATTTCAAATCAGTGCCAAAAATCTAATTCTCCTCAACATTTTTTAATACCGCTAGTGCATTTCTTCTTCTTTTTTTACCATGCAAGCTGAGGTTGCTTTTAAATTGGCTACACAAATAAACTTTGACTTTGGCTTTGATCAAGCTTACCTCACCCACTGGTTACACACTCCAGTCTCATTAACCAGGCTATATAATGTGTAACCTGCAAGTAATAAAGGGCTAATGTGCAACAGAAGTGAATGAATGATCCCAAAGTGGGAGAACAACACATTTCAAGCAAAAGGAGACACTCAGCCCTTCCAACTCAGTGGAAAAGTTGTAATTCAGCTTGTGTCTCGACTTTATTGAAAGGAAATTGTCTTTTCTTTTTCCTATTTGGAAAGGTCTACCGTTTAAGAGCAAGTGATCTAGGATTTAATGACTCTAATTTATGATACGCAACATCAAATAAACATCCTGTCAAATCTGGTTCCTGCAGACAAAATCTTATCTGTCCCTCTGGTTTTAAAGCCAGCATGTCTGGGGAGGGGAAGAAAGCGGAAGACATTTGGGCTGACCGTACCAGGGTTAATTTTAAAGAAAGAAAGAAACAAATACAACTAAAATGGGATAAATAAATTACTGTCAAGACATCAGAGTGATGAAACAAGGGATGAGCAATTTCTCGACACGTTTAAAAGCTGCTGGGCGAGTGGCTCACTTCTCATTCTCCTGCCTATTGAAACCGCAGTGTTATGAAACATTCCTGTGATTAGCGGGATATCTTGTGACCAAAGGCATGATAGTGACATTACAGAGAGGTGGGGGGAACGTAGGCGAGGTTATCACAACCAAAAGGTCCTCTGGTATACGGCAAGACGCGTCGGTGGGTTGAATGTTGAAAGTTGTGAGATTTTTGCCACAGAGGACCTCCGCTCCCTAAACACAATCATTACAACTCTCATAGGGATACGGCTGAATACACATATTTACACACACTATATAAAAAGTCACATAACCTTTTTTTCTCCCCCTAACTGTTTGACATTAAATTCAACTAAAAACTTCCTGTTTTGTGTCAGTAAGGATTACCAAAATTACTTCTGTTTGCAAAATGCCAGAATAAGGAAACCGCTTCTAGAGATAATTTGTTATTTTCTTCAAATTCAGAAATTAAACAATGTGTTTAATGTACCTTTCAATAATTTGTGAAAGCCCAGGTGATGATTTCAATGCTTTGTAAGCTGCTGATGGGATCATTCACAATATTTGAGATAAAGGTAGACTAATACTTTTGAATTTATAGGGCAACACCTCAAGCACCTTGCTTAATTAAATGACATAGTGTAAAAATCGAAATAAAGTAGACGAGATATCAAGAGGAATATTGTGGAGCTCCACAAGTCTGGTTCATCCCTGGGTACAGTTTCCAGGTGTCTAAAGGTGGCATGTTCATCTGTTCAAACAGTTACACGTTTATAGAACCACCTGTCATATCATTAACAGGACAGAGACAGGTTCTGAACATCTTTTGGTGCAAAACGTGAATGTGAAAACCAGAACAAAAGCAAATGGCCTTGTTAAGATAGTGGCTGAAGCTAGCTGCTAACGGTCTGGTACATAACTTTCACTAAAACTATGTGAATTGTAATTAAAAGGGGGGGCAAGCCACTAGCCAACGCTGACGGCTCATCTAAGACCTGTCAATCAAAACGACACATCCCTTATTATTCATAGTTTCAAGCTTAAAGTGTAACTGAACCCCCTGAAAAGGCATAACCCCACCCCCAGACAACATTAAAAAAATTCTACAAAGTGGGCGGTGCCAGGAAGAACAGAGGGGTATGGCCAAGTGTTGAGGAAAAGCGGAGGGGGGAACGTGGGGGTGTGTTCAGGAGGACAGTGACAGCTCGCTTAATGTGACACTGAAACATGGACAGTGACCAAAGCGACTGATATGTCTGATAGTTTTATACCCAAACCCACGAGGCGTGTCTGTGAGACCATGGCTGCTGTGACATAGGCAATGCCTGTGACATAGAGATGTACCGCTCTCCACCAATCACAAAATTAAAATGCAGTAGCCACAGTTCAACCCTAAGAGGGCAGCACTAAGACGTTTTTAGACCAAAAGGTGTAGAATTAAACAAGTTTACACCAAAATGTAAAAAAAATCCCCAGAATCTGAAAGACTGCATTGGTAAAGACCCATTTAAACAGTTTTGAAGCAAAAAAAAGTTGTTTTGGGGTTTAGTCACTCTTTAAATTACATCTAAACGGATGAGTTGTAAAAAATGTCACCCCACTCAGAGTTATCATGGCGGTAAACTTGACCTATCACACCTAAAATTGTTTTTCTGAAACGGGTTGTAAACATGTTTATTTCTGCTGTGAAGTTGGCATTTTTATCATGGGAGTCAATGGGAACATGCTCCTTTCTCAAGTCAGCCCCTTGTGGATGAGGGGGGAACTGTAATTTTTGTCACTTCCGGATTGGCTTCAGATTTTGGCCGGCAGAGTTTGGCCCTTGATTTTTACAGACATATCCTGTGGCCTGATGAAACAAAAAATTTAAGTGTTTACCCATAATGACAATCATTACATTTTGAAGAAAAAAGGAGGAGGCCAAAGCCTAGTTTGTGTTTCTCAGTCAGCAAGTTTGCATCCACACTCACACGGACTGACGGAGACGTTTTCCTTTTATACTTCTCCGTTGGTGTGTCAGTGTTGCAAAGCAATTCCCCACCGGGACAGCAAGGGGTGCAGACCTTTTCTGGCGGCTGTACCTCCCATTGCAGTGACGTCTCGGGGTAATGAGAGTTTATTTACTTCAGCTAGTAAACGCACTCCACAATGGCCGACATGGAGTGGGTTTTTCATTGAGCTGGAATGGTTTTTATTAGAAGTGCAACGCATTGAATCGTCTAAAAACGCATGCAAACAAACAAACACAGCTGGAGGGACTGGTACACTTCACAAAACAGATGGCTACATGAGAAACAAACAGGACACGGAAATATTGAAGCAACATATTAAGACATCAAATGGACAATGACCCTAGGCATATATTGCAATAAAGTCCTCCCATAAAGCCAAAATAGAAAATTTGTGGACAATGCCTGAAAAGTGTGTAAGCAAAACAGCCTAAAGGCCTGACACTAGTTCTGTCTGGAGGAATGGGCCAAAATATTAGCAAGCTACTGTGAGAAGCTTGTGATATTCAGAATATGTGAGCCAAGTCCTGCAGTGTAAAAGGTAATTTTACTAATGTAATACCTAAGAACATGAAGACAGTTAAAGTTTTTTTCCCTTTTTTTAAAGTCTCTAAAACGTGTCCTTCTCATTATTTCACCCTTTAGTAAATAGAAATAATTGTATTATTCCTATTTGACCTAAAACAGGGAATGTTTGGTCTAATTTGGTGTCAGAGAGTTGTAATGGCAAAAAATAGTATCTCAGGGTTTCCATTATAAAGAAGACTTGAGTCCTTTATGGCGTTTAAGTATTTAATTCAAACATGTCTGGCCAGACATGGAGGGGATAGAGTTACTCGTGCATCACCCTAACCAACCTTTCTAACTAGCCGCTTAAATAGTATTCAGCAATCATTGTTTATCTCTGTAGACGTCTTCTCCATCCTTCACGCCCCGCCTCCAGAGTAACCGCTTCACGCGAGTCATAGCAACGCATAAAGCAGCTCATCCGAAGGCCAGACTGTTATCTTACTGCCCCGGCGTCTGTCTCTCTGGTGACCTGACACATATATCTTTCTCATAACATTAAGCTGGAACAATAAGCTTGTCATTTTACCCTAGATGCATTCACTAAACAGAGAATATACACTTAATTCCTAATTGCATAACAATTTTCCACCACAGAGTGAGTAGAAAAGGTGGTGTATTTTTTCTTCTTCATCCAGTGTCTGTAAGCTTCAGGTTACATCTGTTTGCTGTTAACTCTAAAAAACTGCTTCAAGGAAGGCTGCAACCGGAACATCTGAGTGTCTGAAGCCTTAATGATAAGTTTTAAAGAGACCGTTGACCTCAGTGGCAGAGGAGGAACAGATATTTTAGTTGTTACAGGGGAAACAACAACAACAATATTCATCAAGTTATAGAACAGATGCAACTTATCTGCTCCTGTCTCCATTAAAAGCTGTCTAGGAAATCTGTGTATCTTCCACTTGTGTATCTTCCTGTGCTCCTCCTCCTGAGGTCACCGACTACGTGCTCAAAAACAGGAAGCGAATGATTGAGCTGTTTGCCGGCTTGTCCTGACCAAGTCCGTATTTATTGTCACAAGGTTGATAAGTTCAGATAGTGGATTCCTGAACCACAGCAAATTTGTCAACAGATTTTTACAATTTATCGTCTCTAAGAAGAAGAAGAATGTTCAACTTTACCACTAAAGAAAATTAATAGCTAATTGTTATGAAGCACAGGGAACATTTACATATCCTGTGTGGGAGCTGTGCAACAAGCAGTGTTTGTAAGTGTGTGTGTGTGTGTGTGTGTGTGTGTGCGTGTGTGTGTGTGTGTGTGTGTGTAGGTGTGTGTGTGTGTGTGTGTGTGTGTGTGTAAAACAGATGCTGCTAAATCAGATTTTTTTTCTTTTACACAGAAGTGACCAGCAAAGGAAAATGCAGACAAAAAAAATAAAAGGAAGGGAAACCTTCCTGAGCGTCAGTGACTTATCTTGTGACGCCTGCAGGGTATTGTTTGACTTGCTTCGCCAAGAAAAGAAATGGGAAGGAGGTAAAAATGATGATAATAATAATAATAATAAGATGCAGGTTTTCAAATGTTTTTCTTGTTTACAATTACAGCTGAGTTTCAAATACATGTGTATGGTCAATCAACCTGTAGCACCTGTGAACAGGTCATCTAACCCAGGAGGATTGGGCTGCATTCTACATTTCTTCTCTATTTATTGGTTTTGCTGCAAAAAACAGCAAATTTGATGTCACGCCACATGTTTTCTTTTGGCGTAAGCTCTGGGGATTGGGCTGGCCACTCCATGACAACAATCACGTTGGTCTGTAATCATGATCGCGGATGTGTTTGAGGTCTGCTTGTTTAAAAAAAACTTTCTGAAAGGCAATCCTAACACACCTTCAGAACATTTGCTTTTGTGTAGGGTATTAAGTTTAAGACCAAACGTATTAGTCATACTCATTTTTGTAATTTTTAGTCCTGAGATTATGTATGAATGTCATGATCAATTTAGTTTTCTACTTTTCAGTTGAATGACTCTAAGCGATTGTTATAGTCGTATTTACTTCTGAATCTTTTAGTTGAATGACTATAAATTATTGTATCGATCAATTCATTTTCTACTTTTTAGCTGATTTACTTTAAATAAATATTACAGTTTTTTTTATTGTTTTTATTATTATTGTCCATAGAGTACCATACATTTGTGTATCTAATATGCAGTTATATACACTGTACCTTATGTTTGCCTCAATGCAATGTTATATTGTAATGTCTTAGAGATTGATGGTGAACTTGGTGAACTATGTGAGCTGGTCTGAGTGCATGTGTTTGTTTACTATTATGTTTATTTTTTGCTATTTTGTTATATTTTTTTTTTTTTTTTTTTTTTTTATTCTATAATGGTCTGTGTTTACGCCTGCCTTCTGCTGCCTGCTAACCTGTAACAGAAAACCCCATGAAAACGAGATGATGCATCTCATGGAGTTAGTGCTCTTTAAATAGATAATTTTCAATAGCATTTCATGAGGCAAAGTATGAGAAACATCCCCATACTATAATACCTGAGCCACCACACATCAGAGTCTACTCCGGTTTGAACGCAGTGTTTGGGGGGGAATCATCTGAAAAACTGTTTGCAGTCAAAGTAACCACAAAGAACAATTGTGTTTTCTTCAGGCTATAAAATGTTGCCCCTTTTCTCTTTAGGCCAATTAGTGTGTTCCAATCAGACTGTAAGCTCTTTAGCCCATGTTGTTTATTCAGCTATGGGCTAAGTGGAGGCCGCTTGCCACTTGGTTAGTTACAGTACTCAACTCTAGACCTGCTGTGATCACCCAGGAGCTGATTATTGGCTGAACCATTGTAATTTTGCCTTTTCTTTCATCAATTCCAATGGTAGTATTATAATTTTTTTCCACATTAATATAATTTAGATTTCCATTTTTAAGCATTTGAGATCTTGATGGCAACTTTTCATTTTTAGCACTTCCATATATGTTTGCCTTTTGAACCTTTTCTTTTTTGGTTCCCACCAGATTTTATACGTATATTCATAATTAAAATGTTTGTTACATTGAGAGCAAAGTGGAACTGAAGTCAAATTCCTTCTGTGTGTGCACAACCTGGCCAATAAAGTTGATTCTGATTGTTTTTTCCACTGTTCCATCAACTTTTCAATCAAAGTATGGTAGAACCATCCATTTTGCTCTGATTTTGGAGAGGAATGAGCATTTACATTGCTGCCTTCGTCTTTAAAAGAGGCCCACAGAGTGACCTGACTCATTGAACCAAACACTACTATTATTTTGAACCGTTCAATTAATGAGAATCAGCATTAAGTGTCTCATGATTGGTTGTCTGTTTGTTTCCAATTACACCACTAAACATACTAGCAAATTATTTGACATGCAGAAATATAATTTCTACCAAAGTCAGTGACTAATCTGGTTGGTGATGTTTGACTGCTGTCATTTTATACACAACTGGACTTCAGGAATGTTGAGAACTATGAAAACGATTGATTCACTCATCAACTCTGCGTTGCATAATTTCCAAACAGATTTTGCAACTTCATATTACTACAAACTTAGATGTAATCCCTTGCAGTAAAGTTAAGATCTTGTTGACAGCTAAAAGCCTAACAGTAGTCTTCATAGAAAAAGCGTTCTTTAAACGGT
The DNA here is from genome assembly GCA_963556495.2 of Valencia hispanica. Taxonomy (NCBI): domain Eukaryota; kingdom Metazoa; phylum Chordata; class Actinopteri; order Cyprinodontiformes; family Valenciidae; genus Valencia; species Valencia hispanica. The sequence continues at coordinate 33,161,496 of OY747717.1, read as the reverse complement.
GGATGCATGTGGATATTAAACTTTCTGTAAAGATTTATTTGTGTTCATTATAGCTCTAATGGTACTCTTAGGAATTCAATTAAGATAGTTATTAGCATTCAAAAAAGAGACTAATGTGAATGTAAAGCCTGCTGCAAGAGCAAACAACATCAGTAGGCAGGAGAGTGCTGTGAATGTTGAGCATGACACAGAAGCAGACGTTCTATTTTACTCTTTTATAAGGAGGACCAGAGAAGGACATTCAGCCCATCCAGTCCTTCTTCCCAAGCTGTAACGCTCACAAGTACAGAAAGAAACTCATCAGCAGAAGCTATACTATCAATTAGACACACTTTAACAAAGGGACTAAAATTAAACTGTGCCGTTTATGATATGTATATACTGTACATTTCTATAAGTGGATTAGTAGCCTGCTTGTGTGGGACAGTGAGTGAGACTTAGCGAGCTCAAAACTCCACAGTCCATGGCGGCTCTCGTCGTGTTTCCACCAGCTGCCTTTTGTAGTTCTCTCTGGAGTTTAAAATTATTTATTTCAATACGGTAAAGAACTCATACCCATTGAGGTTTTCTACATTTTGTCATTTTTAAAACCATTATATTTTTTTTTTTTGGAATTTTAAATGATAGACCAACACATACTAGCTTATTACTGTAAAAATGGAGGAAAAGGATACACAGTTTTCAGCTACATGACAAGCAGCTGTATTCACCCCTTACTCTGATCTGCTATTGCAAAATAAAAGATGCTTTCAAAATCAGCCAATTATAAAGGAAGTTGTCACAAAACAAGAGTTGCAAGAAGAAGTTTCATTTGCCAAAAGTCATGTAGGGGACACAACGAACAAGATGTGCTGGTGAGCTCAGACCGAACTGTAACCTTCTGGGCACACATGATGCAAAACTAAACCTGCACATTACCCTGAACAAACCAACTCTACAGTGAAACATGGTGGTGGCTGCATTACACATTGGGGATTCTTTTCTTCACTAGGGGACAGAGAGGCTGGTCAGAGTTAATGAATGGATGGAGCTAAACACAGGCCAAACCTGGAAGAAAGCTGTTAAGAGACTCCAAAATACATGAGACCTGGATGGAGGCGCACCTTCCAGCAGGATGACCGCCATAAACATACAATCAGAATGGTAATGACATGGTTTAGATCAAAACATATTTACGAGTTAGATTGGGTCAGTCAAAGTCCAGAACTAAAATCAACTCAAGATCAGTGACAAAACTTGAAAACCGATCTTCACACATAAATTCTGTCTGACCGTGAGCTAAATTTTAGTCTCCAGATGTACAAAGGTGGCCAACCCTTGTGGCCCATTCACACCGCCCAAAATGTCAACGGATTACATGTTAAATTTATAGTTGAGGCCGTCAGAGGGCCGTCAGAGTCTCCGGTTTTTCGTCAAAGTATTTATTTATATGAACTGAACCCACATCCATACCAGACTTTTTTACCAGTTTTTTTTTGTAATAATAATAATACAAAAAATCAGCTTGCTCATTTTGCATTGGTTATTGACATAAAATTCCAATAGTGTACATATTTTCAACTCTGCAAAATAGGAAAAATGTCCCCAGGGTATGATTATTTTTGCAAAGGCACTGTATACACAAAAGGTTGATCATAAATTGTTTAGCAACTATAAAAATCATGTTTCTGACAGTGATCTAGAAGGTGCTAAATCATTGTCTGGGTGAAAGTATATAAGGTAAATCTTTCAAGACAACTTTTTTTCCAAGAAATCCATTATTTATTAAATATTGTGTTATTTTCATATTTAAATTACCCGTTTACAAATAATCAAGCTGGACAATGAATCAAAGCAAACATTTACTTCAAATTGCTTCGGTAATGTTTTGCTTTCATTTTTGTCACTATTTTTTTAAAACTTTGGAGTCAGCATGACATCACCAAACCATAATACAACCTCCACCATGTCTCTCTGTAAGTACAGAGAGTGGAGTTTTCTTCATGTCTTGCCAGATGACACCAGAATGTTCACAGCAGGAAATTATGAAGTTCGTTTGTTTTCTTATCTGATTTTAAAACAAGGCACTTCAGTAATAGGAAAGGGTTAGTAATCTTTACTACTGTGGGAAATACCAGGCCTTGTACAGCCGCCAAAACTGAATCGGAGATTAGTCTTATTTTTTTCATTCTATTTGGAAACCTGCTGAAAATAAATCGTAAAAAGTGCACATCAGGATTACACACATACCTATATGGTAATATGATCTGTTCAGGGTTCATAGACAATACACATTTAAAGATAATTTGGCTCAAATTAAACCTCACTGCATCATATTTCTGTTGCCCACAAGTGCTGAAAAAGAAGCGGTGTATGTGAGGTTAATAAAAGAGGAAAGGAATGTACTTTATGTGGACTTAAGCCTCTTTCACACAGAGAATGGGCTATAATGCAGTGAACAGACCCCCTCATTATGCTGCCTTTTCTCTATCACACTGAGCCAAACAAAGCTGCCCTAATGGCGCCCCGGTCTGTGTTTACAGAAACCACGCTGACGTCCTAGAAATCAGAGACTTAAGTATTTGTCACATGAAGAGTGCAGCAAATCCTTGCAACCCTACAAACACTTAATTGTGAACTGTGAAGCAGCTGCGAGATGAAGCGGCTGGAGCCAACTGAACCGTTCCTTTTTTTCAGGAGGTGTCAGAAAGTGATGCAGTTCACTAAAGTTTCAAGTGTAAGAAAAATAGAGATGTTCGTTTGTGTAAAGAAGAGAGACAGATATTACAGGTAACAACCAACTTAGTTTGGGTTTATAGTGGGCCAAAAAAGTATTAGGCAGGCACCGATTGTGCTAGTTGTCCCATTTAATTCAATTCAATTCAATTCAGTTTATTTATATAGCGCCAATTCACAACAGATGTCATCTCAAGGCACTTAACAAGAAGTCATTTCAATACAATTATACAAACATTCCAATCAGTTAAAAAGTTTCCTATTTAAGGAATCCCAGCAGATTGCGTCAGTCATTGGCGTGAGGTTGGGCAGATTTCCAACCACAGCAATCCTTCAGCAATCCCTCATACTGAGCAAGCATGTAGCGACAGTGGAGAGGAAAAACTCCCCTTTAACAGGAAGAAACCTCCAACAGAACCAGGCTCAGTAGGAGCGGCCATCTGCCACGACCGTCTGGGGGTTTGAGAAGACAGAGCAGAACACAGAAGGAACAGAAGATCCGATATAAGAGAACTTTCTATGTTACAGAAAGTAAAAAGTTGATAACAGGACACAGTGGATGTTCAGTTACTGAGAGGATCATCCCAGTCGATGACCCCCGTCCAACAGGGCATTGCAGCCAAGCAGGATACCAGACCAGGTGTATCTTCGATGGGGAGAAAAACACTGAGAGAAAACAAAGTTAACAGTCGAAATAACAGAATGTACTGTAATACAACTGGAGAGTCGTAGGAGAAAAGGAAGTAGCAGAGTGAAGAAAATTGGTAAGTCTGTCACAGGTTTCCAGGTTTAAAAAAAGATCACGAGGTCTGTAATTTTACACTTCAACTGTGAGATACAAAATGTAAAAAAAAAAAAAAATCCAGGAAATCCTATTGTATTACATTTTAAATAATTTATTTTTGTAATGGTGCAGAAAATAAGTATTTAGCACCTACAAACAAGCAACAGACCTGGTACTTCTTTAAGAAGCTCTTCTATCCTCCATTTATTACCTATAATAACGGCACCTGTTTAATCTAGTTATCTCTATAAAAGACACCTGTCCACACCTTCAAACAGTCAGACTCCAGCCTCCACCCTGACCTGTTTCATACATAACACATCCAGTTTTATTACTAGATCTAGTTGATCCACTGGAATGAAGACGGTGAAAACAGCCCCCAACTACCAGCCATACTTTTAATATTACTACAAAAATTTATATCATTAATGGTTTCATTCAAATTCTAAAAAATAAAAAATTATGCATTGCTTTTCAATATCGAGACAATATTGTGACATAAAATATTGCGATATATTGGTGTATCGATATTTTCTTACACCCCTAGTTATATGTAATGTGTCTCCGATGTGTTTTATGCTTTTATTGCTGCTTTTATTTTATTCTATCCCCTAATGATGTAAAGCACCTTGAATTGCCTTTTTCTTGAAAATGTGCTATACAAATAAAGTTGCCTTGCCTTGCCTTGCACAAGACTGGGATGAGCCGATTTACATTAGGCAAGCAGCTTAGTGAGAAGAAATCAACTGTTGGAGCAATTATTAGACAATCAGACAGACACAAGACAATCAGACAGCTGCATCCATTAGAAACTGGGATGAATATAAGATCACTGACAATTTCCCTTGACCTGGGGCTCCGTGCAAAATCTCACCTTATGGGGTATACATGATCTTGAAAACGGTGAGAAAACAGCCCGGAACTCCACTGGTGGAACTGGTTAAGGACCTGAAGAGAGCTGAGACCACAGTAACAAAGGGTACTATTAGTAACACACTACATCGTCATAGATTAAAATCCTGCAGCATTCGAAAGGTCCCCCTGCTTAAGGCAGCACATGTCCAGACCCGTCTAAAGTTTGCCAGAGACCATCTGGATGATCCAGATAAGGACTGGGAGAATTTCATGTAGTCAGATGAAACCAAGATAGGTATAAAACGCCACTTGCTGCGTTTGCGTTTGGAGGGGGAAGAAGGCTGAGTTGCATCCCAAGAACACCATACCCACTGTGAAGCATGGGAGTGGCACCATTAAGCTTTGGGGCTGGTTTATGTTACGACTGATCCGTAATAAGGAAAGGATAAATGGGGCCATGCATCATGACATTTTGGGCAAAAAAACCTCCTTCCATTAGTGAAAGCATTGAAGATGAAACGTGGCTGGATCTTCCAGCATGACAATGATCCCAAACACATCGCCCTGGCAACAAAGGAGTAGCTACAAAAAAACGCATTTTAAGGTTCTGGAGTGGCCTAGCCAGTCTCTAGACCTCAATCCAATAGAGAATCCGTGGAGGGAGTTGGAAGTCTGTGTTCCCCAGCAACAGCCTCAAAACATCACAGCTCTAGAGAAGACCTGCTTGGAAGAAAGGGACAAAATACCAACTACAGTGTATTCAGATCTGGTGAAGACCTAAAGGAAACGTATGACTTCTGTCGCTGCCAATCCAGGTTGCATTACATTGACATATATTGAGGTGAACTTTTGTGATTGACCAAATGCTTTTTTTTTACACCATTAAGCAAATACATTCTTTAAAAATTATACAATGTGATTTAAGACCTCTCTCATCTTTTTAAGTGGGACAACCAGACCCAGAGTGACATGATTGTTTGTTAGACTCAATAACAGCACGGCAACAGACACAATTAAAAGGGTAGTAAAGTTTATTTGAGGAAGTTGTAAAGGTGGTCTTGGGAGAACCAGGAAGGAAGCGCCAGGAACGGGGAACTCGGAACTGAGGAGAGGTAAGTGGATAGTTAGATTTCTGTTTAAGAGAGGATGATATGATGAAGTTGCGGAGCTTACAGCTGATGGTTTGGTCTCGGAGCTTGAAGGAGAGGCAAGTAGGAATCTGTAGTCTGTTGATCTCTGTGGATGGATACTGATTGTTGTTGTTGCAGGTGTTGGAGCTGGTGGAGGACTGGAGCAGTAATCCTGAAATGGTGAGGATGGTGAGAATAACCAGACTGCTAATGTCAGAGATTGTATCTTACTTGGAGCAGATGACAGGAAGGCAGACGGGCGGGCAGACGGACGGGCAGGCGAGCGACCGACACTCAGGACGGATGGAGAGGATACCAGAGGGGAGGTCTTGCAGAAGCTGACCGGGATAAATGCTGGAGAGGTGAGGAGATCCAGAACTGAAGAATCCAGGAGTCTTGGAACGAAGGTAAGTGGATCTGCGGGAAGATAACTCTGGTGAGGATCCAAACGACACGAAGGAGAAAATCTTACTTGGGTTTTCGTTAGGAAGTTGGCCTAGTACCACGCTGACTGCGAGAACCATCTGGTGTCAGCTTGCAGCACCCGCTCCCCTTATGAAGCTGGTAGGTAACGAGCCTCAACGAGCTGCACCTGTTCAGAGCTGCCTGCCATGCCCCTGTGAAGACGGGAAGAAAACACACAGCAACCAACAGACACAGAAACCTAACACAGAGTGGGTAATCGGGAGAATCGGGATGATTCCCGGTGGGCCGGTCTGATGCAAGGGTTGGTGTACTATGGCAAACCGAGTCGTACTAGTGTGCCAAAGGTGCAACTAAGCACCTAAGCAACTAAGTTTTTTTGTTTTGTTTTTGCAGTGCACCATGACATAGCACGTAGAAGATCTCAGGCATTGTACACATAAAAAAAAACAAATATCCTCACCACCACTCTACACCTAACCGCTTAAGTGCATTGTTAAGCACATTCATAGGCATGCCAAACCTGTAGAGGTCAGTAGTTCCGCATATCCTATTCCACTCAGGGTAACTTTTTACCTTCTAAATTCTATCATAGAGCATTAACAAAAAGCACTTGGACAATCGATAATGCCAACCCAGCTCTGAGGGCATAAAAGCTGTTTCTGAGTATAAACACATGTGAAGTCGAAGCATTTTTGTCGCGGGCTGTGACTATGTTAAACCTAAAACTCCGGTTATTTCTGTCCACACGCAAATGCTTAAAACGGAGAAAACACAAATTTTCACTTTGTACTGAGTTTTTAGAAAGATTCTTTTTTGGTGCCCTAAATCTGCGTTTTCGTGTGGATGACAGGCGACATCGTAGTAAAATATCTTCCTTTTGTGAGATACTCAGCTACTTGTGGTCAAGGCCTCAGTCAGTGGTGTTCGAAAGTTCAAAGAGCAAGGGTAGTGCGTGGAAAGCTAGAATTAAAAAACGAGAAAGTTCAAACGGAGGCTATAAATGTGCAAAAATTGGCAACTTTTTCACTAAAACAAGCTTGTGGTTTGTGACAACAAAAGTGGACGATAAAACAGGTAAGACAACACCGTGAACTTCATCTGCAAACCACCATTCAAGTTAATTATCAAGTCAATGAATTGTGTGAGGTTGTGGCAACTAGCATAACATATCATTTTAATAATAAATTGATGTGACGCCACATAACTGGGAAGCTGTCTTGTGACTCCTCAGAGTTAGAAGGAAAATCCAGCAACAAGCAATATTGGCCCACAAGCCCAGAGTGGGCAAGATTACTTATTGAGTGAATATTTAGTATTAGTATAATGAAGAGCATGGTGTAGACCTGCTCCATATGAAAAGTGCCCTGCAATTCTAGCTGATTCAGCACTACATTAATAAAACTGTCGTTAACTAATTCAGATGCTTTGTAACATTGAGAGATTTGTGCTGAGCAATTTTAAAGTGATTTAGTTTCAGAAGCAGGGTCAGGACCTGTTTTTTCATGAAAAGTAAGACAATAAATACATAAAGCCCACATATAAAAGACAGTTTAATTAAAGTAATATAAAATAAGCCTCCATGTTTTGCCATTGAAAATATCTTAATTGGTTAAGTCAATTTCCATATCAAACGCACTAAAGCTTTACAGAATATTTTGTTATTGTGACACACGTGCATCAGGTGAGTTTAGGGAAACTGGAGGATGTGTGAAAGGGTGAGCAGTTTACTCAGGGACTGATTACAGAGACAGCAGCTCAAAATATAGGCGAACAAAGGCAAGGCAATTTTATTTGTGTAGCACACTTTCAACAACAAGGTAATTCAAGGTGCTATACATGATTAAGGGGTAAAATAAAAATAGCAGTAAAACACAGACAAAGGATATAAAGTAAAAACAGCAATAAAGCATGAAACATACATAGAACATATGATACATTAAAGCATTACTCAAAGGCAGCTATAAACAGATACGTTTTTAGTTGTGATTTAAAAGAACTCAGTGTTTCAGCAGCTTTGCAGTTTTCTGGAAGTTTGTTCCAAATTAGAGGAGCATAGAAACTGAAAGCTGCTTCTCCGTGTTTAGTTCTAATTCTAGGGATGTTGAGTAGACTGGAAGTAGAGGACCTGATTGATCTGGGTGGTTGGTATAGTAACAGTAGATCTTCAACATACTTTGGTGCTAAGCAATTCAATGATTTATAAACTTGTAAAATTATTTTGAAGTCTGTTCTCTGAGCTACAGGGAGCCAGTGTAAGGACCTTAGAACTGGGGTGAGTTTTTCGAGGTCCTGTTGCGACATCAGTCCTTTAATCCTAGAAATGTTCTTCAGGTGATAAAAGGCTGACCTTGTTATTGCCTTTATGTGACCCTGGAGATTCAGGTCTAAGTCCATTACTACACCTTGATTTTGGGCCTGATCAGTAGTTTCTAGCTGTATTAACTGAAGCTGTGTGCTAACTGTTGATCGTTCCTCTTTAGGTCCAAAAATAATAACTTCAGTTTTGTTTCTGTTCAGCTGGAGAAAGTTATGGCACATCCATCCATTGATTTGCTCGATGCGTTTACTCAAGGTTTGGATGGGTTCAAAGTCAGATTCTGATATTGTTAATGGATGTGTTGTAAAAAATAATGTCGATGTGAACACATGCTGAAATAAACCCACCTTGTTAAGCAATTAACCCTTATTTGCACTTAATTGGACATTGGACAATTGAACTGGAATTTGACCTTTTTTTTGTTGAAAAATACTCTGAATTAAAAGGTTTTACAGAACAGTGTGCTGTTGTAGCTTTACCATGTAAGGATATAATTACATGATTTTAATAACAATAGATTGTGATATAAAGTGGGCCGGTCAGAGCCATAAAACTCTAGGACTGTAAATGAGTCCCACTCAGGCCCTGGGGACAACTTGCACAATGGGTGGTGGCCCCCACAATACCCTGCTGTATGTTAAACTGAATGCAGACTCTATGTCCCACCCATAAACAAAAAAACATACTAATACACACAAGTAATGCGCACCATAACAAATGCATTGTGTGCACATTTGACATGTATCGAGAGCAACATTTACTGGAACCCCTAGCAAAGATGTATTTTATTGCAGTAGTGTAACCTTACACTAAAGTAGTAAAAAAAATCTTTGGATTTAAGTTTGTTTAATAAAAACATTCTTCCAAGGAATACTGTAATTGTTTAAAGAAAGTCTAGTGTTGTCACACTTACAAGTATCCATGCTGTTAATACGTTATCTACAACCCCCATCTTCTTCTCCTGTAACATGTCACAAGGTTGGAGAAAGCAGAGAGAGCTAGAGAGAGAACTTTGATTGCATTTCTTCCCTCAATCTCTCTCTATTGTCCAGAGTATGGGTCCCTCTTTTCTTCAGCTCACCTCTAGGATTTTCTAGGGTTTAGCTCTGAAGACTAAGATATCCATGGAAGAAGGTTGATTTTGCTTCAGTTGAATCTTTTCTCTGCTGATTTGGTTATATATGTTGGATTGTTTATTGATTTATTAACCTTTATAAAGCCAGGAATGGATTTAAGATCTACGATCTCATTCTGGCAACAGGACAAAAAAAACTGAGTTTAAATCTAATTGACATGTAACATTCAAGACAATCCTAGCTAATAGGTTTAAAAAGAGATCATTACATCTTGCAAAAGCATCTCCAATCTGATGTGCATGCTGCAAAAGGTTTAAACATATTTCTGAAGATTTAAGGAGTTTTGTACTTCAACCCATGCATAGAGAAAAGCATACTTGGATGCTCTTTTTCCCGGCAGTACAGACCCTAGGAACAGACTCTATAAAGCTTGAGAAGGAAGACGATGGCTTCTAGTATGTTTCTGGGTAATGTGGGTCTGTAGGTATGATGGAAGCAAACAGAGAACTGTCTTATGGATGAAGATATATCGGTCATTCAGTCTGCAGGCAGATAAAGATGGCCATCCAACTTAAGAACATAACTAACAATGATAAGTAAGACCTTTAACTTTAATGGTAAAAGGGTCCAAAGTGTGTCGGCATTGATGTGTAGACTTAAAGGTTTCTTCTTTTTTTGCATAAAAAAGTAAAGCAAAACTTGTTCCTAAAATAAATACAAAAATCCAACTTTAATTTGACCATTTTTTCCCACAGCTTTATATGATTATTAAAATATTTTGTCTCAAAAACAGCCCTTTTTTAGTTTACCAATAGAGTCTATTTGATAGTTATCAAAAAATAAAGAAGTTTAACCTATAAAAAATTGCTACAAACAGGCCTACAGCACCATGGATCCACCACCATAGTTGAAAGGGGGTTTTAAATAGTTTTTCATATATATATATATCCTTTATTTTGATGAGTCTCTTCATACATTTGAACTCAAATGTATATAATTGAACTATATGTGCATATCTGTATATGAACTGAATCCGCTTTCTTTCCAAGTGCTTGGAAATTATGTTGTGCGTGTTGTGAGTTGGCGACTCCAATTGGCACTTGACCTCCACCTTCTTGATGACAAACCTGCAAGCAAAATGAAAATCAGGGAAATACTTATTTATTGCAGGATTTTTGCTGAGGCTGAGATGTGCCTTTTGTACTCAAAGCAAATAATTTAAACATCCGCAGGATGTAAATAACAATGCACAAACGCACAATCCTGTTACCTAAACCTTTGTAACATAGTAGATGAGTAGGAAAAACAGTGAATAAAATGACAGAGTAATCGGTATCATCTTGCTGTAGGCTAACACTACAGATAGACCAAAGGTCAGTCCCCTTTTCTGAGCAGCGCATCCCTGTTACTCATATTGTCAGAATAAGACAAGTTGATTTGAAGGTTTCCCTACATCGGTATGAGCAACTCTGTCCTCGACATCAACAACAATAATCCAATCTACAGCACGCATGTCTTCCTGAAAAAAGCTAACATTAGAAAAGCTTCTTAACTCTTTTAGTGTACTCCTGTTATTGTGATGGTAACATGTTGGTGTAGCTTCTCAGTCATCCAGGACATAGTAGTCTTGAGAGTTAAAAAAAAATTAAGGCGACTGGACTTAATTAAATGATCAACACTAATGCAATCCATTCAACCCTGTTACCTTAAGCCAACCCCACACTCTATTTGCGATGCTGTTACCACATACTTTTTTATTAAAACATTTTTAAATTACTTTCCACAAACATGACAGTTTGACTTCTTTTCATTTTATTAGTTTGAATGATTTCATGCATGAAGCAATAAAGAAAAAACACAACAACAACTAATTGGTTAATCTAATTTTTCAGGTTCCCGAGGATTCACAAAAGGGTTGCAAAAAATACCTAGTCCATAGAGAAATAAAAAGAAAACCATTGCTGCTTAAGGTGGACAAATCAAAGTAATCACATTTGATAGTTTGCTACCTGTTTTTCTTAAATACTTGACAGAAAATGTAAAAAAAAATGAAAGAGCTGATTTTTATAATGTTATAATTCCTAAGTTGTTCTCCACTACTGGAATGACCCACCGGTTGGTTTCTGACATGTACACTAGTTTAATGTGCTGGACATAAGACACTATAGCCAGTCTAGACAATGTATTCTCTGAATACATCTGCCACCATCAACCTCCATCTTTATAACATTTAAACATGAATATATAGAATACATAGGCATTAGGCTCCAAAAGAGGCTCAATCAAATTTACAATTGTGTTGCTGTAATCATTTTTAGTAGAAATACTAAAAGTTGAATGAAATAAATAAATCAGTCCATAGACAAAACCAAAATGTTAGAGACTCACCTAAGGTTGTTTTTCTCTTCCGATGAAAATGTGCGTTCCAAATCTGCTGAGAACATTGGGAACATGCACTCACATGGTTGATGAGGAAACAGTCAAATACCCTGCTTCCTCATAATAAATAATTTCATTTGGACTTGAAAGAAAGATCAATATGTACCCAATATGTACCCAGCAAGACTGTTTTTAATTCCTACCTCAAACTCTGACCAGCTTTTCTGACCACAATGGCTTCATGATGGCAACCATTACCAGTATTTCAAAAGTATTGATAAGATTAACTGATCAGTTAGATGGAAACAAAGCATCTGTGATACTTCTTTTTTTTATATATCAAGCCAAGCAACTCTTTGACTCTGGTTTGGAAGAATCAGGGACTGTTCATGTGTATCTTGGAGTATCTTTGAAACACTGATTTCTTTGTACGTGTAGGAAGAAAAATATATCACATTAAGTTCCTAAAATCTGCCTAAGCAGAAGATAAATGGTAATGGGAGTCCATGCAGAAACATACTGGAAATAAACTGTGATGAACTGAAAGCACATTTGGTGTTGGTTAAGGGCTGTTGAAAAGCATTTTTCCACTTAAGGATTTCTTTTGGATTTCCTTTTTTTTTTGGGTCAAACTTCTATGTGTCGGATCACCAAGCAAATCTTAATACCAGACAAATATACCTTGAGTAAATATAAAACATAGTTTTCATATGGTTATTTAATTTATTACGGGAGGAGAAAAAAATAAAAACTATCCAAGCCAACCACGGACCCTATGCGAAAAAAATATTGACCCCTAAACCTGAATAAGTGGTTCTGCTACCCTTGGCTGCAATGACTGCCACCAGGCATTTTTTAATAACTGGTGATGTCTTATACATCACTGTGGATGGGCTTTCTCTAATTCTTCTTCTCAAAATATTCTTCTTCACAAAATATGAACAATATATGGTTAAAGAAAGCTCTGGTTCAGTTCGCCTTTCTTTCTCCACTGTAGCTGCATGAAAATCTCCTTCATTTCCCTTAAATCATGTTGCATTGCGCACTCTGGACATAAACATTTTGTTTAGGTATAAAACAAGTCTGTATTTGTTTGGTACATGTGCATACTGAACAGACAGGGATCTGATCACAGTAAGAATATGTATGCTGTGTTCTTGGAGTAATTTTTGTAGGCCAGGCTGTTTCTGAATAGTTTTAGACTGGGGCATGATGTGTTGCTATTTAAGCTCTTGTAGCCTATTTCATATTGTCAGACAGATTCTATTTCAGTGATTAATGACTTCTCCTGGTATGGCAATAATCAGGCCTGATTGTGGCTAGTAAAAACTGAACCAAGCAAAAAGCTTGATTCCTGAATTAACAAGGGGGCAATTGTGATTTTACTTAGGAACAGGTTGTTTAGGATAGTTTAAAAATTTTTTGATTATAAAATGAACTCTTTGTTTTCTTTTTTACTCAGTTTATATTTGTCTGACGTTAACCTTTGTTTGATTATCGTAAAAAAAATTCAAGTGTGAAAAAAAGTAAGAACACAAGAGATTTGTATGTTCCACAGCACTTAATATTTATCTGTAAAAAAATAAAATAAAGTTCAACATAAGTGAGAAAAGGCCCTGTGAGATAAAAAGCCTCCTGACTGGCTTTGTCTGATTTAGGTTGGGCTTTCATCATCTCATCCGATTACAATTGAGAGAGGAATGCTTATCTTTTGTTGGAGGCTTTGCAGTGATGTCATCAGTACTTTCCATGGCAGCACTGGCAGCACTGGCGCACGATCCACAGGAGGGCTGGGCACTTTAAGGCAGCAATCAAACTGTAGTAATGTGGTCTGATTTGTCACCTGACTCACTTTATTTTCCTAAAGAAGCTTTTCAACAGAAAACAGGCTTTAGTCTGCAGAGCCAAATAGATTAGATGCCTGGTGAAGTGTGTAAACACACAGAGATATGAATGTGCGTGCGTGTGTGTGTGTGTGTGTGTGTGTGTGTGTGTGAGCTGCCTACAGGAATGTGTGTGGGTGTCAGCAGTGTGTACTGTTGTGTATATATCGTGTGATTTAGGAGAAACGGTGTCATAAACACAGACCCGTGCAAAAGTATTCACCCCCACCCCCTTTGAACTTCTCTCGTTTTATCACATTACAGCGACAAACTTCAATGTAGTAGGGCACATTTTTTTCGAATAAAACATATCTGTGGTGTACATTTTTATTCTGATACCCCTAAATAAAAAATCCAGTGCAACCAACTGCCTTCAGAAGTCAGACATGTCAGCAGTCCTGAGGGGGCTCCTCACACCGCCTATTAAACACTTATTTGGAGAAACATAATTATATTACTATACAAACAGCATGCTCTCACACACGCACGCACACACACACACACACCAACACACACACACGCACACACACACACGCACGCACGCACGCACGCACAAACACACACACACACACACACACGCACACACACACACGCACACACACACACACACACACACACACGTTTTGATTCAGCTGTTTACAGATACACTGCTGGGCTGAGGTTGCCACTAATACATCTTGTAATAATTGGTATCACATGCTTTTCAGTAATGCTGCTGTTGTATTTATAGATCTATTTATGGGTTGTTGGTGTGTGGTTCTCACTTCCCATTATTTCTTTGTGGCTAGGCTATGACAGCATCGCAGCCCTGATGATTATGTCACGGATTTGTAAACTTCTGATAGGTTAACTGATACAATGGAGTTTATTGAAGGCACACCTGTGAATGAATTTTAGGGCCACACCTGCTTTCTTGTTTGACACGATGGGAAAATCCAAAGAAATCAGCCAAGATATCAGGAACAGAAATGTGGGGCTGCACTAAGCTGGTTCATATCAGATGTGTGAAGGTGCATTCATCTGTTCAAGCAATTCTATGCAAGTATAGACATGATGGGAACCATCATACCGGTCATGAAGGAGATGGGTTCCCTGTCGCAGATATGAATGTGTTCTGTTCTGAAAATGTGCAAATCGACCCCAGAACAAAAGCCAAAGACCTTGTGAAGATGCTGACTGAAGATGGTAAGACAGTGTCATTATTCACAGTGAAACGTCTCCTGTACCAACATGGGCTGAAAGGCCACTCAGTGAGGAGGAAGCCATTACTCCAAAATAAACATTCAAAAAGCCAGATTGAAGTTTGCAAACGTTCAGAGATAAGAAGGCCTTGATTTTTGGAGACATGTCCTGTGGTCTGATAAAACTAAAGTGGAACTGTTTGGCCACAATGACCATCGTTACATATGGAGGAAAAAAGGGAACATTGTAAGCCTGGGAACACCATCATGTGAAGTATGGGGGTGGCGGCATCATGTTGTGGGTTTGTTTTGCTACAAGAAGACACTGGTGCACTTCATACAAGAGATGTCATCATGAGGAAAGAGCATTATGTGGAAAT
This sequence comes from Valencia hispanica, assembly GCA_963556495.2. Classification (NCBI taxonomy): domain Eukaryota; kingdom Metazoa; phylum Chordata; class Actinopteri; order Cyprinodontiformes; family Valenciidae; genus Valencia; species Valencia hispanica. Next base: position 33,146,370 of record OY747717.1, on the reverse strand, counting down.
ACTGAAGCATCATCTAAAGACAGATGGGTCTTCCACATGGACAATGACCCTAAGAATACAGCCAAAGTGGCTTAAGGACAACAAAGTCAACGTTTTTGGCACGCTCTGCTGGAACGTGTTCTATGTGTTAGAATGGCCCAGTCAAAGTGCACACGTAAACTCAATTGAGAATCGGAGGCTTACATTCTTTTCCTTCTAGTAAATAAAACGTAAATAAAATACACTCAAGTCTGTAGTTATCAAGTGAAAAAATCTGAAAAGGTTTAAGGGATAGCAATACAGTTTGAAAAGGATTTCAAGTGGAGACTCAAGCATAGAAAGAGTGCTAGAAGAGCTCCAGTAAACATGAAAAAAAAAATGGAAAAAAGTGAAGGTGTTCTGAAAAAAGAAGAGTGAATTAAAGTAGGACTCCTGGCAGAGCCACCAGCGCTGATGTTAGCCGTCTGATCCGCTCAGAGACAGTTGGCAGCCGACAGTCCACCAGCCGCAAATGTACAGTAATTCAAAGCATGCGACGTGACGCCGTTCCCTCGGAGCTGGGGCTGCAGCCGCCTGCCCGCCTACTCACTCACTCACTCTCAAACACATTCACACAGGCTGAAGCAATGTACGCCATAAAAGAAACGAATGCGCTGAGTGCTCCATTCCACGTGATGCAATTATTCACAGTTCCATGGCAAATTTTGGCTGAGGCTAATCTCGTATAACTGCATTAAAACGGCGGAGCGCCTTTTTGCAGAAGCCAGACTTTCCAAACAACAATAAGAAATTTAACACGGCGGTTTAAGTACAGCAGCTTGGCTTTAGTGGATCTGAAGTTATACTCATGCAGTGAACATTGCAACACTGACTTGAACGTAGATATGCGTGTATTTATTTATTTGTTTAATCAGCTCACTGCAACACGAAAAACTAGGCTTTTCTTTAGAATATTGAACCCAAACCCACCATCTATGAAAGCTAGGATGAATTTTCTAAATGATCAGAGCGATCAAAGATGAAGCACAGAGTGTCAGCAAAGGAGCACTAAAAGGAAAACAAGATTCTATCTTTTGTAGGTTGGTTCTCATGAGCTTCACATGACTTGCATTTAGCCCTTCTCTCGCGCAATCCAACCCCCCCCCCCCCCGACCCCCTCCTTTCCTTTACCACTTCCCACCATGCCTCCCCCTCTCCCCCCCTTCTCGCTCTCTCCCTCTCTCTCCCCCTCTCTCTCTCCCTCTCTCTCTCTCTCTCGCTCTCTCTCTGTTCGTGCAGCAGCACATTGACTTCCTGTGTGTCCTGGCCTGAATGGTATGTGCATGGAGTGGGTGTCTGGGAGGCCTTTCATCCGGCATGGAAAGAAAGGAGCAGTCGAGAGAAAGAGAATGGGAGAGAGTGGGGGGGGGGGGGAATGTGAGAGAAGAGAGTCATCTTTAATCCGCTTGAGTCAGAGCAGTTGTCCAGAAGAGGGGCGTATTTAGGACGGGTGTGAGGGCTCTCGGATGTGTGTGTGTGTGTGTGTTTGTAAGCGTCTGGAGGGGAAGACAGGGGCCTGCTGGGAGAGTCTGCTGCCTGCCTGTTTGCCTTCCTGGGACTGATGACATCCGGCTGGGGCATAGTTTGCACGGCTCAGTGAAGATACCACACTAGACAGGATAAAAATTAACTCCAGTCTGGGGGTAAAAAAAAAAGAAGAAATAAGTTAATGTCATGCACATTATGCAGAAAGCACAAAACAACTCTTGTGACTCTGTTGCGGCTAAACTGGAATGAGAACCTAGCAGAACCTGCAGCCTCCAGGCTGTGTACGGATCTCCATTTGGAGCTGGAGCTGTCAGACGCCCGGGGCGACCCTGACCACGCCCGTATTTCACTGTGAAAGGGGGCAATACGAGCAAGTTTGTGAGTCCGCCTCATGACATGGAAATAACACACTCAGAGCCCTTAGGAGCGTCTGTGTGCAAAAAGAATGACATGTCCAGGACAGATGCCATTCAATCAGAAGATAGGATACAGCGCCATCTGCTGTTTGGGTGCATCAAATTGTTGATACTTCAAGAGTTTTTTAAGACAAAGGTTAAGGTTATTAGGCAGGGGCTAAATCCACTTATGAATTCTAAGTTGGGATGTTTTTTAATGATGTTTTTTGTGATGTAAACCAACCCTTGTGACCACTATACAGTGCCATGCAAAAGTTTTCATGCGTCTTCACGTTCTGTTTTGTCACTACATCAAACTTTGGTGTATTTTACTGGGATTTTCCCATCCATCTGTCCATCTGTCCGTACCGGCTTTTTCATGCAGGGTCACTAAAAGGTTGGTCCCTATTTCCAGGAAGGAAATTTTTACTAAACCAACTTAAAAAAAAACCATCACACAACTATTATGTGGAAGAAAAACAATACATACAATTCTGAGCGTTCTTTTGTCTGTAGCGTTCTTTTGTTTGTAGTTTTTAGTTTCTAGATACTGAAACCTCGTCAGTTCTTCTTGCCAAAATAGCACAGGCTAAATCACACTGGAGCATCTATGAACATCAGTTTTCAATTCTTGCCAGTGATGTTCACTTTGACTCAGGTTTGGACTTTGGAGACACGATAATGCTTCAGACTGAGCCAGTCTCTTGTTGCTTTGGCTGTATGATTTTGGTCATTTGGCTGTTGGACAATGAACCTCCATCTCAGTCTCAAGTCTTTCCTGCCTCCACTGTTGCCCTGTCTTTAGTTCCATCCAACTTCCCTGTCCCTACTGAAGAAAAGCATTACCATTGCATGATGCTGCCACCACGACGTTATCCAGTGAGGACAGTGTGTTTATGGTGACATGTGGTATTAGGTTTTCCCTTCTGTAAAACACTTTGTATTGCCTTTGTTGTTGGGATTAGAGCCCTCTAAATAAAACCTAATTGCTTGCTTGCTTGCTTGATTTTATCACCTCACACAATGTAGGCATGTGATTTGGGTCTCATCCAACCAGAGCAGCTGGAATGAGTTGTGGGAAAATTCAAAAGTGACATCTTGTGATGGTTCGCAAAGCAGATTTCTCAAAGGGAACAAGAAAGGATATTGCATCAATGGTATTTTATCACCCTTCTCTCAGTAATTAATTTACTTCCCACTCTAATATTCTTCACACTCAAGATCAGATTCATGAAGTCCACAACTAATAGCTGTCTAGATGACACACTGTCCCACCTGAGCTGTGGGCCTCTGCAGCTCCTCTGGGGTTACCATCGGATTTATGGCTGCTTCTCCAATTAATGATCCGCTTACCCAGCAGTTTACGTGGACGGCCAGTTCTGAGTAGGTTTGCAGTTGTGCCACACACAGGTATTTGTCTATCTGTTGGCAAGACAACTCAAAAAGTTATGGACGGATTTCGATGAAATGTTCAGGAAATGTCCACAATAGGACCAGGAACAACTGATTGGATTTTGGGGTAGATCCAACATGAAGCGCGTATCCACCCACCAACCAGCGGCGCTAACCTCCCCTCTCCCGTCTCAGAGAGCTCACAGACGGCTGAGCTCGCACAGCAGCCCTGCTACGGTTGGAATATATGAACAGCAACTTAATTCCGCATGCGCAAATCTCTCCTCTCTGCTGGAGGAGCACAGCATCAGTGGTCAACAGAGTGGTCCTGGCAGAGCTCAGGGCTCTCTGAGTGCTTTCCTACTTAAAAAATGAACTGAGTAATGCTCTGTTAGATACTGTTAACCTAACAGTACTCTAAAGCTTTAAACATTTCTATAACTTCACCCCTGACCTGTGTGCTGTGTTCCTTGGTTTCCATCATGCTGTTTTGCTCACTAATATTCTCTGACCTCTAAGGCCTCCAAAAACCAGCTGGATCCATACCAAGATTGAATTGCAAACAGGTGGACTCTACTGAATTTTATTTCATGAAATCAGAGTAATCTTGGCTAAATACAAATGCGCACTACATGTTTAAGAATTTCATATGTAGGGAATATTAAAAAACCAATTGTTTTACCATCCGGCAATGCATATTTGAATTGATTATTCTTTGTGGAAAAATGTATGAAAAATGCCCTGTAAATTATCGGTTTCTGCACTTTTTACACTGTTTAACATTCCAAAATTGTTAATAGCTAAACAACGATCTCATCTTCCTCTGACCGCTGGCCACAAGTCTTTCCTCTGCTGGCTGAGCTCTACATTTGCAGCACATACATTTCTTTCTTAGAGAATGAAAAATTATAGGTCAATGGGTGTAGCGTTTTATCTCTACACTTTTCATTAAACTACAAAAGCCACAGAGTGATGAACACACTGTTCTTTATCGGTTCAAAGATGCTTTACATAAAGCGCACATAACTTTATATAATTAACCTGCTGTATTAGATTAATAATACTGCAGGCTAATTAACCAACTTTATTATTAACACATTGAGGATAGAGTTATGAAGGTTCAACTGAGTTATAATCATTAGATAACTATTACATAGACATCATACGTTACATAATACAGTTTGTTCCATGTGCAAGTTAGAATGATCTTAATTTGGACAATCTTGAAATCTCATTGGACAACTCAACAGTTGCTCAAAGCAGGGTGGATTTAAAAGTTAATGTCCTTCATTTGAGCCAACCCATACTTTAAAACTTTCCCAGCAGTTGAAATGAATTTTATCAAACGTATTTTTTATAACTTACCATTTTTGCATGTTACAGATGCCTAAACTGACAATTTGTCAAGCAAACGACATCTGTATTGCTACATGTGCAGAGACGGGTGGTTGTTTTTTGAGGAGAGATTATTTGTTCCATCAACACAGCGGCCCTTCACATAGCTCCCGGTCACATTGTTATTTGCAGTTATCTTGCAGGTGTAGTGTTGGTTAGCTATGTTAGGTTGTTTGTTAGCCAAGGCTCACCTGACATGAAGTTATCACTGCAGAATGTTGCATTTTTAATCATCGGTCCAATCTCTTCTTCTGATATCTTGCAACCGAAGACGTCTTTTGCTTGCATTGATAGGGGTGCAAGTCGATGGAATTCTATAGAACTTACACATTTTGCTGTTTTCATCAAAGCAATTTGTGCAACCGACAGCACAAGACAGGCAGGGAGTGATGTAGACTGATATTCCCTCTAGATTTTCTTTTCTTTTCTTTTTGGTTTATTTGCATGGGAACAAATGTTAAGTAGCCTATAAGGAACTTCTGAACACTATAACACGTATAGCCTTAGCTAATTTGCACTGCATATCCCCAGTGAAAATGAGAATCATAAGCTGTTCCACCCTGGGTAACTTGTTGAAAAATGTTTTTTTGCAGGGCAAAGCTTTTTACTACAAGTGAGATATTGACTCTTACAATTACTCAACAAAAGGAAAGGAACGAAACTGAAACAACACTTCAAAATAGGTGTTCTATAAGGAAATAGAAATAATAATTAAAAAAACTTTGCACGTTATCCTTTGACAATAAATTGCGCAAATAAAGTTAAACATATAATGATATACATACAGTGTTTAGACTTTAACTTTGATTAAAATTAAAATTATGTCATTACAAAATAAAAGTTCTCTGAAACAAGTAAATGTGTTTTAAAATGTGCTGTGCGCGCCAAAATCTATGAAAAGTGCTTTATAAATGTCATTTAAGAAACAAATTCTGACTGTTTCAACTCATCTTTACTTATAAATGAATTTATTGCATCTGTGTCAGTATGTTGAAGTCTTGCATGGGTGTGCAGTATTGCTGTATAACTGTGAGCCTTGTTTTTCTCTCTCACTCAACTGTCTTCAAATTCCAGGAATTCTCAGCATTCGTAGTGTTCCATTGGAATTAACGCCAATAAACCTCGAATTTAAAATATTAAAGGATTTATTTTTTAATTATCTTTGTGAAAAATCTATTTCTCCATAGTTTTAACTCAGACAACCAGATTCCACATGCACTTCAGTACATGTTTGTTATTCCTTAATCGCATGCACATAGGTTGCTGCAGTGATATGGAAGCCACGCCCTCTACATACATCATTGAGTCCTCCATCACAAGCACATATGGTATGTAGAACCCTGCACCACTGAGGCCACACTTTTGAGCTTACAAAAAGGGAAGCATTTTTTGTTTTGATAATAACAATGGTTAAATATATTTCATGTATGCAGTGCCGGCGTTCCGCCCACACACATTACGTGCTGCGCTTGGGGCACCTAAAAAAATTAGGCGTGCAAAAAACCATCATGATTTTAGTAATCATAACATAATATAAAGTATTTAAAGCATGTTCATAGATTAAATACAAAAGTAAAATTTTTGCCTTAGTGAAGGATTAATCTCCTGACTCCAGTCTCCCAGTGGTACCACCAATGAGGGGTCTGTTCCATTATGCCTTAAGTTGCCATTATGCCACAAATCTCAAGTTTGGCCGACACCTGTCAAACTTGAGCTGCCTATGTGGCTCGGTTTGTGTATAGCGCAGCCTTGAGCACTTTCAGGCAGTGTCACCAATATCGTACTTTTTTTGCATTAGAAATCACTTCCAGAGTGAACTGTCATAGTAAAACATGATGCAGTGTTTGTGAAAACACGTTGGACATCACAGATGGATTCTAATATTGTCCGACGAAACATTTTAAATTCTCGGACCTGTTGACTGACCTGCTTCACCTCTAACCTTGCAAATATATTGCCAAAATCTTGAAAACCGACATGGATGTACAGTGCGACAGATATGTGTCTCATCTGCGATGAGAAAACAGTCTGTACAATGAATTATTTTGTGATTTCGCCCGTGTCCGACAAATTTGTGACCAAAAGGTGCGTTTCATTTGCAGCCAGAACTTGGAAATTCCGACTTCTGAGTAGGAAAAATCAACTGGAATGTTGGAGTCGGAGATTTTGACTTTCAATATGGCCGCTCATTACGTCAAAAACAGTAAGTTGTGGTGGAAACTTGCTTATCTTACAAGACACACTTGTAAGAGTGGGTCTAAAATCAGTGTTACAAGAACCTGCAACTCTAAACTTCACAAAATAAAGTGGTGTTTATGTATGGAAAGTACAGCTTATAACAATGTTTATAAGAAGTACTACCAACAATGGCTACCTGGGACTCGCCATATTGGTATCCAGACTTATCCGACTACGTTAACTTGAACGCTGTTTACTCGGGTGTGACATCAAACCCAGCTCCGAGTTCCAACTTCAGAGGTAAATGGATCGCACCAAAAGTCTGCAGCGTATATGCCGGTCTTAGAGCAAAGACTTTAGGTGACAGATGGGAGTTGAATCTTTTAGGATTGAAATGTGCTTGAACTTTATTTGGACTAAAGTTGGTAATAATTTAAGCAGCAAAGATCTAAGGACCTAAATGTTCAGTAAGAAACATCAAATATGTAAGACAATACATACTAGCATAAAGCCAATATTAAATAGATGCAGATCTGCAGCTTGCAAGTACGTTGTCCTACATGTGCCAGAAATGTTGTGCCTGATAAAGGTTTATAAAAAATATAGAATTGCTTATTTTCAAATAAGTTATTCAAAATAGTATATATTTCAAATGTTAAATACTTTAAAATGCTAACCTAAAAGTTTGTCAGCTGTTGTGAGAAGTGTTCAACACGTGTAACACCTGCGTAATAATACATTAAAAGATTTTTATTATAACATATACAGAAGACTTTGCCACTGATTAATGAAGGGTATAAAGAATTCCAGAAGTGACCGTTTTTGCTAAAATGCAACTACAAATAGAAAAGTTGTTAAAAAAAACCGATACCCACTGGACACCGTCTGTCTTGTTATCTGGGAGATGAATGACATTTCCTAGAGGAAAAAGAAAAAAAAACCTTCTTGGTTGAATGAAAATAACTTCAAATCTAAATCTGTCAGGGGTATAAATAATTCAAGCTGTAAACTAAGAGGGAGCGAGACATCGGCTCACTGATCCACCTAACCAGGATTCACTGCAAGGACATCTTGATGTTATTCGGATTGGATAAGTGAGGCCCGAATGGTGTCCAACAGAGGAAGGATGATCCCAACCGAAGGGATGGAAGTACCATAGCAGCACAAGGAACAGACTCAAGAGCAATGGAGGTCACCGTCTGCATGGGTGCATGTCGGACAAGATTCCGACTACGCAAAGTTGCTCCAGAAACAGTCCAATGCATAATTGCTAGTTGTAAGATACTGGAAGGTAAAACGTACATTGACCGCTATAAACCAAGCGGCTGGAATGGTGTACAGGAAGCGACATCTTGGCGACGAAGGAGGAAACTGTGTAGGATTTATGGAGTGTGCCGTTTATCTGTAAATTTGCACATCAAATCGGGTGAATTACAAAACGATTCCAGAGTTAACGTACTCTTTTATTGCACTTCAAAGACAGGGAAGTACCTAGTAAATTCATTACGCAGCATGCCATGCTCATTTTATCAGCTAGATGTTCATTAGGGAACTCTGGAGGACTGACTCCCAAGTGCCGCTTATGCATCCCAGACTCTGGCTGTGACTAACTGTAGAGGTGCATTATGGAACATCTTGTGTGAACATGGGAGCTATAGAGTCTATAAAGGCTGCAGGCAGATCATTAATAACAGATCCATGAAATGATCTGCTTTGATTTTGAAATGTCTGATCTGAACAATAGCTCACCCCATTTTTTTGACTATTAAAGAAGCAGGGTAGCAGAAGAAGTAGCATTTCACTCAACATTTGTGTTTTTGATGTTCAATAAAAGAATTTGTTCTATGAAGTTATTAGAACCTGAGATAAATCTACTGTAAAATGAAATGTTTCTTAATGACATGATTATCTTGAATGCCTGACTATGATTTAACTAAATGTTTATATTTATGCTTGGACATTGATACATCTTGCATAAATTACCCATAGTTTCCAGTTAGGTCTCATGAATTCCTATCAATCCCATATATAATAAAAATAGCCAATTTGGAATATTTCCCCAATATCCCAGCTTAGGTACCATGAAGGTGTCCAGAAATCTACTGAAAAATGTTCTGCAGCCTTGCATCGTTAGCAGTGTTACTTTCAACAACAACAAAAAAAAAAAATCTTAAACATAGAAAGCCCTCCTACATCAGTTCTTTTTGTGTCTCTGCTCTGTCTTCTCGAACCCCCAGTCGGTCGTGGCAGATGGCCGCTCGTACCGAGCCTGGTTCTCCTGGAGGTTTTTCCTCTCCACTGTCGCTACATGCTTGCTCAGAATGAGGGAGTCAACGGTACAACGCAGGCGACTGTCTACTGTTGCTACATGCTCATCCAGGAGGAGTGAATGCTGCAAGTCAATGACTCGATGTAATCTCCTGATTGGAAAGTAGGTATGATTGAATTGATTTTACTCTGAGATGAGGTGTTGTGAATTGGCGCGAAATAAATAAACAGAACTGAGTTGAAGTGAATTTTGCAGCTTAGCAGTGATATTTTCAAGAGGACAGGAGATAATCAAAGAAAAAAAAGCACTTTCACTGCATATTTATTTCAACACAATACAATATATACAGCATCAAAATGAAACATTTGGAAAGGGGGGGAAAGAAAACTAAAAGAAGAAAAAGAAAACATCACTATTGATTAGCAGTATGGCTATCACTTTTTTCCCCTCAACATTAACATTCATATGGCACTTAACTCAAATGTTCAGTACAGGATTTGTATTAAAATGTTTCAAATCAAACACGCACACAACTGCAATAAATTATCAACGTAACTCTTTAAATCATCATTATTAAAGATTCATTTTTCATTTCGTATATTAAACATATTTAAAAGGCAGTAGTAGAAACAACAAAAAATATTTCTCCGATGATACTTTTAGCAACTTTAAACGTCTGTAGAACTTAAGCAGTCACTGTTTGCTATTTTCTTCCAAAGCGATGCGGATCTCACCATGGTACGCTGTGAAAATAAAAACACATTATCTCACACTCTGAAGCTGAAATAGTAGCGGTACTGTCGACTGGATTCTCGAAAAAGACACAGAACACATTTTTTCCAAATGTACACACAGCTTTCCACCGCACGCTCGCACAGATACCCCCTGCGACTCTTTGAGTTTAGGTAAAGGACGCCGACAGACATGCTGAGCATGGTCGGGCGACAGATGGCCACGTCGTCTGCAGCCAGCTCGTTGTCACCGTAAGTCCCTGGCATCGGAGATAACAGGTTTAAATGCTTCAGTTTTCTCAGGAAACACCTCTGCAAGGGTGAACGCTGTGCATGGCAATAAACAACGCAGCTTTGCATATAACATCCTAGGTTCTTGGATATGGTGAGTAAGAAAAAAAACATTCTGGTCAGACTTCCTGGTTACTCTAAACCTGCACAAAGAAGAGGCACGATTCGTACACAGGTAACTATAAAGCTAGAAGTTTCCTTTCTTATTCTCTGTACAGGAGGAGGCAGAAAAAAAGGGCTTATTAGTTGAAAAAAAAAAAAAAGTGCTGCTAAACATAATTAGCAAAACAATGATTTAAGTTGGCCACTGAGTGGATACCCTAGGAGCAGACAAAATGTTTTCAGAGTGGGATTTGGCAGCAGAATATATTGTTGTCCAAGCTTTAAGCCAAAAGTCACACAGACTGTAATGCCTGTGGCTTTAAACAAAATCCAAAGGGCCAAAGTAATCATTACCTCCAGCAGCGTGTGTCCAAAAACTGTTTAAGCTGCGGAATGAATCAGATGTTTTTTGTTTTTTTTTACTGTTAGTCAGATCTGCATAGCAAGGTGAGGCTCCTTCCCTGATTAGAAATCATCATATAAACGGAGGAATGTAGAGTCATTCTGATCCATCTGCCCAAAAAAAGATTACAAGAACTGGACTAATCATTTCCACTTTTAATGTAGTTAATGGATTTCTGTCCTTTGGCAGGTGTTCAGTTGGAATTGGTACCAGTGTAATTTGAATGCATCCCCTTTTTACAGGTCAGTATTTCCATCCACTCTCGCAGTCCCGTCTCTAAAAGAACCCAGTGATTTGGTTGCTCAGCAGACCATCAGCCTTCAGCTGCCTGCCACGGCTTTTTTTTTATTATCCTTGATCTTCAGGAGAAAAAAAGAAAAAGAAAACAATCCCTTCACTCAGATATTGTTCTCTCTTCTGTTTCAGTCCTCCTTAGCTGTTGATGTTTTTCTGTAATATAACGGAGGACACGTGCCAAAGCAACTGTTTGCTCAATTCAAGGAGAGCCAAGAAACATTTGGGGGCTTTTCATGGATTTATTAATTCATGTGAGCACAAACAACTTAAAAGTCTCATCTGGTTTTTATGCCCTCTCTTTGGCTGGGATTTGTTTTGTTTTACTTACTAAGAAGCTTCCCCAAAGAAATATTTGTAGAAAGCTCCAAATGGACTGTTTTATCTCGTTTCTTGAAAGCTATTTCTAGTGCTCATCCTGATCCAGAAGCTGAAATAAGGATTTTAATGCAATATGATGTTTGGACAATGATGTAAAGTTGCCAGAAATGGCTTTCATATAGGAACTGGCAGATGTTTCAGGACATATTCTGTGCTTCAGCACAAAAGATTGGGTAATTTACAAAGAGAAAAATCAGGTAATGACAAATACATTATTGGAATTTGTTGGGCAAAAGAACAGGAAACTTCAGATGTAATTAAATTATACATTTTATTTCCAACAATATTAATAGCATTTATACTATTTGCCAAATCAAACATCGGCTGAAGGTTTGCCTGGGGGCCCGTTCACCTACAAGTGGTAATATGCAAATAGGTTCTGCAATTCTTCCTGGAATATAGCTGTCCCTCCCAAACAGAGGTAGTTAAAACGTTTGGGAGTTACTGACATTACACTGACAATTGCTTTGTGCTCTCCTCAAATGTTTCAAATAGGAATATTTCTTTAAATGCAACTCAATCCTCACTCAGAGCCAAACACAGTCAGATAAGCCAGAGAGCAAATCTAAAATCGCAATGAAGTTTGTCTGATCAGATGGTTTCTTTTGTCCTCCAGCTTTAAAACTTGGATTTGGGTTTTTTTCATCCTCTATAGGACGAGATGACCTTATTATCCCACAAAGATACGGACACAGTTGGAACAGCTAGCACTACAAAGCAGAAAAAGGTTCAGTACAAACATAGCAGAATGAAAATGACTTCTCTATACAGGGAGGTACTGTTTGTGCTGTACTGTGGTTTTAAATATCTTTAATCCATTAAAATATCGAATCGAGCTTTCGGCAAAAAGAATTGATGTCCCTTGAAAACATTTTCTCAAGCACCAACCACAAACTTCAAGGTATTTCCTTGGGATTTTATATAGTCATGCACAATGTTGTGTCGGTCACATAAAATCCCACTAAATCCGTATCAAGTTGTAGGTTGTAACGGTACAAATTTTAAAAAGTTTAAGGGGTATGAATCCTCTTCAAGGCACTGTACATAATAAACTTTAGCAGCTAGCGACACTTTAGAGAATTAAGATCCATTCGAGCCTGTTATGGGACAACACGAGCTGAATTTCTTTTTGTTTTTTTACATCTAGAAGAGACTGTGAACAATAAAGCCATAAGGTCCTTCGTCTGCAGTGTTCTTCAATGTACATCTGACTAGGGCTGGCAGAGTACTACAGCTCTGCAGCGTTTTCGTCAAGCAGTCCTGACTGAAAACACATCTCAGCAGTTGCTGGATGAAATGCACACTTGTGTGGTTGAATATCTCAGAATATTTCCATAAATGCACCAATCAGCAAAATTTTCCTGCCACTAAACCCGAAGAACCACATCAAGCAGCATTCTTCTTTATTTCTATGACTGCTCCACATCTTAAAAATACTCTGTTTTAATAAAGGAACTATGAGAGGGACATCAGTAGCTTTTTTAAAACTCTTAGAAGGAGTCAGATTTTAGGTTTTACAGGGTTTACAGGTTTTTAGTTAAATGGCTGGCAGGATGATGTCTTTTTTTTTATCAAACCATATCATAAAGCACGAATCCAAAGTTAATAATAACTAAGTTTAAGTACTGTGAAGTTTAAAGAACAGGATCTTTATTGAACCTGAGAGCTTTAGGTATTCTTCAAAAGCTGCGAGTGGAAAAGAATAGACCTTAAGAGCTTTTAAAAACCTTTGACTAATTTTACACTTGTCCAGTTGTATTTCAGACAACTTTAGAGAGGACAATTCTCTCAGACAAACAGCCATCTCCACAATTATTGACTCTCAGCACTCATTGTCATTCCTTGTAAAGATTGGTAAAAAGCATGAAAGCAAATTCATCTTTCATTGTAGTAGCAAAACCTCACTTTTTTGCGAAAAAATTAAGTTGGTAATGCCATTTATTTAGTGAAGAAAAACAATCCTATGTTTAGAAGAAATCCCCAGTGCCATGAGTGTTGATAATCCTAAAATTAGCTATAAAATGAATACAAATGTGATTTTTATTTGACTTTATATTTCACGTTTTTAAGTTGATCACAGTGTCAAGGAACTTTTAATGAGTAATTCATGACCTTATATTTCCTGCGGGTATAAATATGATGAGGCACAGAGGTTCTTTTTCTGCCACTGGCCTCTATGTAGGATCTTGTTACCAAACATGTAAGGAGGATGGCAATGAAGGAAAAAAAGAAAAACCCTCCAAAGCTTTCAGCAAAGAGTGAGCTCTTGGGATCACCAAGTCTCTATAGCAACCATTAGACATAATCTGCCAAGTGGTAATCTGAAAAAACCTTTAGTCCTACCATTACAAACATAAATCAGTGTTTGCTGAAGTGTGAACTGGGACTTGAACTGGAACCATGATTTGCTGATCAGTCTAAAATTGAGCTTCTCTGCTATAAATATTCTGCATTGATCTAGCATAAAGCAAAGCATCAATGTGAATAAGCACCTTTATACCCAATGGCAAGTACAGAGGGGGATTTGTGATGCTTAGGGCCTGGTAGGATGCTTGGCTGTATGAAGTCTGAAATATGAGAAGATTTTATATAAAAACCAGGTGAACTTCAAGAAAGTTGAAGAGCTTCTCAACATTCAAAGGATATTCATCATATGATCATTATGATATATATCACTAAGTCAACACAGAATGCTTCTCCAGCCAAATCAACCGCCTTCCATGACCATTCTCTTTCCAAAATTATATAGAAAACCTGCAGGTGGAGCTAACCCAGGACTCTACACAGTCTAAAGAGATTCTGTATGGATAAAGGTCAAAGATTCCTCTCTTTTGTGAAATACTATAGTAGAGGAACATTCTCATCCTTTTCATTAAAGGTGGTTGTACCAAGTACTCGGGGCATAGTGGTTAATAGCTGTGATACTGCTGATTTTGTAAAAGGAGAGAAAAAACAACAACTTCTTAACATGGATTTTTCTCCCCAATAAATGTACTCAAATTACATTTTCAACAAAAGATTATGGCACTGAAATAAAAGGTACATTTACTTTAAGGCTTCTTACAATTATTTTTTTAAACCAACGATACCAATAGGTGTGCTGAATCTACTTCTTACTTTTTTCATCATGTGTCTACATACCCATTCTGTATAATATCATTAGATGGGGGGGGTAGTAGGGCTCTTCATCATTTATAAGGAAGGCAGCCTTCAAAGTCCCACCAGATATCTTAGCTGCACTGCAATGTGGGCTGCCTGGTCTTTGAGAGGTAAATTAATTGAACAGATGGAAAGGGATTCCCAACATTGAGTTCAACACAAAGTCACTTTATTAAGCTTAGGGCCATGTGGAGCCACTCACTGCGGGGACCTTTTTTTTTTTTTTTTAAATCAGGATGAGGTTTTATTGTGGATTATGGTTTTGCTGAGTCAACAGAAGAAAGGGGTTGGTACTGGTGAAGTTGATGATGCGGTGACAATTTGACAAACTTCGGATCCAGGAGAAGCTGCTCCACTCAGACCCACACATCAAAAGACCAAATTTGAATCCAACATATAAGAGAAGAAGAAAAATAAAAAGCCCCAGGGGTCTTGGAAATACACACCGCTTCACCCGGTGTCAGAAATATGAAGGTTTTGCAATCCCCCAACCCAGCAGTCTGTCTGGAATGAAGTCACATGTCACACATTAAATTTCCTCCAAATTAACCAGACGCTGATTACTTGAACTCAGCGGACGCGGTTCACCTCTGGCTGCTTTTCCAGATGAGGCACAGATCAGCCCGTTGCTCCTCTGCAGTCTCTGCTTTGATATTTTCTCTATCTGCGAGGGTTGAAAATGTTCCTGCATGTGGCTCATTCTTAAAATTACAGCTATCAGTGTGATTACTCCATCCATTATCTTCTCAGCATGTGGACACGTCTCCTTATAGATACTAATCACTGTTAGGGTCTCTGACCTTATGGAGAGAAAAAAAAACCTCTGTATCTTTCTTCCTTCTTAAATTAAACTGCAGATACATTAAATACACTGAAGAAAATATGTTCATTAGAAATCTATAAAATGAAATGAAAATACTGTAAGGGCATTTTTGTACTTTGATTATTTGATTACATCTGGTTCTGGAAGGACAGGTTTGAAACCTACTCCTTCCTACTTGAAGAAAGTTCTTCACACAGACATCGGAAATCACAGATTGATTGGATTGAGCTTCAGTGCTTTTGTGAGCATTTCTCAATCATAGATGGTTTACCTCACTGATAACCTTTCCCAAAATGCATCGGCGTCTCCTATAACACAAATATTCATGTCTCGATCCGTTCTTGACTTTCTCGTGTCTTTGTGGACCATTTGGTTTAGCAGAGGTGTTTCTTTAGTAACAGTCTCCTCTCTCAGTGGGGTAAGTCAGCACACCTCATCACTGGTGTTCATGCAGTAAAGGTTTTGTCATGACTTGGTCTGCGCCAGACCCTTTCCTACCCAAGTCTTGTCAGTTCAGAGTCTTCTTTACTGCAGCAAAGAGTGTCGCTTTCCCTGGGGGACTGGACTTTTCCGATTTCCTCAAGGGCACTGGCCAGAGAGTCCAGGTCGCCGGGGTCCTGGTGCTGCGCTTCCCACAGGCTCAGAATCACTGAGGATGGGCTCTCCTGGCATGCAAAGTAGCCCAGGTTCCTACAGGTTCGAGAGATTTCAATATTTCAATAACAGATCACTTTTAAAAGAAATTTAAACCAGAAAGGCAATTATAAAAGGAAGGATGTTATGAAATCCTTTTAAAATGTAAGATGGTAACAGGTTACAAATATAAAAGACAAGGAGAAATGGCAACAATCATATATATGCACAGAGATAAGGTGAGGTGTGGGATTCTTTTTTTTTCTTTTCTTTTTTTTTTACAATAATCAGACAGAGTTGTTGTTTCTCCGAGTGTGTGAGGAGAATTTCACACAATTCACATAAGAAGCTACCAAGAGGGCAATGGCAACTCTGGAGGATCTGGATAGATCTTCAGGTCCTGTGGGAGAATGTGTTGACAGGATTATTATTATTATTAGTTGTGTAATTCAGAAATTTTCTCCTAAGGGAAGAAGACTGACAATAGTTCAGCTTGCCATTACCCATGTGGAGGACACAGCAAACATGTGGAAGAAGGTGATTTTTGGTCAGGATGGAAATATACCACTGTATCTTGGACACACCATTACCACGGTGAAACATGGTAGTGGTAACATTATGCTACGGGGATGCCAAAGGCTTCATATAGAGACTTGAGGTCATCCTTGATGATTCCTCAAAGTTCAACTTTTTAGGACTGAGAACTATTTCTGCACCAAATGTAAGGCTGAAGTAAATGTATATATATATATATATATATATATATATATATATATTTGTATATATCTATATATGTGTATATATATATATATATATATATATATATATACATACACACACACATATATATACATACATATACACACACACACACACACACACACATATATATATATATATATATATATAATTGCGTATTGTATTGCATCCGTATTGTTTCATATTTCAGATGCCCTAGAATAGGCATTTGATAGAAAAAGGGAATCATCCTAAGGGTATTGAAATGTGTTTTCAACAAAATGGCAGTCATGTACAGCCTAAATTTTGTTTAAAGACACAATAGACTTATTGTATGCATTAGGGATGTAAGAAAATGTCGATACACCGGTATATTGCAACATTTTATGTCACAATATTGTATCAATATTCAAAAGCAATGTCTAGATCTTTTTGTATTTTTTAAAATTTGAATGGAACCATGAATGATGACAGTCATTTTTGCAGTAAAATTAAAGGTATGACTGGTAGTTGGTGGCCTTTTTTCGCCTTCTTCATTCCAATGGATCAGCTAGATCTAGTAAAAAAAACTGGCTGTGTTACGTATTAAACAGGTTGGAGTGTTTAGAATGCTGTGACAGTTTTTCCACAGTTAAATTCAGTTTTAAAAATCACAATATATAGTCTTACTCATAGTATCGCAATATATTGTATCGTCTCCCATGTATCGTGATACTTATCATAACGGCAGAGTTTTACCAATACACATCCCTAGTATGTATGCATTGATAGTTTGTATACTTTGTATAGACTTTGATAAAAGTAATCAAAAATACATAATTCTCTCTTTATTCTGACATTACACAAATACAAAAAAATATGTTAATATATATTGATATATTACATACAAAGTTTATTCTGATTTGATGTTTGATAGAAAA
Source organism: Valencia hispanica (assembly GCA_963556495.2). NCBI lineage: Eukaryota > Metazoa > Chordata > Actinopteri > Cyprinodontiformes > Valenciidae > Valencia > Valencia hispanica. Next base: position 33,128,760 of record OY747717.1, on the reverse strand, counting down.
GAAAAAATGTTTTTGAGAGTATCTGGTTTCAACTGTCAATGAAATGTTTTTTATACTGTTTCTTTTATCTATGACTTTCTTCTTTCCACATTCGAAGCTTTAACCATACCCTGCTTTGAACTTCATCAAAATTTTATCTCTGACCTTTTTTAGCTTGTTCCATAATTAGCTTGTTGAAATTTGAAGGCAACTGCACAGTATTTAGACGTATCAGAGTAAAGGTGGCCGAATACAAATGCATGCCACACTTTTAAGATTGATATTTGTATAAATAATTCAACTAAAAAAACTCCCACTTCATGATTATCCAGTACTTTATAATTGGTTTTTCATATTGTTTTTATAGATAAAATACATTGAAGTCTGTTGTTGTAATGCCATAAAATACTGGAAGAAAAGATCATCAGTACTTTTGAAAAGTACCCTACCTGTAATTATTTCAAGGTTTATTTTGAACCCTAAACAGAGATCACTACATCTTCAAAAAAAAAGCAAAGACCTAATTATATACTGGACAGATAATGTTTTTACAGAACCTATTTGACTCCAATAAAACTTATGTTATGAGACACTATTTCTTACTTGCTGTGATGAAAAGGGCAGATTCAAGGTAAGCACATACTGTAGATTCAAATAATGTTTTTATTAGCTTCAGTTAGCTATGAAGATGGTCTAAGGAAAAGAATGCTTGTTTATGATATTCTTTGTGTTTATAAAAGCATGATTCAGCAAAGATTATTTAAACGGACTAGTCCCACGGATGACTAAAGGACAGTTCATTGTAAGAAAAACAAGATTTGTAAGAACAAGAGTAGTCTTCAACTGTCTTTACTCTTACAAAATCTCTCCAACAGAGGGCACTGTTTCATTGCAATGGCATTTCATCTCACAGCTCTTGTCTCCTATTTTTCTTTCTTTTCCACTTTCTCATCCTCCTTATATCATTATGCTCCCACACACTCGGAGAAATAATTACAGAAATCAGCTTAAGTAGATAGAGACATTCTTATTACATGCTTCTTGCCGTGTATGACTACTCTGTAAACCGCTGAAATCCATTCTCAGCTAGAGACGTTTGTTTTCAGACTCGTTTAGGCAAAGATCCCTAATTGCATAGTTGGTGCATAGTTTCCCAGTTAACTTTTTCCTCTCATGCTCCTCTAGCAGAAAAGAAATAAAGGCTGTCCTCTTTGTCGGTGCTCGCGAGCCGACTGCAAAGATCTAAGAGTGGTTGTGGCGATAAGCACTTGATTATTGACTTCTCCTCTGAAGCACAAACAGAGATCACCGCATCTCCAAATAAATAAAATCCTCCCACGCCCACACAAACACTGACCTGACATGAGCTCCTGAGTGTTTAGCAGGGGTGGGAAGACGGAGCGAGTGCGTAGATGCTGCTAATGAGAAACGCTAGCACGAACACATTTTATTGCCAGAGGGCTGGGCTGTCAGCAGTCAGAGACCTTTCCTCAGATTTCTGCAAGGCACCACATCTGCTCGGCAGCTACTGTATTTTAAACTGTGCTAAAGTCGGCCTTAGCACCCCCTCCCTTCTCCCATTCTCTGTGCATGTTTTAGATCTATAATGAAATCAGTAGAGTGCGTGTAACGGAAGGCTGGTAGGTGATGAAAGATAAAGTCTGACACACTTCTTAAATTCCAGCCTAAATGTGCTGTTCAAAATGAGAACAGTGGACAGGAGACATGTATTACTTTATTGCGCCATCATTCAAAACAAAACGCCACCCCGTCATTTGAAGATGACTCGGAAGTATGGAAATGGGACCTGGGGAGTCAGTGTCAAACGTAAGGCTTTAATTCAGACCTGTCTATGTGGAGCTTCTGAGCCAGCAGCTGCCAATCCTTCCCGTTAGAATTAGCCGTGTCAAAGGTGGCGCTGATCCGCTGACGGATGGACGGGGGGATTTTGAAGGCCTTTGACCCGGTCTGAGAGGTGATGGTGCAGTCGGACTGAGTGAAAAAGGGGACCACTCCTTTTTCATTCTGGAGGCGGCATGGAAGGAAAGGGCGAAGTGAAAAAGCGTCATCAAGACAATGTACAATCTAGAATTGAAAACGAAAAGCTCCATGTGAGGCACATTCAGCTACTCTTGAATCAAATCAAAAAATAAGGTGTATTGTGTGTGTGCGTGTGTGTAGGTGTGTGTGTGTGTGTGTGTGTGTGCCATCGGTGTTTACCCCCCTTACAGATTTCTTCATTTTGCTTTTTAGTCACAATTACACATTCAGATCATCAAACACATTTTAATATCAGGCAAAGATAATCTTAGTGAATATAAAAAGCATAACTCAGGAATCAGGAAACATTTGAAGTAGAACTGGTCTGACAACCTGAAGTAGGCTCAAGGAACACCCATGCTCTGGTGTATAAATAAACCAGCACTTCAGACAATGATACTAAGACAATCATGGGTGCGCTAGTGTGATGAGCCAGGGCTGCTTTGATGCTTCAGGACCTTAATGACTTGTTGCAACTGATGGAGCCATAAATGGAACCAGAAATTCTGCTCCCAACCAGAAATTCCAAAAGGAGAATTTTTTTATCAGTTTGTGACTTTAATCTCAACCGTACCACAGTTATGCTGCACCACAATGATCTAAAGTACACCAGCAAGTCCATTTCTAAATAAAAATGAAGAATATGAAGTGGCCTATTCAAAGTCTGGACTGGCATCACCTTAAACAGGCTGTTAACGCTAAGAAACGTTCTGCAGGTCTTTTTATGTTCAGTGGGCAATTGGTTTTTCACACAGGACCAGGATGGATTAGAAAACAGCAGTTTGCATTCATTTTTGTTATCTCTGGTTGATATGAACTGAAACATGTAAGTGGAAATAGTTCTCCACAGCACTCTGAGTGCGGCTCACCTCCACGACAGACGTGTAGATCTGGAGTATCTGCTCCTCTCCCGTGACCTGCCGCACGCTGATCTTGCAGGATAGCTGAGATGAGGAGAGGCTATAGCGCTCCAAAGAGAAGGCACACTGCAGGGGACACCGGTTACTGGCCCACACCTGAGAAAAGGAGAACTCCTGCAGAGCCAGGAGAGATGGAGGGCGGACAGCAAAAAACACCGTGACGGCAGAATTAGGCCGGGCAGACAGAAAACTCATTAAATTCGGCAGGAGACATTTGTTTTTTGAATCTCATTTTGCCCCTCTGCTGTTTACATGCTTAGTTAAGAGTGAGCGAGTGGCTTTGTTATCCAATCCATGGCGTTAACAAATCAGAAAGCTTCACCCAGCAGGTATAATGTATTCTGTAACTAGAGAAGCTGCAACGGTTTAAAAAAAAGTCAGGTGTTAGATTGGGGGAGGTCCTAAATCTAAAATATTCTAGGCTTGTAATGAATAACACAAGAATCATGAGTACCAATATAATAGTAATAAAAAATTAGATTATCAGCTCATATTGTTTTTCCCTCCCAATCATTAAATCCATCAACCCTAATAAATAACTCTAATCAAACCTAATAATAACTCAGCATTTCTCAGAAAAAGCCTGACGTGAATGGTGGCGAGTTCAACTAGCTTTTTCAAAAAGTCTCGTTTGTGACAGTTCCCCTTGTTTCCACTTGCTCTGAATGTAGATGTGGATAAGTTTAGGTAAGAAGCTATTTTCTTGTCGCTATTTCCTGTTTAACACACCTCATAACTGGAATGACATGTTCTGTCATGAATGGGCTCAGAAAATTCCAGCTCTGCCTAATGTAGTATTTATTCTCCAGGAAAACAGGTCATGGATTACTAATAGAATACTTCTAGACACTGATCAACTTTAAAAAGTACAAATACAAGAAAATCTTTCAGAAAAGCATGTTTATTGGATTAATCGTGGCATTGGTGATTTCGTAGAAAACTTTTTTGTAAGGAATTCTTTCCCAGCTAAACCAGGTTCCATTTTACAAATAAATAAATAAAAAATCAGTGAGAGACTTTAACTGCAATAGTTAATTAATTTAGTTCTGCAGGGGTGTTAGGGGCAAGCGCTAAGGGTGATATTCTACTTTATTCAGTGGTTTACTTAGTTGGAAAAACTTATTAATAGAATGAAACACATTTATCATCTTAAAAAGGCAGCAGTTTATTTATTTCCTTGGGGATGGCTGCATCCCACTACTGTTGTTTATGTAGGAAGAAGCATGCCTATTTAGAGAAATTAGAAGTAATACTGATTGTTGAGCTGTTTAGCTTGCAGAAAGTCTGTTCCAGAAGATACCACTTGCCTAAGTAAGAACAAATGTCTAGTTTTTATTCCAAAACTTCCTGGTTTTACCTGGTTTTTCTATTCTTATCTAAGAAGCCATGCTTCTCTCTTGTCATTAAAATCTTCTATATATTTCACTAACAAAAAATCATAAGCTTAAAAAGTAAAGCAAAGCCATTGTCCACAATATCAGAACTAGTTAATTTTGGGCTATAATCTAAACTCTAAAAATCGTCTTACTGAACTGCAATACTTTTAGGACTTATTGTCTTAGTCTTTTTCTCTTCTCCACAGTCCTGCTGCTAAGCTTGTATCTTAATGCCAATCTTTAGATAGGGATCAGTGACGTGATTATAGAATTAGGGCAGGGATCCCTTAACACTCACAGTTTGCTCTGCATTTCCACCTCAAATGTTGCAGCTTTAGAAACCGAAGCTACATCCGCTGAGCATATGCAATCTGAAGCACCCATTTCAGCTCCCATTACTCACTACTGCATGACCCAGACAGTGTTGCAGTGAGAACAGGTCAAAAACACAGTTGTACAGATGAATCATCCGCTCTCCAGACCCATCAGAAAGGACAGCCACTTATAACGGCCTGCTTTAGGTGGCAGTCATGTCTGGATTAGAGCCTAAAGCCGTCTTCTTGGTAGATTCTTCCTTCCTTCTTTTGAAATCCTTGTTGGTATTCTGAAGGTGCTATGCTGGGCTAATTCTGCTAATAAGATGTCGCTGGTGGGATAAACATCACAGGGCAGAATAGAACATGCAGCATAAAGACCCCTAGGAAGATAACTATGATATATCTGAGTGTGTGTGTGTGTGTGCGTGCGTGTGTATGGGTGTGTTTTCCTGCCTAGTAGTCATAATTAAGTTTGTAATGGTGTATGTGTGGGTGAGATAGCTAGCCTCCCACTGTGCCCTTGCTGTTGCCCTTTAGCTTTGGTGTGACCAAGCAAGAAAAGGGGATGTCTGATGGAAGAGTGAGGCTGCTGCTGAATTGAAGGTGTTAGAGAAAATGAGGGTGAATGGCTTCTTTTCATGCACATGGCCGCTGCAAAGGTTTGAACGCATATGAACTCATTGCAAAAATTCTTGTTGGTTTAAACAACAGTAAAGGATGGAGACCATCTAACCTGGCAGGTGGTAAAAGGCTTGATGCTCCAGAGTAACCGTGGGACGTCCTGGATGGATACCTGGAGGCTGAAAGTGTTCCCCTTAAACAGCATAATTTTAGGTTCTTCGAGGAGTCGTCCACCCCTGCTGCGCTCCCCCACGACTACCTCCTGATAAGAAAAAGAAAATCAAACAGGCTTGTCTTTGGAGCAGAAGTTAAGGAAAACAGAGAAAAACAGCATTAAGTGGTGAACCTACCTTGCAAAACTTATAATACCCCTTTAACTTTTCCACATTTTTTACCATTACAGCCACAAACATTACTGCCTTTCATTAGGATACATGTGAAAGGCCAACACAAAGTAGTGGATATTTGTGAAGCAGATCATACGGGGTTTTCCATTTTTTCCTATAAATCTTCAAAATGTGACACTTTTATCAAGCTTCTTATACTCTTCTTTGCACCTAATTGATCAGAAGTTACCTAATTAGTTAAGAGTCGACTCGTGTGTAATTTCATTTCAGCATAAATCGAGCTGTTCAGTGAAGTCATTGGGAGGTTTGATAGAGACCATTAGTTGAGGTGATGTTGGTTGTTAAACAATATCTCAAGCTTTGGACATCTCAGGGCACTGTTCAGTCCATCATCCAGAAATGGAAAGAGCATGGCATTACTGTAAAAGTCAAGACAGGGCTGTCTACTAAACTGACAGGTGGGTTCAAGAAAAGTTTAAATCAGAGAATCAGCCAACTCTAGTTGACCTGCAGAGATCCACGACTTGGGTGGGAGAATCTGTTGGCAGCACGCACACCACCACAATAAAAACAAACCCTGTTTGCAGTTAGCTATAATCTATGTATGGGATGCAGGATACTTGCGATGCTCTAAAAATAAAAACGACATCTTTGGCCATCCTGAAAACACAATGTGTGGCAGACAACTAATATTGTACATCACCATGAACCCATCATACCTAGCATTAAAAATGGTGGTGGCAGCATCATGCTGTGGGGATGCTTTTATTTAACGAGGACAGGGAAACTGGTTCTGGAAGAAAAACCTGCCCTGGTTTTATAAGACTTGAGAATGAAGTTGAAGTTCACCTTCCAACAAGTCAATCACCCCAAAACATACAGCCAGTCCTAAAATAGAATGGCTTAGATCAAAGCAAATCTACATGTTAAAAGGGCCAAGTCGATGTCCAGACCTACGTCCAAATTTGAATTTGAGGGAAGACTTGTTACTTGAGATTAACATATACAAACCATTTATTCTGAATGAGCTTGAACTATTGTCCAAAAAATTATTTTGCCATTTTGCATGTGCCAAGCCAGTACAGACCCAACCTAAAAGACTTGCAGTCATGACTGCAGCCAAAGGTGGTTCTACAAAGTATTAACTCAGGGGGGGGTGAGTCTAAACATGTGCCACGCTTTTTAGATCTTTCTTTGTAAAAAAAATGAATAAATAAAGAAGGAAAAATCATATATATATATATATATATATATATATATATATATATATATATTCTTTGCTTTAAAGTTTGTGATTGTAAGGCCAGACAATCTAAAAAAGTTTAAGTAGAATACTTTAGCAGGAATCTGTCCTTATACAGGGAGTCTTGACATATCATGTGAGGTCTCAAACAAACTGCACAGCTTTTGAAACAGATGTTTTTCTGTCTACTAAAATCAAATGACTGATAAACTTATATTTTGTTTTTTACAAGAGAACTATGGTTTCTTAAAAAAAAAAAAGAGCGGTTTGTAAAGTTCTCTCTTAACTGTGGTACAGCCATTTCTTGATATTTACACAGAAAAATAATCTTATTTATCTCTTCAGAACAAGAGATTTCTCAGATAAAAATAAAACTATTACTCTGAACCGAACAGATGAATCTGAGATAACCTTATTTATGAAGACAATTATGATCGCTCTGTGCTGGAAACCAGAGATCTTTTAAAAGTAGTTTTCAAATAAGAAAGGGAAACATGATTAGAACAACTGATGTTTGCTTAGATTTTTTAATGGGTATCTGAGAACAAAAGTGAAGAAAACACTGAATAGAGAAATGTTTTCAGTAAGAGTTCTCCTGATTAGCACTACAATCTCAACACTAAATGTGTGAATACTTGTACATGAAGATGGTTTAACTACATAACAAAAGTATATAAAACGATTTAAAAACATGCTAAAAATGTCAGCAGAGAGCTAAGACTTGTGAAAAGATTTTCTCTTCTAATGGTCATAGTTTATTCACACTAAACAGCATTATAGAATGTTTTTAATCACATGTGTTGATATACAAATTAAAAATACTGTAGATAATAACTGTGTATCACTATAGTCAGATGGGCATAAAAAGGTCTTAAAATGCAAAAGGTATGAAGAAATGACATTAGAAATGCCCAGAAAGCTTCTGCATTTTACAAATTACGAAATTTTCTTTCGAGTCTAAAGCAGCCCTTAATGCGGTGTTTGCCCCCTCTTTCCAGTCAAAACGGTTGCAGGGAAAAAGGTCTATTACATGAAGAAATTAGCCAAATGCCAGCTTAGAGACAGGTGGACAAAACACAGAAGGACTTCGTCTATAAAAGAGAAAAAAAAAGGTTCTTCAATTGGCAGACAAGCAAAAGAAAATACAACATAAACAACAAAAGACAGAGCGGTGGACAGTAATTAAAAGCTTCCCAGGTTGACAACCAAAAGAGGACACAATAATCTGACAGAGAACAAAGGAGGGCACACAGAGAGAGGAGAACTGTGGACAGAGCTGCAGGTGATGTAAGCAAACTAACAGCAAAAGGAAAAAATACCTGAAACAAAGCACAGATCAATCATTTTAATGCTTCATTATAATCTTTCTGTGTACTATGTTGGGTTTTTTTTCAACAGGTACATGATTATGGAAGTGCATGATTTGCCAGTCTAACAGTTATTCCTTTCAGTACCGTAAAAATAAAGGAGGATCCATGTGAAAGCATAAAGGAGCTGAAAAAAGAGCTGATATTGCTATATTGCTATTGTTTCTTTATCAGGTTGTTTACCCTTTTTAAGTCCCTGGCTCTGATGCTGGCACCCCAACAGATGATGGCTGAAGAGATAACACTCTCTACAACAGACTTGTAGAAGATCTGCAGCATCTTGCTGCAAACCTTGAAGGACCTAAGCTTCCTCAAGAAGTACAGTCTGCTCTGTCCCTTCTTGTGGACCGCTTCACTGTTCAGCCACCTGTCGAGTCTGTTGTCCAGGTGAACTCCAAGGTATTTATACTCCTCAACCACCTCCACTTCTTATCCCATGATGGAAACGGTGTTTGACCTAACTCTGTTTCTTCTGAAATCTACAATCATCTCCTTTATTTTGTCCACATTCAAGGTGAGACGATTGTTTCCACACCATGTCACAAAGCGGTCCACCAGCTCTCTGTATTCAGCTTCTTGTCCTTCCCTGATACATCCGACAATTGCAGTCATCTGAGTACAGGTCCTTCTCAAAAAATTAGCATATTGTGATAAAGTTCATTCTTTTCCATAATGTAATGCTAAAAATTAAACTTTCATATATTTTAGATTCATTGCACACCAACTGAAATATTTCAGGTCTTTTATTGTTTTAAAAATGATGATTTTGGCATACAGCTCATGAAAACCCAAAATTCCTATCTCAAAAAATTAGCATATCATGAAAAGGTTCTCTAAACAAGCTATTAACCTAATCGTCTGAATCAACTAATTAACTCTAAACACCTGCAAAAGATTCCTGAGGCTTTTAAAAACTCCCAGCCTGGTTCATTACTAAAAACCGCAATCATGGGTAAGACTGCCGACCTGACTGCTGCCCAGAAGGCCATCATTGACACCCTCAAGCAAGAGGGTAAGACACAGAAAGAAATTTCTGAACGAATAGGCTGTTCCCAGAGTGCTGTATAAAGGCACCTCAGTGGGAAGTCTGTGGGAAGTCTGTGGGAAGGAAAAAGTGTGGCAGAAAACGCTGCACAACGAGAAGAGGTGACCGGACCCTGAGGAAGATTGTGGAGAAGGACCGATTCCAGACCTTGGGGGACCTGCGGAAGCAGTGGACTGAGTCTGGAGTAGAAACATCCAGAGCCACCGTGCACAGGCGTGTGCAGGAAATGGGCTACAGGTGCCGCATTCCCCAGGTCAAGCCACCTTTGAACCAGAAACAGCGGCAGAAGCGCCTGACCTAGGCTACAGAGAAGCAGCACTGGACTGTTGCTCAGTGGTCCAAAGTACTTGCATGTCATTCGGAAATCAAGGTGCCAGAGTCTGGAGGAAGACTGGGGAGAAGGAAATGCCAAAATGCCTGAAGTCCAGTGTCAAGTACCCACAGTCAGTGATGGTCTGAGGTGCCATGTCAGCTGCTGGTGTTGGTCCACTGTATTTAATCAAGGGCAGGGTCAATGCAGCTAGCCATCAGGAGATTTTGGAGCACTTCATGCTTCCATCTGCTGAAATGCTTTATGGAGATGAAGATTTCATTTTTCAGCACGACCTGGCACCTGCTCACAGTGCTAAAACCACTGGTAAATGGTTTACTGACCATGGTATTACCGTGCTCAATTGGCCTGCCAACTCTCCTGACTTGAACCCCATAGAGAATCTGTGGGATATTGTGAAGAGGAAGTTGAGAGACGCAAGACCCAACACTCTGGATGAGCTTCAGGCCGCTATCAAAGCATCCTGGGCCTCCATAACACCTCACCAGTGCCACAGGCTGATTGCCTCCATGCCACGCCGCATTGAAGCAGTCATTTCTGCAAAAGGATTCCCCACCAAGTATTGAGTGCATAACTGAACATAATTATTTGAAGGTTGACTTTTTTTATATTAAAAACACTTTTCTTTTATTGGTCGGATGAAATGTGCTAATTTTTTGAGATAGGAATTTTGGGTTTTCATGAGCTGTATGCCAAAATCATTATTTTTAAAACAACAAAAGACCTGAAATATTTCAGTTGGTGTGCAATGAATCTAAAATATATGAAAGTTTAATTTTTATCATTACATTATGGAAAAGAATGAACTTTATCACAATATGCTAATTTTTTGAGAAGGACCTGTATTTCTGCAGATGACAGGTCTCTGATTTGTACTGGAAGTCTGAGGTGTATAGTTTTCAGTTTTGCACCGATCGTTACCTTCACTCATGTATATAACAATCTGTTTAGAATATGATATTTTTATTTAAGTGTATGTCTGTTTGTTCTTGTATGTCTGCACAAAGTACCGCAGCAATTTCCCAATGTTGTAAACCTACCCAACATTTGGGAATAAAACCCTTTCTGATTCTGATTCTGATTATAGAGTGAAAAGGAATGGTCAGAGTACGGTCCCCTGTGGTGCTCCTTTTCTGCTGATCACCTGGTTTGACACACAATCCTTCAGTCTCACAAACTGTGGTCCGTTTGTCAGGTAGTCATTGATGCAGGCTATTGTTGAGGGCTCCACCCGTGTCTTCAGGAGTTTCTGACGAAGCAAATCGGGCTGAATTGTGTTACATGAACTGGAGAAATCAAAGAACACGATCCTGCAGGGGGTCCTGATATGTTCTTGTTTGCTTACTCAGGGGGGCCAACAGGAGTCTCTTCAGGACTTTCATGATTTGGGATGTCAGGGCAACAGGTCTATAATCATTGATGACTGATGGGTGAGTTCTATTACTAGAATAAGGCATGATGTATTTCTCAACACTGGAACATTCTCCTGAGTTAGGCTAAGGTTGAAGAGGTGCTGCAGAATCCCACAGAGCTGCTCAGCACAGGCCTTCAGGACTCTGGGGCTGACACCACCTGGACCTCCAGCCCTGTTCTGGGTCAGTTTCTCCAGCTGCCTCTTCACTTGACTTTTAGAGACAGACAAGTGGGAGCGGGAAGCAAAGGGGGTAGCAGCATCTCCTGACTTGGTTGAAGACAAACTTTTGTAATCAGAATAGTCCATGACTAAGGTGAAGGATAAAACAGCCGAGGTGTGGCAGGAAAGCTGTGGGCCAGAGGAGGGTGGGATGTCTGTTTGGCTGGGGATAGGAGAGGAGGATGCTGAGCTAGTTCCCGAACTGAACCTATTAAAGAATGTGTTCAGTTCGTTGGCTCTGTCCAGACTTCTATCTATCCGATCCTTCCTGTGCTTAAAGCCTGTGATCTTTTTCATTCCTGACCAGACATCTCTGATATTGTTCCTCTGTAGTAGCCTCTTTGCTGTCTCTGATCTTAACCTTAAATTGCTTTTGTATACTCCTCAATAATTCCATGTCTCCGTCCCTGAAGGCTCTTTTTTTTCTTGTTTAGCAGTTCTTTCAGGTCACTGGTGATCCAGGGTTTGTTATTAGGGAAGCATCTCACTGTTCTGGTGGGGATGATGTTGTCCACACAGAAGTTCATATAGTCAGTCACACACTCAGTCATGGCATTGATGTCCTCTCCATGAGCTTGGCAAAAAGTCATTCAGGTTGTGGTCTCAAAACAACCCTGCAGGGCTTCTTCAGCTTCCTGTAACCATTTTCTCACAGTTCTTTTTGTCACAGGTTGCCTCTGAACAAGTGCTGTCTGAACAATTGGTCTCTGGCATTTTATGTACAAAAACTGAGCTTTCAGCAGAGCGTGCTACTGTCCATCATTTTGTAGCCAACTTAGAGTAATTTTCTATAATCTATTCATAATCTACTGGAAATATATATAGGACTCCAGTAACAGAAGGAGATTATGCAGCTAATGCTTGTTCAGCATGGTGGAGGTGTGGGTTTGCATCCTCTCTTCACTACCTATGATCAACAATATTTTAAAGTTTTCTGACACTATGAGCTTGAATATTTTCAAAATAACCAAACCAAAAAAAATAAAAAATAGACTGCTGACATCCCACCCAGACAGATAAAAACCTAATTGCTAAACTAACAACTTGATGTGATAACAGCAGAATTTGGAACTGAACTCACAGCTTCCTTCAAATAACTGGAAGTTGGCAAAGATTGAAAAGATTCAACAAGCAGCGGACCAACAGAGCCATAATTAATCTTCCAGTAAGTTGCCTGCACAAGACACAAGGCAGTGGCTCAGGGATCTCGTAGATGCATCCTTCAAAGTCCAATAAGCTGGTTCCAAGCAATCTGCTCAAGTTATTGACTTAGAACACAGGTGTCAAACTCCAGTCCTGAACAATTTTAGAATATGTCTCTCTTTCAGCAAACCTGAAATTACTATTTGGTTCATTAGCATCACTCTGAAGGACTTAACCGAATACTAATAAGGTAATTTAGCAATTTGATTAAGGTGTGTTGGATCGGGGACACTCTAAAAGTTACAGGACACCGACCATCAAGGACTGGAGCAACTGCCTGAAAGTGGGGAAAATATTTGGCTGTGACCTACTCATAACAAGTCCAGGGACTGACAGGGCTAACGGAATGGCTGAAACCAGATGACGGATCAGAGTTGTGAGTAACCCTGATCAGTGGATTTGGAATTGTTGATGGATATTTTCTCAAAGTCTTGAATCAGAGGGACAAGTTCAAGAAGGTAATGATGGAGCTTTACGGTTAAGGTCTTCTCAAGTTTTGTGTTGCTTGTTTCTGCATTAACATTAATCGTCCAGAAAAGATGTGATCCCCTGAAGAACAAAATAATCTGGAAGACACCAAATCTTCCAGGCTAAAAGCATGCTTATTCTTTTTTTATTCCATGGGCAACTTTGTCTAACAGTACCTGACAGTCAGACCTGATAGTTTGTGACACCACGTTTTAAATCTGTGCTATTGTTCATGTTTTTTGGTTTATGAATATACAGGTCCTTCTCAAAAAATTTGCATATTGTGATCAAGTTCATTCTTTTCCATAATGTAATGATAAAAATTAAACTTTCATATATTTTAGGTTCATTGCACACCAACTGAAATATTTCAGGTCTTTTATTGTTTTAAAACTGATGATTTTGGCATACAGCTCATGAAAACCCAAAATTCCTATCTCAAAAAATTAGCATATTTCATCCGACCAATAAAAAAAAAGTATATTTAATATAAAAAAAGTCAACCTTCAAATAATTATGTTCAGTTATGCACTCAATACTTGGTGGGGAATCCTTTTGCAGAAATGACTGCTTCAATGCGGCGTGGCATGGAGGCAATCAGCCTGTGGCACTGCTGAGGTGTTATGGAGGCCCAGGATGCTTTGATAGCGGCCTGAAGCTCATCCAGAGTGTTGGGTCTTGCGTCTCTCAACTTCCTCTTCACAATATCCCACAGATTCTCTATGGGGTTCAGGTCAGGAGAGTTGGCAAGCCAATTGATTACAGTAATACCATGGTCAGTAAACCATTTACCAGTGGTTTTGGCACTGTGAGCAGGTGCCAGGTCGTGCTGAAAAATGAAATCTTCATCTCCAAAAAGCTTTTCAGCAGATGGAAGCATGAAGTGCTCCATAATCTCCTGATAGCTAGCTGCATTGACCCTGCCCTTGATAAAACACAGTGGACCAACACCAGCAGCTGACATGGCGCCCCAGACCATCACTGACTGTGGGTACTTGACACTGGACTTCAGGCATTTTGGCATTTCCTTCTCCCCAGTCTTCCTCCAGACTCTGGCACCTTGATTTCCGAATGACATGCAAGTACTTTGGACCACTGAGCAACAGTCCAGTGCTGCTTCTCTGTAGCCTAGGTCAGGCGCTTCTGCCGCTGTTTCTGGTTCAAAGGTGGCTTGACCTGGGGAATGCGGCACCTGTAGCCCATTTCCTGCACACGCCTGTGCACGGTGGCTCTGGATGTTTCTACTCCAGACTCAGTCCACTGCTTCCGCAGGTCCCCCAAGGTCTGGAATCGGTCCTTCTCCACAATCTTCCTCAGGGTCCGGTCACCTCTTCTCGTTGTGCAGCGTTTTCTGCCACACTTTTTCCTTCCCACAGACTTCCCACTGAGGTGCCTTGATACAGCACTCTGGGAACAGCCTATTCGTTCAGAAATTTCTTTCTGTGTCTTACCCTCTTGCTTGAGGGTGTCAACGATGGCCTTCTGGGCAGCAGTCAGGTCGGCAGTCTTACCCATGATTGCGGTTTTGAGTAATGAACCAGGCAGGGAGTTTTTAAAAGCCTCAGGAATCTTTTGCAGGTGTTTAGAGTTAATTAGTTGATTTCAGATGATTAGGTTAATAGCTCGTTTAGAGAACCTTTTCATGATATGCTAATTTTTTGAGATAGGAATTTTGGGTTTTCATGAGCTGTATGCCAAAATCATCAGTTTTAAACCAATAAAAGACCTGACATATTTCAGTTGGTGTGCAATGAATCTAAAATATATGAAAGTTTAATTTTTATCATTACAATATGGAAAAGAATGAACTTTATCACAATATGCAAATTTTTTTAGAAGGACCTGTAAACCATAATTTACACAAAGAATATGCATTGTAAACTTAAATAACACACTTTTTTATTTGACCACAATGAATGTATGGACTCTCTTTTCACACTTCAAATATTCAACAGGATTACATCTGAGCTAAAGCTTAATTCTTCTTATATATATACATATTTTAAATTCTGTAATTTACAACTGTTTAATCACAGTTAAAGTGTTTATAAATTTAAAATAACATTTCAAGGGAAAATACATTGTTGGAAAACTTGTGTAAATGCGTGTAAAATGACTTTAATTGGAGTGATGAATTATGTTATCAGCTTTGTGGTTTTAGCAAGATGACAACTTTGGTATTGCACAGTAATTAACTTTCAGTGATATAACACTAACTAACCAAGAAGAGGAAAAGTGAGACTTTCACCTGCTTCTATTCACCAACACTATATTTGAAGCAATCACTGCACTCAGCACATTGAAATTATTTGCTGCAGTGATACGTGTTGTTGGGAGCAAACGCACATGTGGCGCAGCATGAAAACTGAGCAACAAAACTACAGCAAACATAATTATCTGCTGCAAAAATTTTATTTTCCTCATTTCATTTTACTTCTATAAACCTAGACAATGAGCTGTTTCTTAAGAACAGAATTCCACATTTAAAAGCAATGAAAATCGTCAATGAAAATTGTCCCCCAACCCATTTCACTTTTCAGGGATGTTGGATGTCTGCAAATGTGTAGTGTACCTTGCAGATAATTCGGGGAAAAAAAGAGGACTACATCAAGTGTTCAGGCTGCCTATCGATTTTCAAGCTCACAGGGGAAATTATTGCACGAAGCACAAAAGAAAACAAAAGCAAGGCAGCAAAAAAAAAAAAAAAAACCCGGACCAAATAACCACGTGTCACTGATGTAGAAGTAGAGCGAGTTGACTCTTGGCATCTACATCCAATTTCTCATTGAGTACTTGCAATTTTTGTCTCTCAAACGAAGCCATTACTGATGCAGAACAAGTGGTAGCGAGAGGCAACAAACAGGGGCTGTTTTAGAAAACCCCTTGGTTATTTGTTCGCTTCAAATAGGACAATGACTGCTGTGAAATTTCTCTCAGACCAAAAGGAACAGTTTCAAAGAAAAAGTGCTTTGTGTTTTTGTTGGGGTTTTTTTTTTTTGTGGTGGAAGGAGACACGCCACATTTCCACATAGCTCCACTCAAGAACGCAGTAATGAACTGCCGCCCCATGTCGAGCTGTGCCTCGTTTTAATGTGTTCAAGTACTTTACACATGAAATGTGTTGCAGAAACACATTTAATTAACAGACAGCAAATTAAACTACGCAAATAAAGGGCAGAGAAGCAACCCTGGAGCATCTGTTGTCTTTGTAATTAAAAGTCCTTCTTTGTCTCCTCGTCATCAAGCATCTCCCAGTGGCAATGTTACTTAACAAGTGGATCTTCAATGGACCGCTTCACATTCAGGCTGCAGTTCTTCCGAGTAAAACACTGCTGGAGCCTTATATCATTTGTTAAACTTGTATGATACACTAGAAATCCTTAAGGAACCCTTACTTTTAGTCTTACAAGTAATGTGCTGAGGTGTAAGCAGTTGTCTGTGAATTACTGCAATACAACACCCCCCAATACTAGTCAGTATTGAGGAGATTTCCATGAATATTTGTGCACATATGTACAATACACGGGGAGATTAGTGTTCCCTCTAGCACAACCACAAGGTTAAAATGTGTAGCTTACGTAGGGAATGCTTTATTATTTGTATAAAGTACTGTGGTAACATTTTATAAAAATTCTCAAAACTTAACCCAAGAAAAAAAAAAAGATTTCTATAACTTTTATTGCTCGTGCGTTCTGTCTTCTCAAGTTCAATTAAAGAAACACAATCAAAAAGGCTTGGTAGGCTTTTAAAGTATTCTTTTTTTTATTTTAGCACCACTGGTATTTAGATGAGTTATCTTGGGTGATGAGCCCAAAGTCTTTGAGGTTGAAAGGCCCGCCCGCCCCCCTGCCATCACCCTAATAGTTAGCTACCTCAACATATTATATCTATTCAATCAAAATCTATCAAATTAAAGTCTGGAATCTGACCGAGTTACCCAAAAATTTTAATATTACCTCTAGCCATAACAAACATGTAGATTAAATAATCACTTTAAACCTATGCATTTTTTTTTTTTACATATGCAAGGTTATGCAAGTACAACTTAAATGATGTAGCACTGTCTCAGTAATTTTTGTTTTTTTAATCACCAAATCATGTAAAGCACCTTGAATTACCCTGCTGTTGAAAGTGTGCTATACAAATAAAATTGCCTTGCCTTAATAACATTATATAATCTCCCTCTATTCTATACAGATGTCCTTTCTCCACCAATGAAGAATTTACAAATTTTGCCAGCTTAAAGGAAGCAGCTTCAACTAACAATGTTGCGACCCACTTTCTGATTAATTAATGGAATAATTATCTGACCAAAAAGGGGCACTCCTCAACTGTAGCTCTGAACCTCCATCAGGGAATAAAAAGAAAGCACTGATGCGAAGGCAACCCCCCCCCAAAAAAACAACCTTTTGTGATGTAGTACCGTGATTCAACACTATGACTATTTAGAGGTGCATCAAAGTAACACATGCTTCATAGATGTAGAATAACTTAGTTTCACAAAATTCACTTTATATGTCTAGACCTACCTTTGTAAAGTAGCTATGGTTGGCAATGACAGAGGTCAAACGTTTCCTGTAGGTCTTCAACAGGTTTGTACAAACTGTAGCTGGTATTTTGGCCCATTCTTCCATGCAGATCTTCTATAAACGGGCCATTACTTCGTTGCCCGGGCGGTGTGGTTGGGATCATGGTCATGCTGGAAGATCCAGCCACGTTTCGTCTTCAATGCTCTCACTGATGGAAGGAGGTTTTTCAAAAAAATCTCACAATACATGGCCCCATTCAACCTTTCCTTAATATGGATCCGTCGTCCTGTCCCCTTTGCAGAAAAGCAGCCCCAAAGTATAATGTTTCCACCCCCATGCTTCACAGAGGGTATGGTGTTCTTGGGATGGAACTCAGCATTCTTCCCCCTCTGTGTAGTTCTGGGCTGTTTCCTCATCGTTCTCAAGATCATTTGTACCCTACATGGTGAAATCTTGTATAGAGCGTCTGGTCGAGGGAGATTGTCAGTGATCTTGTATTCATTCCATTTTCTAAGAATTGCTCCAACAGTTGATATCTTCTCACCAACTTGCTTGCCTATTGTAGATAGGCTCATCCTAGTCTTGTGCAGGTGTACAATCTTGTCCCTGGTGTCTCTAGACAGCTCTCTGATCTTGGCCATGGTGGAGGTTGGAGTCTGGCTGTCTGAAGGTGTCTTTTATTCAGATAACGAGTTCAAACAGGTGACATTACTACAGGTAACGAGTGGAGGATAGAAGAGCTTCGTAAAGAATTAGTAACAGGTCTGTGAGGGCCAGAATTCTTGCCTGGTTGTAGGTGCTAGACACTTAGTTTCTGCCCCATTATACGAATAACTTCTTTTAAAAAAATCATACAATGTGATTTCCTCGATTTTGTTTTACATACTGTCTCTCACAGTTGAAGTGTACTTATGATGAAAATTATAGACCTCTCTGATCTTTTAAAGTGGGACACTTGCACAATCTGTGGTTGCCAAATACTTTTTTGAACACTGTATAAGCTAATTTCTACTGATGTGTTAATGATTGACTCATGTTCCATCTTAATATTTGTTCACAAAAATTTATGCAAAGGACACATTTTAGTTTCTTCAAGTTTGACATGTAGAAGATATGAAAAAACAAATTTCTCTATTCTTCACATAGATGTAAAGAACTCCGCACTTTTGTTTGTTTGTTGTATTTGTCTATATATTCCTTCCCTGATACCTGATAAGCGTAGGGAGTGTCGTCCACACAGTACACCCTGAGGGTGAACCCCAGGGAGTGGCTTAGATCTGGACTGCCAAAGACAGCAAGCCTCAGTCGCTTGGCAGCCTCCTGGTTCAGCGCCTCCCCCACCAGCGCGTAACGACCCGGCTGCTCCAACAGCACATGGCACCTCTGGGCCTCTAGCAGACAGTAGCAGGATGTGCTCTCCTCATCCACTGACATCACTTCCTTTGGCGGTAGAGAAAAAAAACAAAAAGACTAGATATAGCAGCAGAGCTGAAAGAATATGATCTAAAACAGCATTTTTATTGAGCGAAAGTCAACACTGAGAATTTTTGTTTTTGTTTTATTTTTGCAAGTCATTTGATAAATTAAGCAACAGTCCATTGCAAAAGTATTTATGCACCTTTGACTTTTTTCACATTCTGGATTTTATGTGATAGACCAACACAAAGCAGCACAAAAATGTAAAACGGAAGAAAAAGTCTAATTGGTTTCTAAATTACTAACAAATAGACCTGCATTTGTGTTCATCCCCCTTGCACAGCTGCTTTCCACCAAGAGTAACAGGTTTGGAAAGGAGAGCAATAAGTAGAGAAGCAGCACAGACATCCATGGTAACTCTGAGGGAACTTTAAGATCCACTGCTCGGGTGGGATAATCAGTGCACAGGAAATCTATTAGCCTTGAACTCTACAAATCAGGCCTTTATGAATGTCCCATTTGTTGTTCACCAATGCAATGTGGTGGCCAAAACAAATATGGAAGAAGGTGCGCTGGTCAGATGAGACCTAACTTCAAGTTTCTGGCCTATATAAAAATACCCGAGTGTGGCAAAAAGCTAACAACCTGAACACATTATCCCCACAGTGAAAAATGGTGATGGCAGCAGCACCATGATATAGGGATACTTTTCTTTAGTAAGAAGAGGGAAGCTTGTCAGAGTTAATGGAGAAAATTGATGGATGGCTGAAAGTTCCAAAAGACCTGAGATTGGGGCAAAGATTCCCTTTCAAGTAGGACAACGGCCCTAAACATACAGCCAGAGAGCTACAATGAAAAGGTTTAGATTGATGAATACCTACATGTTACAATGGCTCAGTCCAAATTCAGATCTATCTTTTCACAGCAAAAACAAGAAAGTAAAAAAAAGGCACATACGCCAAACGACTTGTATCTGTAATAGGAGTGAAAGCTGGTTCTATAAATTATTGATTCAAGGAGAGGTTGAATGCATATAAGCATGCCACACATTGTAGGTTTTTTTTGCTAAATCTTTAGATCGACTGGTCTGGACAACTTGAGCTGGTCTGTTACATAAAATTCTAATTTGTTGTTGTAACATGTAAATCCTCTTACAAGGCATTGTACCAGTATTAGTCTGTTTTCTTGAAGGTATGCTTTTTTGTTGTTGTTGTAAACCATTAAAGTTAAGATTCTTATAACGTGAGGGGTATGATTAGTGTAATTTACAGATCATTCCCTTCCAGGAAACCTCAGATAAGAAGCTGTACGAAGCTAAAAAAAAAAAAAAAAAAGGCCAAATGAATAATGACACACCCCACTTAACAGATGGGGAGCTGGTAACACTGGATTAGCAGGGGGCAGTTGCATCCAGTGGCCAATTGCCCCTCATCTTGTGCTAAATTCTCCCTGAATCACCTCTTAACATACCTGTGACCTAGCAGCCCCCTCTGCATATGGCCTGGCTGAGCCATATAAAGCAAGGCAAAGACATTTTGTGGCCTACAGCTGCTTCACCCAGGCCCCATTAGTGATGCGGCATACATGACGGATATCTATGATATAGCTCATCCCCACCAGGCGGCTGGGGGAGAAACGATAGAGTCAAACAAGTGGAAAAAAGTGGAAGCTTAAATGGGAATGGCGCTTAGAGGCAGACAGGGTGAAAGAGAAAAAGTGAGGGCAAAGGAAAGAGAGGACGGAATGGGAAAGAGACCTTCATCTTTCATTATATCACTAATTTAAAGATTAGGATTTGAGTGAGCACCCTTCCTTAGATAAAAGGCTCATTAATTCTCAATGACAGAGATGGGCCACAGTGTTACATTTGGAAAATATATTCCCTGTCTTAACCTCCATCTTCCTGTCTGTGTCAGACCTCTCCCTATTCTATGTCGTCATATAGCTCCCATCAGTGATGGGTATTTTGATAGCTTCCTTTTGTGCAACACATCTTGTGGCAAATTACATCTGTGTAAATGTCACACCGAGTGAAAGGACCAGGTAGGCAAAGTCACAGATCCCCTCCCACACAGTTCAGGTAGAGTGTGGCTGCGAGGTCACTGTGACCTGATGAGGTCTCCAAAGGCTTTTGATGAGGTTACTTAAACATTAAAAGAGCATCTCACATACAGAGAAAACAAGAGTAGAGGCTGCATAGAATGTATGCAGTGTGTCTGAGTGCTCCTGTGTGATGGTGTTAGGCTGCTACTCTATAGGGCAGCGTTGAAGGACATTTTAGAGCCTTTGTTTTATTTAAAGAGCTAGATGTGAGAATAAAGTCACACAGCAATCATGGAAATGACACTCCAATAGATTTAGAGAAGGGAGGGCCTGCATCTTTTAAAGGTGCACTTTGCAGTTTTTCTCTGTTTCTGGCTACCCATGGACAGCGACGAGACAGAAATGTATTTTTGTATATTTAATTCTGTTGGTTAAATTAGATTTTTTTATCACATCTAATCCCTGAGAGAGAGACATTTTTATCAAAACTTTGCTTCGAAATGCTCATCATGTTTTACTGTACTGTGCAATAATATGAGAGCATTTTTATTACTTTGCATTGATTACTAAGGGACTACAAAAGGTTTTAATTGTAGATAAAAACTGAAGCAGATACATTTAGTTCAAGTAAAACATTTGAGGATTCGTATTCTTACTTAAAAGCTTCCACTACCATTTACTCTGACAAGCCTTTTGGATGTCAAGTAGTATGAGATACAGCTTGAAACATTTATATTTTCTACTGGCTGAATTATTTTCACTCCAGCAGGTTGTAGCATCTTATCTTTTAAAGGCTTTTTGTTTATCCTTGTGGCAGAAAACCCCATCTGTTTACTTTTAAGGAAAGTAAAATAGAGTTAGCTCACCTCCCACTTGTCCTGGATCTGTCTCTTTAACCTGATGGTCCAGTTATTAGCAGCGACTTCTGCACAATGTGCTATGGTCATGGCTATTGGACAGGACAGGTCGAGGCCTGGTGGACCATACGTGACTGCAGGACTCAAAAAGATCTCTGCTCCATCCTCCGGCACAGTGCTGCACACAAATAAACCATAACAGCTTTATGATTTCCTCAAACAAAATTTGCTGGTTTTGTTTGAAGAAACTTGACAGCCTAACAAAGTCTTTTCAACTTGTTGAACTTTTTCCCCACGTCACGCTGCCACCACAAACCTCTATGCATTTGATTGGGATTTTCAAGACTGACACATATACCTCCCTGAATAGAGCATAATTGTGGGGTAAAAGGAAAATAATACATGGTTTTACCTTTTGGGTTTGAAAAAAAAAAAGAAAGGTGTGCCTTGTGTGTGATTTGTATTGAGGTCCATTTAGTCTTATAATATAGTGTTATATAAAATATATAATATATAGTCTCGAAAATGATTGACATACAGTGAGGAACATAAGTATTTGAACACCCTGCGATTTTGCAAGTTCTCCCACTTAGAAATTATGGAGGAGTCTGAAATTTATATTTTAGGTGCATTTCTACTGTGAGAGAGCATTTTTTTCAAATTCAGGAAATCACATTGTCTGATTTCTAAAGAATGTATTTGTATTCTATTGCTGCACATGAGTATTTGAACACCTGAGAAAATCAGTGTTAATATTTTGTTCAGGTTTTCTGTCAGGTTTTGGGGCTGTTGCTGAGCAACACGGAGTTTCAGCTCCCTCCAACGATTTTCTATTGGATTTAGGTCTGGAGACTGGCTAGGCCACTCCAGAACCTTGACATGCTTCTTACGGAGCCACTCCTTGGTTATCCTGGCTGTGTGCTTCGGGTCATTGCTCAAAATCTCACAATACGTGGCCCCTCCGTGCAATAAACCATGACGGCGTAGTGTTCTACCAACAGTAACCTTTGAAACTGTGGTCCCAGCTCTATTCATGTCATTGATCAGCTCCTCCCGTATAGTTCTGGACTGATTCCTCACCTTTCTTATTATTTGTGATACCCCACGAGGTTAGAGCCCCAGCCCGAGAGAGACTACAGCCATTTTTTAACAATTGCTCCAACAGTTGATCTATTTTCATCAAGCTGCTTGTCAATTGCGCCGTACCCCTTTCCAGCCTTGCGGAGGTCTACAATTTTGTCTCTGGTGTCCTTTGACAGCTCTTTGGTCTTGCCCATGGTATTAGTTGGAGTCCGACTGACTGTGGGGTGGACAGGTGTCTTTAACGAGCTCAGACAGGTGCTACTAATTTAGATTAATAAGTGTAGTAGAGGTGGACTTTTTAAAGGCAGAGTAACAGGTTTTTAAAAGCCAGAATTCTTGCTGATTGCTAGGTGTTCAAATACTTATGTGCAGCAATAAAATACAAATAAATTATTTAAAAATCAGACAATGTGATTTCCTTTTTAAATGTGGTCTCACAGGGGAATTGCACCTACAATGTAAATTTCAGACCCCTCCATAATTTCTAAGTTGGAGAACTTGCAAGATCGCAGGGTGTTCAAAAACGTATGTTCCTCACTGTATAGTATTTGGTTAAAAAAGAGGATGAATACAAATATTATATCTCAGTTTAGCCCTGTCTAGGGAAATTCATTATTCAAACCAGAAAATAGGGATGCAGGATTCCAGATTTCAGTAAAAAAGGGACTCTGTTAAAAGAGGTGACCTTTTTAATGACAGAGTGTTGATGTATTTTGAAGAAATTATTTTGAAAGTTAACATATCAACAGAACACTTCTTCAAATGTTTACAAATAAGAAGCTTTATCTTGTTAACACGAAACCAATCCTTTCAAATGCCACCACTTACTGTCCATTCCTAGAGGAATTGGTGACAACAAATTGCTGGCTCTTCAAAACATCGTCCAGACTTTAGTCATGGAAAGTGGATTTAAATTAAGATATTTCAGATCGATCTTAAATCCCAGAAACAGCAAATGCTAATTTAAAACTACTTCAACATAATTGGATAATGCAAACATATATAACTCAGTTAAAGCTGAATAAAATGGTAAATGGCCTGTACTTGTATAGCAATATATCTAGTCCAAAAGACCCCAAAGCGCTTCACACTAAATTCAATAATTTACCCATTCATGCTCACATTTAGACGCTGATGGTGGTAAACTACATTTGTAGCTACAGCAGCCATGTGGCAGAGTGCCAGGAGAAAAGCTGCCATACAACAGGGTCCACTGACCACCACCAGGCAAGGTGAGTGAAATGTCTTGCCCAAGAACATTGTGTTCTGTGACCTCAGCTGGGACGGATGTTGCATGGGTATGAACTGCCAACCCATATAAAAGTTATTTTATAAAAAGAACTGATATAGGAGGGTGCTAAACCTTTCTCACTATTTGAATAGCCCCATTTTATTTCAGACATCTCAACGCCAATGCCGACGTAAATTATTGATATAGCACATTAAAAAAACTGAATTTGACCAAAGTGCTTTTCAACAGCTTCAATCAGTATAAAACAAACAAGGCAATGACCAAATACAGTAGATAAAATCTCAAATACCACCTAGACCCATCAGGTCTATTTGGATCTCATATCCTGTTTCAGTCAAACCAATAAGAAAAAATGGGTTTCAAGCATAGATTTTATAGTTCAACACTCTCGGCAGAGTAAATATAAGAGGGTTAACCTATTCCACCAGTTTGGAGCAGTAACTGCAAAGGCCCAATCACCTTTTACGTTTCAATTTGGATTGTGGAGCATGTGAGATAAGCTGGTTAGTTGACTAGAGAGGTCGTAGTGGAGTGTAGATGTTGAAAAGATCCCAAATATGATGACGCCAGACCATGTAAGACTTCAAAAGTAGTCAACAGAACCAATTCTAAGACGGACTGGGAGCAAATGCAGAGAAGTCAGATTTGGAGACACCTGTTAAAAGATGAGGTGCCGCGTTCTGGAGATTTTTTTAGGCGATGTAGAGACACCTGATCTCAGATGACATTCAAGGCATTACCACAGTCAAAATGAGAGGTGATGAAATCTTGAAGCACATTTTTAATGTCATTTATTGGGATATTTAGTGCATCCTCCTCTGCAGTTCACAGTTTCTATTAATTTAAATGGCACCACAAAAATTCTGTAACATTTAAATCCAGCCACCTCTGTCAAATATCAGTGTTTTTTTTACATAGTTTGCCTTTAGGTAAATTGATCAAATATGTCAACCTTAGTAGAAATATTTAATTAAACTAAACATAGCGTTCCCCTTTCAGCATCTCCACAGATAAGGAAAATGAGTAAAGCAGTTTAGAAAGATATGTAACCAGTGAAGTTAGAATATCTTTTCAGCTTTTATATTCGGAGATTAAAAGGATCAAGGGTCCCAAGGATTGTTGATCATTCACCAATGTTAGGTTTGAATGGAGCAGAAGCACTACTTTAGCTGCAGCATGTGTGTGCATGGTTGCTGTTCCTAAGAGACACACCTTACAGGCTTTAATCATTAAAGATCTGTAGATTATTTCAAACAATTTTTGAGTTGAAACAGGTTTTAATTCAGTTTCATTTCTTAGCCAAAATTAAATTGTCATAAATGATGTCTTTAGATGGCCAAATGCAATCCCAATTGGAGCTCTCTTTTATTTCTGTGTGTCCTCATATTGTGGGGATCTTTTTATTCAGCATGCTTTAACTCAACAAGGACAGTTAAGCTGGACAAAGTTGATGGGAAGATAGATGATTAAATACGGTGCAATATTGAATGAAAACACGTTAAAGGGTCCAAACGACTTGAAACTGGAAGACAACGACCCAAAACACGGCCGGAGCTAGAATAGAAATGTTTAGCATATGAATGTGTTACAGTGACCAAGTCAAAGTCAAGACCTGAATCCAATTGAGAATCTGTGGCACGACTTGAAAACTGCTGTTTGCAGATGCTCTCCACTCACACTTATAAAATTTGGTAAAGAAGAATGGACCAAACTTCCATCTCTAGATGTCCAAAGGTTGTAGAGACACGCCTTCTGCAAATGTCTTGTCTCTTGACTTTGTACACAGTTTTGTAAACTATATATAATTTTCCTTCCAATTCACAGACAATAGCTAGTTTGTGTTTGCCTATAACTTAACCAATAAAACACGTCAAAAAGTTTGTGGTTGTAACATGACAAAACGTGAAACAGTGTAGTTGAATACTTTCACAAGGCACCGTACAGCTTTACCCACTGGTCGCTGTGTAATTAGGATTCAGAGTGTAAAACGTATACATGAACACAGTAAACTCAAATCCTCCGACACCCATAATGAATCAATCTCTGACTAGCTGACGCACAGACACACAGATAGAGGAAGATTAAAGCGCCAAGACTAATGGACAGTGAGGGTGGGGAGGACAGGCTTTAGACCAGAGTGTGTAAGCTTTGTGGGTCGATGGAGCTTATGAAGGCTGCTCCGGTCAGCCTGGTGACAGATTAGCCGGGCCAAGCTGCTCTTGGCTAGGGGCCCAAAGTTGGCTGGAAGCCCTAAAGACTGAGAGCAATCGATGGGACCACCATCAGTCATGCAGCTGGCCTGGCTGGATACCTCACGTGCGCACGGCACAATGCTGGTGCTGTTGTCACTGCAGCAGCATGGATATTTCTCAGCATCATTAATATAACTGAGGCGGGAACATGCCCTAACATGAGAGCAGAGATGCATCACAAATGTGTAGAGTGTGTGTGAAATCATAGAGGTAAAAACACAGACACAGAATCACCAGCAGGGACAAACTGAAAATGAAAGTGTCATTCTTAGTGGTTGAAATTTGATGGTTTTTATGTATCACCTGATGCACATATAACTAAGATTGGTGTTCAATATTTAGTCTAATAAAATCAACAAACAAATGTCATGAGAGGATTTGATGTTTCACAAAAACTTCATCCACCAAAAATGGTTGTTTCAGATAACCAACATAAGCAGACAGAAACAAGAAAAGAATCTGAAACATGCATGTATAAATGGTTACAAAATAAATAACTAATGAATGAAATTTAAATAAAAGTTACAAAAGAAGCAATGCATATTGCTGATTTGGCCAATGTTGTGGTCATGTATATATGTATCCACCAGTGTGTGAATGTGAGAGTGAATGAATAATGGAGTTGTAAAGCACTTTGAGGGTCTCGAAAAGCGCTATATGAATGCAAGCCATTATTATTACTTTTATTATTATTATTATTATTATTATTATTATTATTATTATTATTATTATTATTATTATTATTATTATTATTATTATTATTATTATTATTATATTCAAATGCTTTAACTACTGTAAGCCACTAAATCTCTTATTTGCATTTGACTTCAACAACTTCTTTCATCCTATGTCTGAATGCTCTTGTTTAAGGTCATGCTTTTTAAAACCATGTAAATAGAAGGAATTTTAAAAACTAATCAAGTTTAAAGCACAGTTGGGGGATTCTTGTGATTAAGTGTTGACACTAAGTCATATTTTTGAATATCTGTTATAATGCAGTAGTTCTGATGGCAATTTCGCAGCTCTCCAACCTAGCAGATATTACCCATAGAATGGATAACATGTTAGCATTAGTACTTTTCAACTACTGTTATCTTCTGATTTAGAGTGCTGTGGAAAGCTTTACTTGTCATTATGCTGTTACCCATCAACAGTAGAAAATTAAAAGAATTGCAGTCCAAATGTAATTTCACACTTCCAGTCAGGCGGCACCTTGTCCGTACAGCTGCACTTTTGTGCTAATCAGCCCCCAGCTCAGAGGAAAACCAAGGTTACCTGCTGCTGAGACTAAGGTAATTAGCCAGACTGTCTGTGAACAAAGATTAAAGATGATTCTTTAGCATCCCTGATTGTGGTTATGGGAACAAAGAGCTATCACTGCAGTCATTGTTGGTTAGAATTTCAGTTGCTGATTAAGTACGGTCTCATGTGTGCAGATGAACATCATGCTGCGTTTTTGCATTAAACAAAACCTCATAGGATGCAGTTTGTCAGACATGTTGCTGACAATGCTTTACACGTTATCTATCATGTTCTGAAGTAAAGCTACAATGCTTATTGGCTTATGAATTGGGACCTTAATTAAAGGGAACACTTCCCACAGTTTGTATTTAACAGGGCAAGTTGTCAATGGAGGCTAATGAAAAAAAAAAAAAAAAGAATTTTTTTTTCTGCCTCTGTGAGTCTGGATTTAATCCATAGAACAGGATGTGAACAGCTGTGGTGTGACAGCACTTTCTATCAAACAAATAGTCCCTGTGAAAACTGCTGACAGCACTTTATTTTATTACTAACTTGTCAAATGTTAATATCTAACATGTGCCCCTGCTTGATATCGCTATGCGTTTTAGGCAGGCAACAAGAAGATAATAAAAATGTTACAGACTGTCAGCAGCTCCTATTTGAACCAGGAAAAGCTTCAGACTGTTTTATATGAGCAAATAGTATTTTTCTACAGCAACATTTTCTCTTTTAATAGAGCTTAGTGTCTCTAAGGTCTTGATGTAAAATACCTCTTTTTTTTTTGATGGAGTCCAGGACCACAAATACAATGCCTTGCAAAAGTATTTATACCAGCTTTACTTCTTACATTTTATCATGGCATAACCACAAAATGCCATGTCTTCAATATGGACTTTGAGACAGATCAGAAAATTAATATACGATTGTGGAACGGAAGGCAAACTACACGTGGCTCTGTTTGTTTTATCACTAAACATCTGAAGATTACGGCATGTGTATGTATTCAGTCCTCTTTAGGGCAACCATTTGCTTCCAGGAGTCACCTATTTAGTAAATAGGTGACTTGGTCATGGAAACTAAGGGAGATAGCAGAATGGGATGTAACTGTTCATTGCATCATCTGAAAATTGAAAGAGTACAGCCAACTTCAAACCTGTTAACTCTGGAGGAGCTGTAGAAACCCACAGCGCAGGTGGGAAAAATCTAACAATGGTACAACTATTGTATGGGTTTTGAGATCCATACATGTTGAAGGTTCATGTTCCAGCAGGGCAAATAAACCTGAACCTACACCCAAGCGACAATGGAATAGTATAGTTCCAAGAATATTCCTTTTTTCAAAAATGGCCTAGTCAAAGTCTGGACCAGGGAAGCCCAAGTCCAGTCCTCAAGAACTACCTTCCTGCAACTTTTATTTGTATTCCTCAAGCCTGGTAAAAACCCATTTATTTGATTTAGGTGTGTTGAAGAAGGGATGCATCTAAGAGTTGCAGGATGGCAGCTCTTGAGGACAGGACTTGGGCACCCTTGCCCTAGACTTAAATCACAATGAAAATCTAGGGCAAGTGTTAAAAAACGGATCTTCACAGATGCTTTTTATCCAATATGACTGAGCTTGAGTTATTTTGAAAAGAAGGCTAGGCAAACATGTTTGTCTTCAGGTTTGCAAAGCTGATAGAGACATACCCACAAAATGCTTGCAGTGGTTGAATGGGAAAAAAATATCCTTTTCTTTCCATTCAGCCTTATGCAACAGTTTTTTGTTCATCTTTCTTTAAAAAGCACAGCAAAATACATTGACATCTGTGGTTGTAATGTGACAAAAGTCGGTGATCACTAAAAGTAAAAAGTATTGTAGTGACAAGATGGAGATAACCTCACTTAATCTGAACTGAATTATAAGGTGCATAGTATTTAATAATCATCTTTTGCCATCCTGATTTAATAAATATAAATTCTATTTTTTATGCCACATTGACATTTTCAATAAATGTTTCCAACTTGGCAAACTTTTGTAAGCACTCTGCATTTTTACTTCTGCATTTTTGACTTAAGACTTAGTCTGGGAATCTTTCAAGGTGAAAAAAATAATTAAATCTGGAGAAATCAATATTTTTAAATGAGCAATGGGTCCTTATGATAATGGACGCAGTAAAAGGTGTAGTGAGAACAGTACAGAGAATCACCATCATCCCCCTGTGCCTAATCTCAGCTCTGCTAAGTTTTTTAATCACTTTTAATTGATTATTTTTACAGCTTTGCTGTTTTCGATCACTCGCTACCGCTGCCCAATCGGAGTTGCTCTCATTAGCAAGAGGAAGGGGAAGTTCTCAGGCAAAATCTCCACAGTCCCAAAGAGACAAGTTTGCTGATACACTGATGAGTATAGTGGGGCATGAGATGCTAATCAGATAGATATTTCTCTGTGAGCATAGTAGAAACAAACTCAACCCTTAGGGACTCATTATATATTCACTACACCTTCATTCATGTTATTTGGAGAAAAACCCCCAACTCTGAACATTGATGTAGTTCGTTTTCTTTATGTGTGTTGGTGGTGGCCATTATATTGCACAGTGAAGCCTGCAAGAAAATCTAAAGGTATACTTCAGGATTCAATTGTAAAAGGAATGTTTTACCAAAGAAACTTAGCAGAGCTCACTAAAAACAAACTCCAGTCAAAGATTCAGCTGGAACCAATCTGAGACAGGTTTATACTGAGTTGTGACAGCATAGAGTCATTCTATGTGTAAAACAAGAAAGGCACCCCTCAACTTATTCACTTTTTTGAGTTGTATCATATTAGGTGTACTTTGCCACACACCATGATTTTGTCCTTGAGCAACCTTATGTCCCCTGCTGAGCTCAAAAAGTTCACACACACAGAGAAAAAAATCAGCTTCTTGATGCCTGGAGGACATGGGAAAGCTCCTTTGAGCACCTGAAACGGAGCCAGAGCTGATCGATTCCTATTCTTTGAAAAGGAAAACAACGTCTTATGTAGATGACCGAGGTTTGAATGGGAAGAAAGGATCCAATTTCTCCCCTGGACTCTGCAGCTGTCAGAAGATAGGCTTTGACTGACAGCTCAGCGGTGCACGGATCCTGCAGCTACTTAAACGACAGCCAGAGAAGTAAACAGCATCAGGCTTATCAGAGCAAAGCAGCAGCTTGGAGGGCAACAGTTTGGCTGAAGGGGAGAGACTTAAGGCACAGAAGTGTGCAACCGGCCCGCTAACTGTGCTCTGAGCCACAGCATCTATTCGACCTTGGATGTGTTTCCTTTCCCCTGTGACCCCAGGCACCTAATGGGTGTGTGGAACTGCAGTGAGATGACGGCTGAATTTCAGATGGAACAAAATGTCACTTTTCTGCCCACTGCTATTTGATTTTGCTTTGGAAATCAAATCACATTCAGAAGCACAGGCAGTTACTCATGTTGGTGTGATAGTATCTCGTGAGGACCGATTCACACAGACAAGCTGACATCTTGATAGTGCCTGCTGTAAATCAGAAACGCTTCATAGGACTGACCTGACCCAAGGAAGGAGTGATCCATGCTTTGATGTTGTTTACACCATATATCTGACCTTCCCATCTGCATATCACAGCTGAAATCAGGCCTCATCAGACCGGGCAACAATTCATCCAATCTGTCATTGGTCAGATTTGGTGTGTCAGTGTCGATTGTAGCCTTTCCTGGTTTTAAATCGAAGTGGGCTTCTGCTGGAGTCAATCTGCTTGAACGTTGGATAAGTTGTGTGTTAAGAGAGGGCATTCTGCATGTCTTGATTGCAACAAGTGGCTATTTCAGCTCAAGCTATCATGTCAAATCGAGTTGCCCACTCCAATCTGACCTCTGAAGTCAACAAAGCATTTCCTCCACACAACTGACACTCACTGGATATTTTTGGACCATACTCTGCAAATTTCAGAGATCCCGGTACAACAGTATTTTTTTTCTCAATATTTTATTTTTAGATTTTAGTTTACATGAAACAGACAAAGTAACAGACATTGTACCCTCCTCACTCTGGGAAAAAAAAAGAAAAAGAAAAGACAGACAGACAGACAGATGCTCCAGTTACTATGAACAATACAATAAAGCCAGTTATTTAACAGATTAATACCTGCATGTTCTATATAGTGTAGCGTTGCCATACTTTGAGGAATGTTTTGTAGGATTTTCCCAAGCTGTAAGTTATTTTTTTCTAGTGGTAAACAGCTGTTTATTACTGAAAACCATTTGGACAGAGACAGGGGGAATCAGATTTCCAAGTAATAGCAATACATTTTCTTGCCACTGCCAGGGCCACTTGCTGTAATTTAGTTTGCTATTTGGTTAATGGGTTCTCAATCTTCATGAAGTTTCCAATTAAACAGAATTCAGGATCCAGAGGTATTAAAATTTTGGTCATGTTGATTAGGGTATTGCACAAGTCCTGCCAGAAAATTGTGACTTTAAAACAAGATCAAAAGTTTTTGAAATCTACAGACCAGTTGGACTGGCTGCAACAGCCATGCCACGTTCTTAGTCACTTACAGAGGCTCCCTGCCTATTTGCAGTTCAGTATTGTGGAATTTTCTGTGGAACGAGACGCCGAGTTATTTGCAGAAACTCCGCCTATTTGGATATCTAAAACATTCAAAAGAAAACTCAGCTTGGGAAGCAGGAATACGTAGGAGCGTATTTTTCCTGATTGGCTGTACCCCAAGAGTGGAAGTAAGGAAGACAGTAGATCAGTGTTTCTCAACCTTTTTCAGCTGACTGCCCCCCTAAGTCATGTTGAAATCCCTTACTGCCGCACAAGGACCCATGCAGACAAACGGAACGTTTTCTGATACAAAGAGCATCATTTAATCAGAGGTCACTGGTTATCAGTGACTTAAGTACAACTACAGCACAAAAAACTGCAGATATTCAAATGGCAGAATTAACATATTTCAAACTGGATGGTACACAATTGTCTTGAGAAACAAAAAAACAACGAATCAGTTTTGAGTTAGTAACATTTTGAACAAATATGCAATTGACATTAAAAAAAAGTCTACCAACAAAATAATTACATGGACAGAGAGATTTTAACTTGAGCCTGAGTGCACCTGAGGCTATCAGATTTAGCTGGTTTCTGCATTTTGATTGCATGTATAGCATTTTCCCTGCTTCCCTGCTCAACAAGATAGGAAGTGGGACATTTGATCTGGCACATGGGGAGTTGTGTATTTGTGGGTGAAGGAATAAACCCGTACCAAAGGTGGTCCACGTTGTACTCACGACACTTTTTCTTTGTCTGAGCCATTGTCAGTTTGGAAGTCCTCCTCTTTCCTTAGCACCAACCATTAGCATGCAACCACCCC
This sequence comes from Valencia hispanica, assembly GCA_963556495.2. Taxonomy (NCBI): domain Eukaryota; kingdom Metazoa; phylum Chordata; class Actinopteri; order Cyprinodontiformes; family Valenciidae; genus Valencia; species Valencia hispanica. The sequence continues at coordinate 33,095,838 of OY747717.1, read as the reverse complement.
ATTCAGCGCCAAAAAGCGCCCCCTAATATAGTCTGAACGCCTACTGGGCCCCTGTTGGGAACCATGCTGTAGATATTAGCTTCTGTGGTAATATGGTAACAGTTATAATACCCAGTTATGAGGGTCTTTCAAATATTCGCGGAAAAATATTTGCGGGTAGCTGTGGTGCCTAACCACCCCTTTCTTTTACTTTTGGATGCTTTGTTTGAACTTTTGAACAAGTTGTCTTCACCATGTCTAGATACATTAATGCATTGAGTTGCTCCCATCTCTTTGATCTTCTATTTGTGTTGACAAGTAATTAAACAGGTATATCTAATAAAGTGGACATGAGTGTGCGGAATCTTTTCCGAAACAGGTCTCACTTATCGTGATACTTTCTCCCTGAGTAGCAGCTTTGGGAAAATCTAAAATTTTTCTGCTGCATCTCCATTCTGAAGCACATCATCCCCAATCTCTGTCCATCTGACCAAAAACCATATATTGCCTTCACATTGCAGAGTTCACAGCACTCACATCTCTTACCAGTCAAGATTGAAAGAGATATTGTCACATTTATGTCTACAAATAGGAAACAGACTGCCATAGTCATGAAGTGTATTTTCCTCCACTGTGAGAGTTGCTTAGGGCAGTAATGCAATATGACTACAGCTTCCAATGTATTTATGACACATCACATCCTCCCCTGTGGTGTCTGTAAGATGACAAAAGACTGCACACTGGGTGGGGACATGTGCATCTGTAAGCGAGAATATGTACATTGCGTGTCACGTTGTGTGCTTCTTAAGAGAGTGAGTGTGTTCTTCCTTGTATGTTCGAGGCACTTGTTTGGCAACAAGACAAGGAGACGGTGTCACGGTAGGATGGATGAGATATGCATGGCGAAGGGCTGAAAGATTAAAAGAGAGCAGCCTGAGAGGCAGACGGCACCGCCTCTGTGAGAGTCCCTCACCTGCTGTCCTCCTGGTTGATGCTCATGTACATTTCCCAGGTAGTGTCTTCTGCGATCCCCCCGTGAGGCACCAACAGACTGATACCTGCAGAGAAAGAGGAGCCTGATCAGAGTTGATCAGCAAGCAGCCACTCATGCACACACATGGCACACACCTGCTCAGCTGTCAGGCTTCTTTACCGAGGGTGACAGCTAGAGGGGTGACGGCCCCAGAATGAGGTGACAGAAGCAAGTCTCAGAGGCTTTGTGAAACCAGGACTGTCTTCGTCACAAACAGACACACTTACATGCTACATCTTACACAATCTCACAAAAACATTAACAACATTGTTTGGTATCATAAACAATTGCTACCAGTCTGGTGGTAGATGAAGCTCCTTGAGGGACAGAATGCTGAATGTAGGCCACGAGGAAGAGCTGCTTGCGTTTTGTAGAAGAGGTTCACACATATCTTCATAGTGCTAACCATATGCTTTCAAATACTGAAGCTTAGAGTCAGTATTGTTGATATATATATTCAGCTGATTAAGTTCTAATCACAACATAAGGGCACTGTAGTTAGAAAAATTCTTTAATGTATTTGATTTGATTTTATGAAACAGGACAAATTTATTGAGTGAAAGGAAAAGCATGTCCGATCCCCACTGTTAAACATGGTAATGGAAAAATCATGCTCTGGGGGATGCTTTTTATCAGCTGGGACAGGAAAGCTGGTCAAAGTCGATGGGAAGATGGATACCGCTAAATATAGAGCAAAGGAAGAAACCCTTTTAGAAGTGATGAAAGACTTGAGCATGGATTGGATTATCATTTTGAAACAGAACTAGAACCCTACAGTTCAGCCAGAGCTACAGTGCAATGGTTTAGATAAAAGCATATTCATGTATCAAAATGGGTAATTTAGAGTCCAGACCTGAATCTTTATGAGAATATGTGACAGAAAATTGAATACTAGTGTTCTCTGGTGCTCTGGAGCAAATCAGACTGAGCCTAAACTATTTACCAAAGAAGATCTGCAAAACTAGTACGGACATACACAAAAAAGGTGGTGCTAAAAAGTAGCTGTGGGTTGATAGGAAACATAGGCCTTGTTTTATCTGAAGGGGTGTCGAATTCGATTCCAACTTCCCAATCCCCAAATCTTGTGTGTTGAACAAGAAACTGAACATGTGTGAACGTTTTGTATGTGACTTGTAGATTAAAAGTGCTTATCGGGGTCGGTATGACAACAAAAACAAAGTAAATATGATCCCTTTACAATTCCTTGACTCAGGGGAGCTGAATATAAAATACAGGTCACATATTCTTAAGATTTTCATGTGCAAAAAACCATGCATCATATTCCTTCCCCTTTACTATTATCCACTGTTTTGTGTTGATCTATAACATAAAATCCCTATAACATACATTGAAGTATTTTGTAGGTTTAAAAATGAACTAAAACTTAGGTTTAATGTTCTGTGTCATTCACCTTCACACTAAATAAGTCTAGGTTTACACTCTCAGTAGTATCGTATCAAATCAAATTGCCTCATATTTGGCTCACCTGTGTTGGGTACCACCAGCCTGCCTCCAGCATGGCCAAACACTGCCGTTGCTTTGTGCAGAGGCCTGCTGAGCGTCTGAAAGACCCGTGGAGCGAAAAGGTTTTTGTCTCTCCTGCCCAGTGTTGTCCCCACTGCAACCCCTCTGTAGTCTGGAGCCAAGCCCCGTGGAAATGTCTGAGGGTGGGACATAACGTGGTACTCTGGCCTTTCTGTCGCCCCTGAGGAAACAATGAATGTTTTGAAATTTGGCTTCTGTAAACTTGTGAACTCTGACATCTTTTTGATGCAGCTGCTCAACTCTAACAACAGACAAGCAGCACTCAGTAGTTAGCTTTGTTTACATGTATGATATGCTCATAGTAAAATAAATTCGCCCTCTGACTGTTCACTAAAGCTAATCCTATAAGTGCAACTGAAAGAGCAGCGAGCCTGCCTCTGCCAAGGATTTTGCCTCCAGCTGAAACAATGAGCCTGAGGCTAAAGGAAGAGCATCACTTTGCATTCAAAGACCTAGGAAGGTAGCCTCTTCACACTGGATTCTATGTAAAAGTTGGTTGCAGCTGTTGATGGCTTTCAATGATTTCTATATCCTGCACTTCTAAATTTGAGCATTTAGCAGTTGCTTTCTGCTTTTTCTGTCTTTTGTGATGCTAAAATGTTTTAGATTATCATACAAATGTTTGTTTTTTAATTAGAATTGTATTTATCCAGTAAAAAAAGCTTTATAGATGTGACAGGACATAATGTTTCACAAAGTGCAATTCATTTCTTCACATTTAGGGACACATTGCAGTGTTCAGGTATGCAAGCCTGATTGAGACCTATCCACACATGCACTACATTCATCTACTAAATGCTGAGCTAAAGGGCGTGAATATGAATGCAATCACTGTTTTATGCTTCATATTGTTATTTAACTGTAATTACACTACTCAAAAAACGTTAGGAATATTGTTATTTACATGAGTGATATTCCTATTTGGTCTGAATTTTAATGAAATAACTAAAAGTATCCTTTGATATTACCAATAATGAAAGAGAAGAAACACAATTTTCATCAGTGTAATATTTATTACCCCAAAAATGTAGACAATAACAAGGGTGGCCCCAAAAAACACAAATTGACAATGTCAGTAGCGGGCGTTTCCACCGTTTGAACCAATTAGAGGTTGACAGCGACGTCTCATGCTCCTCACTGGCCTCATGATGTTGTCCTGAGGCAATGCGTTCCACTCTTCCACAAGTGCTGCAAGCAGTTCTGCCAGGTCACGTGGGGGTGGGGTACGATCATCCAGTCTCTGCTTCAGCTGGTCTCAAACGTGCTCTATGGGGTTCAGGTCTGGGGACATTGCTGGCCAAACCATATGAGGCGCTCCGACTTCCTGAAGTGGAGCTGTGACAATTCTGGCATGATGTGGTGAAGCATTATCATCCATGAACAGAAAGTTGGGGGTGTGTTGGCGGAATTGAGCGATGATGATGGGTTCTATGATGTCTCTGAGGTAAGAACGTGCAGTGACTGAGCCATCTACAATAACCAAATCAGTTTTGCACTGACTGGTGATGCCTGCCTAGACTGTTACACCTCCTCCACCAAAACTAACCCTGGGGACCATATTGACCTCGGCGTATCGCTCACCTCGCCTTCTCCAGCAATGCTGATGACCATCATTTCTGTGCAAGGTGACCAGACACTAGTCAGTGAACAGGACGGTAGACCACTGCTGCATTGTCCAGGTCACATGGTCTTGTGCCCACTGCAAACGTTCACGGCGGTGTCTTGGTGTCAGTGGAGTCACCTGCAAGGGTCGTCTGGCATTCAAGCCAAAGCGGTGGAGTCGGTTGCGAATGGTTTGTCTGGAAACCCTATTACCACTCAGTTCTCTTAAATGGGCCTGCAGCTATGTGGCAGTTGCATGACGATGTCTGAGTGCATAGGTCCTTAGGTACTGGTCATCGTTGCGGTCTGTCACTCGTGGGTCTCCACTCCTGGGTCTGTCACGAATTCTGCCAGTAGTTCTGTGTCTTGATGCAAGTCTGCTGGTGACAATTTGAGATACACCAAGTTCATGTGCAACATCTGATGGCCTGCCACCAATCCGAAGCCGCCCTATGGCCAGGTGGCGCTCGTCCGTTAAGTGACGTGTGTTCATGGCTGTTTGAAGGATGAAGTTGGAATGACTTAGTGACAACACCAGCTTTTTAAACCCACATAATGTTGAAATTGATGTCACATTGAAAAGGGTAGTCTTTAGTATTTTTTGGTGTTGGCCTCAATATGTAAGGCACACTGTACACAGTGAGACCATTACGTGGAAAACACAAAATGACGTGTGTCTATCACCCCAACACAATTTAATCCCTATCCCAAAAATCCCTAACTTATTGTGAGTAGAGTATTCTGTAGAAATCATTTTTCACTTTGTCATTAAAGTGTTTGTTTTGTAAATGTATTTGTCAATAAAGCCATATTGTGTTGATCATGATTGATTTGTAAAAGCAATAAAAAGGGTGTGAGTAATTTTTGTAGGCACTGTAAAAAAAGGTTTTGATGTTATTTGTGTAAAACATAAGGTGTAAGATGTGAAAGAGTGTGACAGATGCTTAAGTTTCTCAGCCGTTGTTGTTGCTGGTGGCACAAATCCACAGAAACACAAGACAGTTGTTCAAGACAGGCCATGTTGTGGTTTTCTGTTATAGGATGTGGCTTCAAGCAACTTTGCAAGACTAAAAACTCAGTAAACTCATCAAGCATCCACATCTGTTTTGTTTTTACTCACTTTGCTCATGACAAGAGCTACCATGATTGGTTGATGTCATTGATGAGGTCGACATCAATACTTCATCATTTCATCTCTTTTGATTCTAAAAACAAGAGATGACGTTTTCTTCCAAAGAGTAGTGTGTGAAGTGAGTAACCTCTCTGCAGGCTGCACCAAACCTCTGTAAGTGTGTCTGTCAATTCAATCGGTAATTCAGCTCTAGACACTGGCTGCTTATCTCTCTGCTACTGTATTAAAACTGACATGGCGGGCATGCTTTCTGTTTACTACCTAATAAGCCCGGTTTAAAATTTTTTTTTTTTTTTTTTTTTAAAGGGTGAAAGTGGTCTAAAGTATGGAAGTACTTGATGTTAAGAGCATATGCGCAAAGAGTGGCACAGATCAACTGGCTGCTGGTCATACGAACAAAAAACACAATATCTTAAGTCATTTGTTTTCAAACGGTACTTGTGCTCTGAAGTTAGACAGGTTGTCTGACTGAAGTGAGATTTTTACCATTTCTGCGATTACCTAAATAATAACGGCTTAAATATGTTTATTTTGTCATGCTGGAGGTGGTACAATATACATGTAAATCATATTTTAAGGAGGAAAATATTTTTGTAAAAACTAATAATACATAAAATGGCCACTTTTAATGTAGAAAAAAAATCAGTTTAAACTGATTGTTAAAAAACGGATTCAATAAATTAAAAGAGATCTTTTAATGGCAAACCAACTCTTATTAGCAAACTGTTAACAGCAGGTGTATTGTTTACCTGTTGTACCAGTAATGTGTCTCCGTAATGACAACAGCAGCACACGAAGCGCTTCCAGTATGGACATAAACTCTGAGCAGAGGTGGGTAGAGTAACATTTTACTCAAGTAAGAGAAGCACTCCTTTAATATATTTTCATTCAACTAAAAAAAATAGCCATCCAAGAAGATACTAACATAAGGGTAAAACAGTATTCAATAAAAATAATATTACTTAAGTAAAAGTATCAAGTATGTGACATTTCTCTTAAAAAAATGTTTTTCCAAAAAGTTACCTAAGTAAATGTAACTAAGTACTAATGTAACTAAATGTAACTAAGTAACTTTAACTAGTTACTACCCAACTATAGTCCCTAATATCAGCCTCAGAGAACTTAAGACCCAGATGAATGGCCTGACAGTGACACTCAAGGTTTAAGAAGCTGATATGTTACTGAGGTTATCTTTTGCTGGTATATAACTTGTGACCAGCCAAGCATTTCTATCTGCAGTGTGGAGGTTTCTCAACTTCCAAATCTTTGTGGCTGAGCTGCAGGTCAGGGAATTGCCAAGTATTTGAGAAATAAATTGCAGGTCACGTATTTTAATATCAGTTTTCTGGCTGACAGTTTTGATGTGTGAAGCTCTCAGCCAAGGTACTGCATGTTTTCTTGTTTGGTCATTATGTGCCTCAGCTGTTAGGGAGTGCAATTTATGTCCACTTGTTTACACTAACGTCAAAAGAGTAACACCCCGCATAAGACAAAGATAGAGTGGAGTCAAGCTGCTCAATCTGCCCTCTACAATTGTCTCAATAGAAAAGATCAATCACGAAAGGGTTGAAAGAGAACAGTGCAGTGGCACTGTATTATGTTGTATTTTGACAAAAGAACAACTACGGAAAATAAAAAGCCCACTCTTGATGAATGTTTCACTTTTAAATATCGGGGCATCATAACGGAGATCTGGTTATTATTAGGTCCTAACATTATCTAAATCTACCTCAGGTCTACAGAAAATAATAATTATACCAAAATGAAGAAGCTGTCAGAAACTGAGTCCAGCTTTGCTGCTTTCATAGGATTTAAGAGCTAAAGTACCAGGCACATGCTGCACCTATGACTAATACATCAGCAGTTTAGTTTACCCCGGAAAAGGAGACCACTTGGCAGTTTGCTGGTCTTAAGCATACTGATGGGTTTTAACATTTTGCCAAAAAAGGTAAGATATCAGCAATTGAACTCCTTCAGTTCAGTCATATAGCACCAATTCACAAAAAATATAGTCTCAGGAAACATTACTAGACAAAAAGATTCAATTTATACACAGAAATATATCATTAACTTCTTCTAATCATATAAACAGATTAAAATGTTATTATATGCATTTCTTTTTGATCCTACTTATAATGTAATGCAGGCCAAATGGTGAACATTTCTTTCAAAGAAACCCCAACTAAATGCATGGAGGCATTAACTTTGCAGCAATCCCTCATAATGTTAATGCATGTGGCCATAGTGGAAAGAAATTACTCTCTTTCAACAGGAAGAAACGTCCTGCAGAACATGTCACAACTGACTGGGGGTCAGAAAAAAGAGTAAACAGCAGAAGTTTTCTTTTAGTTGTTTCATCTAGGAGATAAACACAGCTAAACCAATAAGCTCTGAGCCTGCGGTACAATCTTTGAAATGAAAAACAGAGTACAAAGAAGGAAAAGTACAAGACTAATGAAATCAGTTGTAACTCCCTAAATAAAGTACCACAAGGCTGTTTTAAAAGAGTTAAAAGTTCATCATTCTATTGTGAGGAACATTATTCACAAGTGGATAACGTAAAAGAAAACCATTGAAAGTCTCCCAAGGAGTGAACATCCTAGAAAATACACCCCAAGGTCAGATTATATAATGCTTTGAGAATTTGTGAAAACCAAACAGGTCAATCTCATACTCCACACGCAGCATTTAGCATTTAAAATCTTATTGCTTAAGGCTCAGAAAAGACAAAGTGTGGCTTGTCTGAAAGGAAATGAAAGCCTTCTCTCAATAAAAGGTAGCTCAACAGATCTTAAGTGTGCAAAGAAATGTTTTGCCTCAATGCAATACACCGCGTTGTTGAACAGCCAACAACGTTGTTCAGTACAAAACAACATGGAGGGAAGATGACTTGGGCTTGCGAGTCAGCCACAAGACCTGGGCACCATCAGCTAGTCATGAACTCCTCTGTACGCCAAATTATTCCAGAACCCAATTCTAAATTAGGTCATCTGTCAGACAGCTAGGGCTTTACCAAAACTGGATCATCATCAAGAACATGATCCCCAACACTGAAGCAATTCTACAACAGAATGACTAAAAAAGATCTCAACTTGATCTGAAACCTTTAATGGGAACTTAAAAGAGCTTGCAGAAGGAATTGTCTACAATACTCAAGGAACTGAAGCAATGCTGTTAAAGATTTTCAAAGTTCCTCCTCATTAATGAAAGAGACAGAAAATCAGACAGAAAATGACTACACCACTGCTAAAGGCACTTATACAAGTTATTCGTTTTTCACACATAGCATACCATTTTTTTATTTCTTAAACATTGAGTGGTTACATCAAGGTTGCATCTAAACAATTTTAAAAGAGTGCAAAGACCAGAATCTACAGCACTGAAACTGAGTCTAACTTACTTTTCACAGATATTTAGGACTTCAAGAAATGTGCTTGAACTTGTAAAAGAGGGTGTAACATGCCTACTTTATGTGCAATTAAGCACATCTATTTAAAGGACAGAACAAGAAAAAAGTCTGTGTGAGATAGAAGTGTTAGTGTGTTAAAGGTGTAAGAAAGGGAGGTGTTTTTTTTTAAGGGATGAGTCTGCAAATGATCCTTGAAGGTAGAAAGAAAGACAGCTCTTTGCTCTGATAGAATTTGGCAGCTCCTTCCACCAACAGGGAACCACAAACGAGGACAGTCTGTACTCCGACTGCTTCGTGTTTAGAGATGGCATTACCTGAGAGAAGCACACTGTCAGCTCTTCAAACATTTGAATAATTTCTCAATTCAATCAGAACTCATCTTACTGTTTCTTTTAAGCATTTTGCAAAGATACATTTTCGCAACATTTGTTCAACATGGAAGATCACCAGCAGGGAATACAGAGTATGACCATGAATCTTGTATATCTTGTCTGAACTAATCATTGAAAGTGAATCCATGTGATTTCAGATTTTGATAGAACATGCGTCAAGAAATAAAGCCTGTTTTCTAAAGCAAGGTGGATTATTCTTTAGATTGTTACTTCACAGCCCCCCCGTTTGCATCGGCTACTCGGCCAACAGTACATGACCATGACAGTATGGACAGAAATAGTTCCGTTTTCTAACCTTTTGACTTAAGATCAGGCAGCGGGTCGAGAAGTGAGTGCTCGGCCATTAACTCCTTGTCAATGGAGTCCTGGAAACATATGGGGCTGGTATATGTACGGGACACTGTGAGATCTGGCTGCATGGATGAATTCATGAGCAGGGGGTTTGCTGAAAAAACACAGATTAAAACAGTAAAGAGTTATTGACAGTAGCTAGATCTCTTTAAAGACATTTCTGCACACTGACACTTCAGACAAGAGAGCTGCTATTACCTGAATTGTATATCAATAAACTCTTTTTTTTTTCATTTTGTGGATATGAGTATTATTTCCTCACCATGGAAACAAGAATATCACACATTTACAGAAACTAATGTCTTCCTTAGCAATGGGAAGCAAGAGCAGCAGGGGGTGTTAACTGATAATCAACTTTCAAAATGGGTATATAGAATTACATATTTGCATTTAAACTATGATGATATCAGGAAGTAGAGGGAATGACACCTCCACTAAAAGATGGACTAACTTCCTCCAGTCATATAAACAGTGCCTTGCAAAGGTACACTTTGCCATGTTAAAACTTTTACATATTTCTGGGGGACTGTTTTGCGATAGAACACAAGGTAGCACATAATTGTGAAATGAAAGGAAACTACATGTTTTCTTTATATCCTCTTCGAATAAAATATAAAGAGTGCATTTATATTTGAAATGTCTGTTGTTCAATAGAATTCATAATTTCCAAACAGAACAACTCGCATACAGCGGCAGCACCTTTTTGACTGAGCTGTCCGTAACAGAGAGCACCCTGAGATAGATCAGGCTCAGAGTTTAATCTGTATTTATAATAATAATAATAATAATGGCTTGCATTTATATAGCGCTTTTCAAGACTCTCAAAGCGCTTTACAACTCCATTAGTCATTCACTCTCACATTCATACACTGGTGAAAGCAAGCTATGATTATAGACACAGCTGCCCTGGGGCAGACTGCCATATTGCGCCATCGGCCCCTCTGGCCAACACCAGTAGGCAAGGGAGGTGAAGTGTCTTGCCCAAGGACACAACGACATGTAGCAGGTGGAAGCTGGAATTGAACCCACAATTTATGGGTTGCAAGCTGACAACTCTACCACTGAGCTACAGCCGCCCTATTTGTAAAAACAAAAGAAGACAAATAAATGAATACTTCACCAATGACAACAAAACCATAACTAATACACGTGGATAATCCATGAGTTGTACATTGAATCTGTGAATACTGAATCGAAATAGGTGACGTAATTTGCCTCTGGGATCAATAAAGTATTTTTGAATTGAATTGAATTGAATTGAATCTGCAGATTTTCTTTGGGGGGGGGGGTAACGGAAACTTTGTCTAGTCAAAGATTGTTTCATAGAGCATGTCTAAAATATTTAGGAAAAAAAGGGAGCTTGGGAGGCTGAACTATCTTGGTGCAACGCTACTTAACTCCACTGTGCGTATTAATGCATATAAAAAAATAGTTGGTCTTTGAGCTATTATAAAAAAGGCAATTCTAAGCGCTTTTAGAGGGGGTCTCAAGTATTAGCGGATTTTAGACGTTCGGAGGCAGCTGTGGTCCCTAACCCCTTTGAATACCAGGGGTCCACTGTATATCAATTGCACAAGTTAAGGCGTCAGCTCTACAGGTAAAGATGAGTGTTGCAGCATCTAAAGCGTGTTCTTTTTTCCTCTAATCATAGAAGTTAGCAGGTAGCCCAACATTTCTAATTTAGGTCTCGTCTGAGCAGAGCAAATTCTTTTAATTCAAAAAAAATATATAATTTCCTCTGCACTTAACAATTATGCATGTGCTGGTCTATTACCTAAAATTCATATAAAATTAAACATTTGTAGCTGTTGAAATAGCTCAGAGCAGAAAAAAATCTGATACAGAAGATAAGTGTGTTTGTTGATCTGTCTTCTGCAAGGTAAAATTATTTTGTTTCATCTTCTAATTTGGTATAAACTGGTATATATTTTATATATGTTAAATATTGTAGTACACAAAATCACAACAGAAAATAGGCTCCTGTATGATATAACAATGTTAGACATAAACTCCGCAAAGTTTAGTTGTCAGAGCAGGACTGAAAAAACTGCAACTGATTACTGTAGCAGCATATAGTTGAACGACATATGAGGAGGGGAGCACATACAGGATATTATAAAGGTTCTAACACAGTGAGCGGAGACCAAGATTAAAGCCTTTCCTACCACCTGCGGTGTTATCAAAATGAACTTTATATTCCTAGCCGAGGGCTCCTGCTGTGGCCAACCATAATGCCTGCCTGAAAAAAAAAAAACCTCAATCTGTAGGGTGAAACACACCGAGCTAGAGCATTCTGATATTTCTGCGTTTGGAGCAACGAATACAATTACTGTTTCATCTAGACTCAGCTAAAAGAAAGTCAAAACACTAACAAATTGCATTTTTAATTCTATTACGATGAATAATTGATTGAGGTAATGTTGAATGTAGGATAATAAATAAATAAAGCATTGTACTCTACAGTTAAGCCTTTTATTTACCATGTTGACTAATATACTCTGTGGTAGGAGAACAAATATCTAAGTAATAATAGATAAGAGTGAAATTACACAGATACGTTATGTGTTTTACCATTTGTTTTCAACAAAGTTTTATTAGTCCGACTGTGCTGGTGTTTCCAATAAGATTCAAATGCCTAGCATGTTTTATAGATTAAGCTATATTATGTTGGTCATTTTAACTCCAGCTCACACATTAGGAACCTACAAAAGCCTGCAGTAAACAAACTAAAAAATTAAAAACTGTCATTCTCATCCTGGCTCCTAAAACATTTTAATAATTGATGCACATTAGTTATGTCATAACACAAAGAAATCAATGCATAATTCATGACATTACATGAATTTGTACACTGTATAGATTGCCTGGATGTTGCCTTCATTCAAATACATTTGCATCAATATTTCAGCACTTTTATGGTTTTTGAATTAAAATAAATACCAACATGAAAAGGACAATATCCGTTATCCTTTGCAGAAGTAATCTCTGCTCCGCTGTTAGTGATGGTGTGATGGTTTTCTCTGGGTTCCGTGTTTGTTTCTTACAAAGCCAATCTGAAAGAGTGACATTTTTCTCTCTTAACTTTTGTGTTTTTCTGCTATTTGAAAGAAAATTGCTTTTTTTTATAATGTCTATGCAGCCAAACAGAGAATGGCATTCAGAGTGCAATATTCTCTCACTGTATTATAAGGGACAAAATGGATTTGATTGGAAGGGTTTTTGTTTATAGTTCTGTCAAAACATAAAACCAGCTAACATTCTAGATGACTGCATGGATTTAATTTTTTAGGTCATCACATGTCAAAGCCTGTGCATGACTAATAATTCAGAAAACATGTACTTTTGTGTCAATGCCAACAATTCACAGCATTCTTTTTCTTATTCGCTCCCCTTTTTACCCTCCTGATTTCTGTACAGTTGGTAACAAGTAGGAAACCAATTGCATGTGCTGTTAAGTTTTACAGTAAAAGCCATACATGCTTAAATATAGAGCAGAGAAAAAGAATTAGCATCTTTCCCGATTTCGTGTGTGGTTTTGTCATGCACGCGTAAATGTCTCAGATCGTCAAAGTTTAACATCAGACAAAGATGATCTGAATACAAAAAGCATGTTTCAAATCATGACTTCTGTTATCAAAGAAAAGAAGCTTTACAAAGCAACCCAGCCTTATGAAAAAGTAATTGCCCCTAAATATAATAACTCGTGTCTCAACCTTGGTAGCAAAAACAGACGTCAAACATTTGGGATAAATGCCAATGAGTTTTGCACAAATCTGGGGAGGAATTATGGCCCGCCCTTCTTTGCAGAATTTTATTTTAAGTCAGCCACACTGGAGGGTTTTTAACAATGAACGGAATGTTTAAAGTCATACCACAACCTCTCAAACAACTTTAAGTCCGGACAGAGACTACCCTGAGGTTTTTGTTTTGTTACTTTTTTTTTGCCATTCCGAGCTAGACTTGCTAGTCTGCCTCAGATCATTGTCCTGCAGCATAACCCAAGAGAGCTTGAACTCTTAGAAAGCAAATTGGAATTAGCAGGTGATGACTGAGAACAAAGCTAGTAAACTGCGTCTGACAGTAGAAGTCTGGTAGATGCATGGTCAGTTTTAACTGACTTAGACCTGGGAGACTCAGTCGCCGGCTTACCTTGACGAGAAGTCTTGAAGCTGAAAGACTGGAAGCCCCCAGTGAGGGCAGAGGAGTCGATGACGTCAACCCCGTACTCACTCTGGCTCCGCCGATACAGAGTGACGGCAACGATCAGCAACACCACAGTCACCACTCCTGCAGCCAAGCCTGAGTACAGGGCCACATCACTGGTTCTTTCCACTCCTTAGAAAGTTAGAAGAGAAAATTTAGACTTTCTGTCACAGTCTGAAAAAGATTATCGTGTTTAATTAGGGCACAAGAAGAAGCTTCTTCCCCCTAGAAACCAAGAATTTGTGTTGCTGAAGAATATTAAACTTGCGGAAGTCGGTAGGAGGCAAATCTACCTCCGTTTCAAACTACATGAGAGCCTTTTTGTTTTCTATCCATTGCCTGCCTCCTGATAGACAATTTTATTGTTCCTTTCTGCAGAGTTAAGACTACTAATGAGGAACCTTGGAAGGAAGTCGATTATAATGAACCAAACACCTGACTGTCATTTCAAACAGCGCTTGGCTCTGGTGTTGGGGGCTCTCTGCTTTCCACTGGGATAATGTGACAAAACCAATTCATTAAATTAGCTCATCGGCGACGATTACGCTCTATCTGCTCCCACCAGTATTGTGGCGTCCAACTCCACAAAGAAAAAGAATGAGAGGAAAACAGAAGCTGCTAGCTTGTTCTTGAAAGATAATGAGATCTGTGCTAAAAACAGGACATGCTGAGAAATCCTCTAAGTAGCCTGAAGCTCAAAGGGAAGAAAATTGACAAAATATGCAAAGCGGTATTAGCAGCTATAGTGGCAGGTTAATTGAGGGCTCAGGAAAGTTACGGAAGCCTGAATGCATTTTTCTTACCGTTGGTGACAAATGGAAATACTGATTGTTGTTAAAGGACAAGTAAGGAGAACATGAGCTTCTGGCTCCGTATGGATCAAAATGACACTGCAGCAAATTCCTCAATTCCCTAAACGGCAATTAAAGCATAAAGCAGTAACTTTGCAGTGGATATCCACAGACAGGTGTGACCTGACATGCCGTCCGGATGAAGTAAAAATAAAGAGTTTTATTAGTGGGGAACTGCATATTGATGTGACATGCTTTTAAAAGCAGCCTGCTTAATTCTCTACTACAAGATAAAGAGAGAGTCATGTGTTCCAGGAAGGAACATCAATGTATTGTCTCAGTTTACAATGTGGGGGTTCCACTGGGAATTATTTTTCAGGTTCACATCTATTAAAGAGATTTGCTTCTCAAACTTTAAACTACTGTATAGCAATATTTTTTGCCTATATTTTTCACATTGCCTTATTGTGGAGCGTTCTAACAATTGGGCTAAGGCAGAGCTATTAATGAGAAGCACCTATAGCACTTGAAAAACGTCCAGTTATTTTTTGTTTTTGGAAAAGTTTATGGTTGAAAGATCCTAAGACCTTTCCCTTGCATCAATATATTACTGGATGTGGCTTTACTAAGGCGGTAATAAAATTTAACCAGTAGTCTATTTTATATGCCTGATCAGTAAATCAAAATTTGCACCAGTTGTAAGCTCCTATTGATTCAATAACAAGATAATTTTATTTGACATTATAAACGATCATTGTGAGTATAAGACATTGGTTGTGTATGTTTGTATGTTTTTCCTCTTTTATATCAGCAATATGGATGTGATCTTACTTTCGTGATGTTCACTGAATCACAAAACGACACAAACACTAAACCACTTGGTTATGATCTTCAGAATTTCGCATTTAATAAAACTTGTGAGTTCAAGTATTATGTTATATATTACAATCTCTTCACCTCACTTTTTACTTTCAAGTGTGGGCAGTGTTACACTTTTTCGATGAATAACAAGGACACTTTATGAAATTATGGAGGGAAACTAAGGCCAAATACCATGTCCTATTGTTATCCATATTCATTTTCCTACCCCTACCTATGGTTTCTAGATTCAGGTCATTTTTAAAAGATTGCAATAGGAAATAGGATGCTCCTCAGCAAGAAGCAAGAAACAAACTTAATCAGTTGTTATTGATTCCATGTGAAAAAAGATATCACTTAATATGTCTGCCTGTATTCTATAAATGGCTATCAGTCTTGCAGCAAATGACAGGATGCATTATTTCCAGTCAATATTAGGGAGTAGGAAAACAATAATGTGACAATAATGTAAAAATGGCAAATGTAATACAGCTGAATACATAGGTGTTTCTTTGGAACACATTTTATATGGAGATACACTGCCCTGTTTTCTACTATTTTTGTTTTTCACATCTTAGGAAAAAAAGAAAAAAAATAGATAAAATATATTAATATGTATCATATTGCACATGATAATGGTTGTGAAAAGTAAATTCAGCTTTTTTTTCTGCCAACTAATGATAACGATGATGTAAGACACGAGATATTGAAAAGCTTGAGGCAGGAGTTTGCAGGGGTTATTGTTTCATTAAACATGTTATATAAGAAAATAATAAAACACTAATTTGGTGACACATAAAAGTCATTGGTGAATGAATGTACAAGCTCAGCTTTTACCTCTTCATTTTCAGGAGTCTCACAAAAAATGCAAGTAATTTATGTCCCTTCATCGTCCCCCTACTGCTCAAACGACTAACACATTGTACCCCTTTAAAATTTAGGATTAAGGGCAAACAAAGATGGCAACGGGTGAAATTGGATTAAGTCTTATTAATGATTAGATATGGCCCAAAAAATCCTGATGACTGTAATTTCCTAGCCAACTATAACTGCTGCTCATATAATCTTAGAAGGATCAAAAAGCAGTATGGCAGAGACCTAAGGCGGAGTCTGCTGGATACCTTTACAGCTGATTATGGTTTGATAAAATTATAAATTTGGAGCATCTGGAGCAGGAGTACACTTGAAAAAACAATCTTAGTATTTAATGTTGCAGAAATATTTATCTGTCACACATGGTTCTTAAGCACACATTGAACGACCTTACAACGCTATGTGTGGTTGTTTACATAGGTAGTAGCTTTGTTAAGAAGGTTCGGATTAAAATTAAACATACTATTGAACACCGCCACACAAGACTACTAAAATGTAACCCTGAAAATCATGGATGACAACATGGAAAATATATTATGGTATGGTTTTTAAAGTTTCTATAACAAGCACCACCTCAGTAAATACTATTTCCATGTTGAGAAACAGTACTACAACAAGAGTTAAATACTTCCATTGGATGCGTTTTTTGTTTGTTATATGTAAAGAAAAAAAAAGTTATACGGTCCTGCGGGTGAAACATTACCCGGTAAAAGGACACTCTCCAATCCTCTATTGTTACTTCCCAGAAGATTCAAGTCAATCGAGGTCCGAGTCTCTGAAGAGGATCGCCTTGGAATCCCCCTCTATAGGCTAACTCACCATTTCCTTATTGTGCAATACTTCCTGTTCACAATGTCCGTTATTCATCAACTGATGTCTTTCAGAGTCTGACCTGAAAGCCGACCCTGATGTGAATATTCCGATTGTCTCTCACATTTTGATTATTGTCAATAAAATCAGTTTAACCTTTTTCTGTGGTGTGGACAGAGCTTTTGGTCTGATTCATACTAGGCAAAAAAACAAACAAACAAACAGAATTGTGAACAACTCTAACCTCAACATTCAATATGAGTTAAAATCAAATGATAGCAGCAGTCATGACCATTGTATTTGCACTTCTGGCAGTCCGTATTATAATAATACTTTCTCGGTTTGACATTATTCCTTGATCCAGGTTCTGACATTAGAGATAAATAGAATGAAGCATACGAAAGCAGAAACCAGCAACTATTTTAATGTTCTCCCATTACTGATTTAGTTTCTACAGGCTCTTCTTGAATTATTCTCCACTTTACTTACTTGTTTACAAGTTTTAAAGATCAATCTGTTAAAGACTAATCGTTCTTTGTTTGATTGGCTTTGTTAGCTCTACATTCCAGCCAATTAGCCATTTCTTTGCAATGTGATTAGCTGATTCCAAATTTTTTCTCTATGGACCACTGAAAGCAATCCAAGTACCATCCAGTGGTCGTTGTAATTTTATAATCCAATACAATGTTAACTTTAATCAATGCTTTTACTCTCTAAATGAATCAGTTAAAAGTATGCACTTATTGTATTTTTGTATTGGTGTGCTGACGATTTAGCTATATTTACTAAAAATGATTCAGAGGTGATGTAAACGTAAACTATTTAGGGGTTAAGCCCTTTTAGAAGACTGTCACAAGATAACGTTGGTCCTAAAAAAGCCTAATGCCGGTCAATGGATATTTGTTATACAAAAAATAATGTTAGAAGTATTTTGTCACCATTTAGTGGTCAGAAGTATTCTTAATTATGCCTAATTTGATTATTTACATCCTAAATATCTAAATGTATATATCTTCCATGTGTTGTATTCAAGTTAGCATCTGATGGAAAGCAAAAGGAGAAATAATTTGAAGTAATGATTTGAAGTAAATCCGGACAGTAACGACTTAATATCAAGTCATATCAAAAACACCCTCATCTGTCAGAAACATTCTTTGTCAGTGAGGGGAGCTGAAGTTTAAAATTTCTCGAGAAGTTCAGATGACATAAGGAAAAACTCACCCTGTGGCTTTGCGTCATGGAGCAACTTCCGATCTGCAGGCAGACAAACAAATCAATTTTAGAGTTTGTAATATTTTTAAACTGTTGGTTCATTCAGTCACAACTTGTGTATGCGATCCCTGCCTGAACACACTGTGCTTAATGTATGTGGAGTCAAGTGGATGAATAATGAAGATAGATGAGGGTGTTGGTAATGAGCATGATTATAATGATGATCATGATCTAGCCTGCTCTGCCAAAAATGATAAACATTAAATGTGTAATGACACAGTCTTTAAGCATCATGCTATAGACAGTAATGATCCTCAACTTTCTTTTTTTTTACAAATTTTTAAACAGATGATGTTACCCACTCTGCGTGCAGAAGCCGCCCGTGCAGTTTTCCGCTGCCAAAGCCACCCCGTCACAGAGTCGTCCTCCATGCTTGGGCTCAGGAGCCGTGCACTCTCTGCTGCGCTGCCTATCACAGTCTGAACTACACACAGACCACTCACCCCACTCCCCCCAGCCTCCATCGACTAAGAGATAAAATGCGAGCAGAAGAAAAATATATATCATTAGCATAAGGAATTGACAGAGCACAGACAGGCGAACGTAAACGCAACTCAGAAATGATGTACGCTACATACTGTAAGAATAAAGCTGTGGGTTTTTTTTCTCTCATGAGTACGGCTTCTACTCCAAGTTGACTCACTTAAAAGTTGTTTGAATCTTTAAGGGAAACACTTTTAAAGTAACCATTGCACTACTTACAACAGCTTCTTCCACAGGCTGTCAAAATACTTTCGCAGTCTTCTTGACTTGGAGCACAGAGACTCTGTTTGTGCCATATCCAATCAAGTCTCCTTCCCGCCTCCAAATGTTCTTTAAGCTCCCTTCCTCCCGCTGATTTCATGAACCCTTTTTATGTCTCAAGACATAAGAAAGAAGCCTTCCCAAGAGCGAGAGTGCTGGATTCTGATGGCTAGTTTTATTGAATGTGATAGATGTTTTCTTCAAACTGTACAGTGGTTGAAGTCTTACATTTTGGGCTTTATTAAAAACAGTCCACAGCAGCAGATTAAACATTAGTTGTGAAAATTAGATGACATCTCACTAGTTTACACAAATTAGACTAACAGGTTGTTTCCCTGTTCCTGTGGCCATTCTCTATATTTTCCATATTACCGTCCTTTTGATTTCAGACACAAGCCTGTTTCAAAAGACACACCATGGCGGCATATCAGGGTAATACTGCCGTCACCTTGTGTCCATTGAATGCGCTGTGGCAGCAGGGCAAGGTGAGAATACTGCGCCATTCGTGTCGCCAAGCTTTATAGTAATATTACCGTAACCCCTGACTATGAATGACCAAATTTTCCTTTATGCCACCTCTGCCTTGTGGCACTGTTGTTGCCTTTAAGGACATCCAGAAACTGTGAAATATTTAACTGCCAAACAGAGGCATTTAAGGGATGGGGGATTTTTGTTTGTTTGTTGTTGTAAAATATACGTCTATCTATATGTTAAAAAGCAAAGGGCTCCCATCCAACAAAGTCACAGTCATAAACACATGTATATGTTTAAACATGGAAGAAAATAACACTCAATGTACCTCAGACGTTAAAAACTAACATTTACTTTTGATCTGAAATGAAGACTTTGAAACGCTAAACAACAATCCCATCTCTTTTTCTCCTCAGCTGGAGTTAAGATGGTTCTGGCTCAGGAGTGGCTTAATACAAGCAATGACACAGGTGTAGCCTAGGTCCTGGACAGATCTGTGTGTGATGGCTTAAAGCTCTGACCCCAACTGGAGTCTCCAAAGTTTTGAATGGCCTTGGCTTCAAAATCCTCTCAAAGCTGTTTCCTGTTTCTCATGCTCCCATTTTCTATCTAATATTTTTCTTCCACTAAACCTTCCATTAATATGCTTTGATTGAGCAGTCTGAACAGTAGGCTAGTCTGGCAAAGACCCTTAGTGCATCGTTTGTTTTATTGTGTAAGCCACAACATGACCAAAACATAATATCTTTGTATAAACAATCCTTTTTTGACATTTCTAATATCATAATTGTCTAAAAAACTATATTTTAAGCTTTGATAAACATAATAATCATCAAAAATAAAAGCAATAAAGTATATGACTGTGTAATGAATTTTTATAAGTTTCCCTTTTAAAATTACATTTTTGAAAGAAATAAACCTTTCAATTTTAGTGTAATTTATTAACATAGCTCCAAATTTCAGTATAAACAGGCAGTTCCAACTACTGGTTACCGCTCTCTTGCCCGAAAGTCTCTTTTGCATTATATTTTTGATTAATGTATCAAATTGTTTGACAAAAAAATAAGGGTGCTTCAAGATGTATTTACTGTGGTTACGTATTTATTCCTGTCCTTTTAAGCTTAGCTCCCGCCTGCTGGCATATGGTAACAGGATATTAAAAACCCAGGAAATTCAGATGGCTTTTAGTTTAGGTGGGTCCTCATCCAGCCACATATTCAAAATCTTTCTGTTGGTGGTAAACACCATGCTAACGTGATCACAGAAGTCCTCAAGCAGAAGAGCTGAGCCTAAATCAGTCGCGTTGGGTGATAAATAACTCCAGGCAAATGTCAAAAATGAAAATCAAAAAAATGGTTGAAACTGGAGTTCTAAAAGTTCTTTTTCCCGATCAAAGCCTTCTGTGTTTGTGAGAACCTGTAAGCCTAGTTTCGACACTGGTACTAGTGAACATTTGATCGTTTGGATTCACCATGGACCGCAGGGCGTGGCTTCCATGGATAATACTTGTTCCAGTGAATCACACAGATGCTTGATCGCATGGGGATCTAGAGAGTTTTGAGAATTAGAGACTTTGGATTTTTTGCAGTGTTGCCTGATCCACTTCTGAGGTTGCTCAGCAACAAAGTCGAGGTGTGTACTTTTTGTAGAGGTAGCTGCCACATAAAGGCAAGAATCCAAAGGATTTCCAGTAGAATACTGAGCTGCAGTAAGACAAACGGTCTAATTCAGCTTACCTGCCAAAGATTTTAATATTCTGTCTGATCTGTGATTTAGTACATGCAAGTGCAGCTTTTTCCATGCACATCACAGTATATGTGAACTCTAAGCAGTGGAAAAGCTAACATATTTCTCTTACCTGGACACACTGTGTTACACGTGCTCTTCTGCACTGACATGCCCTCGCAGAAGGCCCCACCGTTGAGAGGAGCTGGATTTGTGCAAGTCCGCGATCGTTTCTGCACACCCCGCCCGCAGCGCACGTTACAGGCTGACCAGTCGGTCCACGATGACCAGCCTCCATTCACTGAGTGCACCAAGGATTAAAACAAGAAAGCAGTTAACATGATATTTTCTGTTTCATGTAAAACATCAAGGACTGCAGCACAAGACTGAGTCATAGGTTTTCTAACACCACGCAGGCTGTTTGACTAATCTGCTAATTTGCTGTCACAGGAAAAGGAAGCAATACTATTGTTCCATTACTATAAATTCGTCTGAGGCTATTTGCAATAGTAGGCCTGTCAGAGCCCTTCATTAGCATTATGGAACTTAATAATTGATAGTCCTCAGCAACCCATAGTGAGAAAAAAATCAGATATGTTCCTGCTGCAGCTTAATGCCCTCTCCGAATAAATACGAGTACGAGACGGGAGGTCAGTGAAATGGGCACGGAAACACTAATCAATGCTTTGCTTTAGTCAAAGAAGTGTGATGCAGGCATGACATTATAATTTTAGTCTGTATAGGCCCATTAAAAGCTGGAAAACATTGTTTGCTTGCCTGCAGCTCCACAAAGTGCTTTGAACGAGGTATTTAATGCAGGCACAAATAAGCCGTAGAGTGTCACTGACCTCATGGTAGCTGCTTTTCAATTGTTAATAATAGGGTTCTTGTAAATATTGTGACCATGTCTGCTTGTTTAACACAACTGATCAACGGCTATAGCTGCTCACAAGACTCAAGGGTTGGGGAAAAAAAAAAGAGAGCGCTTTCCAGTAGTTTCTACTCAGTCTGTCGGGCAATTTGTTTAAGGAGGCAATTTCCCACCACATCATAGAAGATTGATATCTAATTACTACTGCTTTGGTTCTGTATATTGCAAATCTATTTATCATTATCCTCTACTATTCAGCCTTTCACTTTCATATCTTACCGTAGACTATGACCACAGCTGTGGCACTGCGCCTCTTGGCCACGATGTTGCTGGCAACACACGTGTAGTTGCCGGAGTCAGAGAGGCGGGCCTCCGAGACGATCAGGTCATGGTCACCCTTTTTACTGATCACTCCGTCACCACCGACATTCAGAGGCTCCTCGTTTTTCAGCCATTCCACCTGCAAAAACATAAACAAACCAGCTTTCTCTTTTTTAGCCGACTTTGATCATACGAGGCAGCAGACTGTCTTCCTTCAGTGCTAAAGCATTTCCAATATTAGCAACTTTTCCATGAACCGATGAAACACCCCCATAGTGGGACTTCCTAATATGACAGAGGATTATTGTGAGATAAGGTTGGCACACGCCTTCTGTTTTATTGTAGATTATTATAGAAAACTGTTGTGTAAGTGTGTCCTTTTGATTTGTATTTTGGAACACTCTGCTCTCTTTCCTGCCGCTGCACACAGCTCCAGCCGCACATACTAGCAATCCTGATAAGATGTGTAAAAATAAGCGGAAAATTAGATTACATTGTTTTTTACAGCAGCTGCATAATCTCACACTTTTCAACCACCAACCTTTGACTATATTTATTTCTTCTACAGTCTTCATTAATTCTTTTTAACAAAAATATTGGACTTCTATAAAATAAACAATACTTTTCTTTATTATAGCCCATTACGTCCCACTTTTTTTTACTTGATAATGATGTTACAACCAAGCACAGTCAGCAGACTGTAAAAGGGAGGGAAACTAAATGTTAGTCATTCACCTAATGTAAAAACTTTGAGGTTAAGCAACAAAAAAGCTTTTTCAGGCTGCCAATAAACATGGAGGAAATTAATCACAACCTTGAGTTTCAAACCATACCCATTTTTAGCTGTTAAGGATGATGTTGTGTTTATCTGTCAACTTTCAGCAGACGTGTCAGAGCCTGAACGCAGTCAGAAAGATGCAGTCACCATCAACTCAATGCAAAAAAGCACCATGGCTTATATAGAACTGGCTAGTTTTTACAATTTATTTCAATGTATACGATTCTTTAAATGGTTAACTGTGTTAACAGGCTGATTTTAAAGACAGAGCTCATTGTACTGTATTTTATTCCTTCAAAACATCTTGAGAAAATGTTTAAACAGAATAAAATATAAGCAAGAATCCAATGATACCCAAGTCTCAAAAAGACTATCAAATGCTGCTACTGAAGGAAGAAAAAGTGATATAGGCATGTTTACCACTGGGTTGCATCACGTCTGTAAGTTTTGAAAAGTGAAGAGGCCCAGTGTTAAAAGCAAAATGCTTGTCCATTGATGTTTGTTTTGAGATTTGAGCTCCTTGGCCTTGGAGGGCCCCTTTATCAAGTACTTTGTTGGATGAAGCACCAAATGTTTTCAGCAGATATCAAGTAAGGACTGCAAAAAGACCAGCGAAACTGAGAGCAGAGCTTATGGTTTTGCGGTTGTCTTGGTAAGATAAACATGCTTCTGTCAGAAAAAAAAACTAGTTGTTTTGATGGCAGCATATGTTGCTCTGAATATTGTTCAGCATTAACTGTGCCATCAGGATACATCAATCTCATAATGCACCTCAGCCTCATCATCTGCGTGCTGAAGGACGATCCAGGATTTCATGGACAGCAAGAGTTAAAACACCAGATCCAAGATTTAACATTGGTAAGTTTTTCCTTAGTCAAACTTAAAATACCAACCTTTTCTGTTTTTGTATCTTAGCGTGATACATTTTCAAGTTGTATTTATACATTTAAAGTTCAACTGTGTTTACTGATAGGTTTTTCAAGAGTTTCTGAGACCCTGAATGATTTTCACCACAGGATGTCTACTGGCTGAATACTTGGAGATTACAGCTATTCACCGCTGATTTTCTCTCTTTTTGCTTGACAAAAAAACAAAATCTCAAAAGTTGGTTTAGATTCTACTTTGATAGACAATATTCCTAAAATTTTGAGCAATTTTCACTTTTGACAGCATGGTAACCTCCTCCTTATTTTTTTTCCTCTGAGAGACTAATTGGAATGTGCTTTCAGCTCCAAATCATCATGACTTGTTGATGATTAATGTTCCTCTTGGTGTTTTAAACAACTTTTCTATAATTTTGTTGTCAATGTTCCAGTTCTTTTCTGGAATGTGTCATTGGCGTCAAATTTAAAATGAGCCCATATAAAAGAATTTAGTTTTTTATCCATTTATCCACTTTTCAACAAGCTTTACTAATGTGGTGCAGAGTGTTTATGAAACTAGTAATATTTGCTTTAAATATTTAGGAAATTAAAATTGGTATAGTTTATTGTTCACTTTAAATCAAATCTAACAGAGTGTCATACACGTTATACTGTGGGGGTAGTTTATCCAAAATCAATTATTTAGATTAAGAGATATGTGAGCGCTGTGATGTAAACGTTTTAGACCATCAAACTAATTTTAATTTCAGCCAAATATATCAAGAGTAAATATAGAAAACAGTTTCACACTAAAGTTTCATTTATTAAAGGGAAAAACCACTTTTGATGGATAGATGGGTGAGTTCTTTCCATCACTGTGGAGGAATTAGGGTCCACTACTCTTTGCACATTTGTTTTAATTCAGCTAAATTGGAAAGTTTTGAGCAGGAGCAGCCTTGTTTAAGGCTGTGCCACATCATTTCAGTCAGATTAAAGTCCAAGCTTTCAATAGGCCAGGTCAAAGACTTCATTTTATTTTATTTTTCTAATCATTCAGTTGTGGACCTGCTGGTATGCTTTGGATCATTGTCCTGCTGCATAACCCAAGCAACGTTGAGCTTAAGGTATTTGGACATGTTTTTTTATTTTTACTCTGGTTATCCATGTCAAAATACGTGTGATGAGCTGAAAGGTTTCCTTGTTGAAAAGCAAAACAGAAATATGAAATCTGTAAGGGGAGAATGACTTTCTCACTGCACTGCATATGTCAATTCCAGCCTCAGTTACAAAAAAAAAAATGAAGAAAATAACAGAAATATTTATAAATATATATCAAGACATGATGGGGCCTACTCTGCAGTAATTGCAAAATAAGTAGTTTGTAGGAAGGGAAGTACATTGCTGACAACAACTCTGAGTGAGCGATGTGGTAGCTAGGTCACATCCACTACCGTTACCAATTCATTGTCCGTGCACTGAGTGAAAGTAATAAGGAATTACAAAATAAAAGACGCTCTGTTGTTGCTTCCTTCCTCGCATGACTGGCTCTGTAAATTGCTATTAATGTGCCACTAGTATGAGCTGTTCATTGAGAGGGACGAGCCGGAGCATGAGGAGCGGGGTTCAATTTATGGCCGTGTGTTTGGGGATTAAAACTCCGCCCCCGCTGGGAGCTCCATGTGTTTGTGCATGGGAGGGGGGTCCATTTGCCAGAGGAATTTAACAAGAATCACTGAACTTGGAGATTGCTTTGCTTTTTCCAAAACCTTTGAAAAAAATAAAAAATAAATAAATAAGTCAAATAATCGATAGATCAAGAGTCATGTTGTCACAAGTGGGTTTTTTTTTTTTTGCCTTTGAGGGCAAAGGAAGTCTTTCATCAAGTGGCTTCAGCTTTTTTTACAGCAGTTGGCTTTGCAGCTTTCAACACACACCAAACAACATTGGTGGTTTGAACTGGTCCGTCTGACAGCGTATTTCTAAGTAATTTAGTATTATCAGTGCTCAAGTCCTAACCCTATGTTCCAAAATTGATCAGCCTAATAACTCATTAATAAAAGTATTCAGAGTATTTAGAACCCACAAACATTTATTACATTCCAACCCCATCTTTAATGTGTTTTGGGGGTATTGCATGTGAAAGAATAGATGAAAGCAATGCACAATCATGAAGTAGAAGGAAATAATCCATAGATTCCCATGCATATGTACACTTAAGGTGCATTTAAAGACTGCTTGGAGAAATACGTTACCCGCATATTAATGGACAAACGACTGTAACGGCAGGGAAAAAGTGCAGGAGACAGAGGGCACCGACACAGGAAATGCGGGGGACGTGTCCCAGGCGTACCCAGCGTCTGTTAAGCCCACAATGGAAGCAATCACAGGTGAAGCAGCGAAGAAGTCAGTATACACTGTCTTTGCTGGCAAAGACAGTGTATATGACATTTTATCGTTGCCATCTTAGGTATCTTTCTGCTTTTAGTGACGAATGCTTTGTGGCGACGTTGTCTCGTGACGTTGGCGTGTCCTACAAGAGTGAGACATCGTGCAATTTGACTCACTGAAATCTTGGGCCTTACAGTGTGCCACCTCTGTAGAGCTCGCACAGTGTGACATGAAGCAGTCCTTTGTGACAGCCGAAAAATGCATAGTATGAGCTGGGCTTTTAACAATATGTGGAAAAGTTTAGGAATCTGAATACTTTTCAAAGGGACTTTGTCATCTTTAAGCACAGAAACAGTTCGTCTAAAATATTTTGCCTTGACCAAGTTTTAATCATGTTGTACTGTGTTTGGAAAAGATTCCACTCCAAGCTTCTTTTCGATGTCCATAAAGGACACAAGTTCTCAAAAACAAGCTGATATTGAACCAAAACCCCAATTTTTTGACCATCTGTTTATCCAGGAAATGATCAAGTAACAAATGACATTTCAGGGAAGATTCATACATCTAATTATCTGTTATACTTTTTACCGTCATGCTAGAAACAAAAACGTCTTTTGATAATATACCATGAGAAAAATTACAAAAGGGTCTTTCCACAACAATTTGCAGCTTTATAAACAAAATATAAAAGCTTAATTTATTAAAATTAGTATCCAAAGACTCCTTGCGCATGTAATTTCACCGGAATCCTATTCAGCCTGATCAGCTTGATGAAATTGGAAATGTGTTTCCACTTATAGTAAAAACGCAGCTAAACTAAAAACCATTTCCCACATCTTATTAATCTTGATGGAGGACTGAAAAAAGTTGGAGCTTAACCTCCAGCCCTTTTGTTCTTGTAGTGAGATAAGATGCATATTCATGAAAAAGTATCGGAATTATACTTCACAGGAACTGAGATTTAACGCTTAGGTTGTGTGAATTTAACACATTTAAACATCTAGCAGAAAATGTCATCACAGGAAATAGGAAATCCAATTGAATCTGCTAGTATTGTCTAAGCTAAGACTTGAAGATGGATTCTGATAAAACATGCATGTCTAATTTATATGACACTACAGAATGGTGTGTTGTCCTGGTGTTATCCTGTCCTGCTTGTCCGAGGTCTCTCCGTTCCTGCCGCCATCATCATCATCATCATCACTTCCTCCACCAGCAGCACACTTCAATAAAGTGAGTGCAATAGCCTTGCACTCACCAGGACTGCGTTAAAGAATTGACCCAGCAGACGGCTGGGAAAGCGCCAGCCCGCATTGGGATCGCTGGGGTTGGCTACCAGAAAACTGGATCTACGTGGGATGGAAGGTGGTGCACACTCCTCCCGGCGTTGGTCCGTGGAGGTACCGCCCTCCTCCTCCGCCTCGTCACCGACGAAAGTACGGCCGCAGAGTGACTGCCTTCGAGGAAGAGGAAGCACCCAACGCGGCGCTGTCGGCTGCTCCCAGCCCTGTCTCACCGCCGGCTCCAGCTCCGACCTGCCCACTGGCTTCGGCCTGCTCGCCCCCAAAGCCAGCCTCTGCCTGCTCGGCACCAAAGCCAGCCTCTGCCTGTTCAGTTCCAGTGCCAGAGCCAGTTCCAGTCCCAGAGCCTGCTGCCATCATGACTGCCATCTTGAAAGGGGCAGTTTTCCAGCAACCGACATTCCCCCATGGGTTGCTAGAGCTCCCAGGGAGGGTCATGGAGGACCCGTCCCCGTCACTAGAGCTCCCAGGGAGGGTCATGGAGGACCCGTCCCCGTCGCTAGAGCTCCCAGGGAGGGTCAAGGATGATCCATCCCCGTCGCTGGAGCCTCTTCGCTACCGACTGCTATCAGTCGAGCCTCCAGATTCAGCTCAGCCGACTTCCGCGCAGCCAGATTCAGCTCTACCAGCCAGGCCTCTTCATCGCCGCCGACCAGCCAGGCCTCTTCATCCCCGGACCACCGGGCTGCCTGCCAGAACTCAGCCCGGCAACGGGACGTCCATCCGGCTGTCCGCCGGATTGTCAGGTTCTTCTAGGAGGACCACCGGCTCCCGTCCTGTAAAGGGCCACCCTCCAGACCTCCAGGTCTTCAGGGGCAGCCCATCTGGCCATCCGCCAGACTTCCAGGGGCGTACCCATAAAGACTGGGGCCACCCTGGCTAAGGGTCCTCCTTTTTTCTCTTTTCTCTTTCCAAGGCGTCTGGAATCCGCCTTTAAAAAATGGGGGGTTGCAGTCATGCTGCCCTATTCACTCTCTCCTAATCATCGTCCTCACCTGTGTATCCCATCAACCACACCTGATCCTCCTTAACCTTCTGCCTTCATAACCCGTCACTTCCCCTCACTCAGCACTGGATCATTGTCGATTTCTCCATGGTGTGTTGTCCTGCTGGTATCCTGTCCTGCTCGTCCGAGGTCCTGTCTCTCTGTTCCTGCCATCATCATAATCATCATCATCACCATCACCTCCTCCACCAGCAGCGCACTTCAATAAATATCCTTGCACTCACCAGTGACTGGGTTTGGGTCCTCGCTTCACACTGCACACCCTGACAGATAATGTCCATACCATCTAAAGTCTGAACTAAAACCATAAATAATGCAACTTGTGGTTCAGTAGATTAAAAGTATGAATAAGCCCAAGGACATCTGCATGTGAAAAATAAAAAACTGTGAAGTGCTTTTTACAGAAATGGGGGTATGTTACTTATTGGAGTTGCAGAGCTGTCTATCCTGAGCAGGTCAATTAAATATAATGATGCAATGCTGATGTTTGAAACTAGGTCATTTGAAACTTTTAAACCAGATTTACAAGCCGAGAGAAGCTTGTAGACTTTTTTGTAACTAGTGTTAAAGCATCACTGTATTCAAAGGAACTCTGAGAACAACTTTTTTCCCTAATAATCCATATGTCATGTCACCATATAACTTTCATTGCCTGTCTCTCTGTCTGTTCAGCTCACTAAAATTAATGTATCAGTGCAAACCTTCCAAGATCCAGCTTAAACTAAAGTTCTGCCTTCACTCTATCAATTCTTGCTTGGACTGTCTGCTCTAATCAGGTCATTATCCAAAATCAAACTCCAATAGACAACTTTCACTAAACTGAAATTTTGTCTGTGTCAAGCCTTTACCTAAGATCAGTTCTCACCGGCCTTCAGGTTTTCCACAGTTTGTCATGTTAGAAATACAAATGTCAATGTATTTTATTGGGATTCTTTGTGACAGAGCAACATAAAGTGGTGCATAACTGTTAAAGTGTAAAGAAAAGGATCCAACCTACACCTCAAACTCCGTCAGGTCTTGTCACAGATTCCTCATTTTATTACTGGGGAAAAAAAACCAAAAAACTTTGACTGGTAAATTTTAATATGCTTTGATCTAAACCTTTCCATTGTAGCTCTGGTTAGTATCTTTGTGGTCACTGTCCTAATGGATGGTGGCTCTTTACCTCAGTATCAAGTCAGTAACATTATCATACCAGTGTTATATGTTGGCCTGAACAACTTCATTTTGGTCTACTCTGAGCAGAACACCTTACTCCACATGTTTCCTGTCCTTTAAATGACTTCTGGCAAACTGCAAACAAACGTCTTTCAATAATGGCCTCCTGCTGGAAACTTATCCAGAAAGCCCAGATTTGTGGGGTGTCTAACTTAGCCTATCAACAGGTTCTTCTACCGGACCCGTGAATTTCTGCAGCTCCTCCAAAGTCACCATGAGCTTAATGCTCTCCTTGCATGACTTTTCAGAATAGGTGGTGGGCCATGTGTTGGCAGCTCCTCCAAAGTCACCATGAGCTTAATGCTCTCCTTGCATGACTTTTCAGAATAGGTGGTGGGCCATGTGTTGGCAGCTCTGTAAGACGGTTAAAGCTTGGAGCATTTTTGTTTATAACCTGATGCTGCTTTACTCTTTTCCACAACAAACCTCTTTAACAAACCTCTATGATCTTACATAGATGGACTCTATTTAATATTTAGGTGAACTGAAAAGGGTACCACAGTAAATTAGACTGAAAACAAATGCAACCCACACTTTTCAAAATTTAATTTAACTTCTAAAAACCATGAACCCATTTCCTTCCACTACCAACTTATTCTCTATTTGGTGTTGATCGGTCACATCAAATTCCAATAGCTGCAAAATTAGAAAATGCTCAAGGGGTATGCATACTTTTGCAAGGCTGCGCCAGTCATCTTTATTCAGCGGCAACATTTACACATTCCCCGGAAATGTAATTGTTTTGTTTACACATCCTGCCTGAAGGATGATGGCAGGGAGGTGACAAGTGTGTTCTTGCCACCCTCAGAGGCAAAATGCATCATTTATGTAGTTTTTTTTTTATATCTGCCCCAATCCTGCACCCAGACTTAAAGCGACTGTTCTCTAATCAATCTATCTAGTTGGTATTGATAACCCGTGAGCTGTGTCTGAGAGAAGTATTGATCACTCCTACATTGATCCGCCCTTCACTAAGGATCATTCCCTCACTGTTTTTGCAATACTGCTGACTTGTTTAGGATGCTACGTGTCTCGGGAAATTATTTGTGGTTTTCTCAGTTTCAGCAATTCAAAATGAGAAATGGATCAGCGCAGATGTTTGCACCCTTTCAGATGTTTGCACCCTTTCAGATGTGTAAGATTGCGTTCGTGTTCCAAAAAACATCTGGAAAGCTTGTGCTGATGGAACCCTAAGGGATAAAATGTTTTTAGCACTGGCTTGCTCAAAAAGTCCTATTTTTGAAATGAAGTCAGTGTCAGAGAAAATTATATAATTATTAGATGGAATAAATATAGATCTATAATTAGCCCGACTTGGATTAAAAATGAAAGTGTTTGATTACTATTCTGTATTTTGTAAGAAGCATCTGAGCTCAATGATAAAATGTGGAAGAAAACAGGAGCAGAAAGATGTAGTTTAATTAAACCAATAAACATCAATTGCTGTCTTCCTTAATTAAACTGACCAAATGATCATGAATCTAATTTCTCTGTGATTGTTGGGTGTACCCTAATTCAATTT
The DNA here is from genome assembly GCA_963556495.2 of Valencia hispanica. Taxonomy (NCBI): domain Eukaryota; kingdom Metazoa; phylum Chordata; class Actinopteri; order Cyprinodontiformes; family Valenciidae; genus Valencia; species Valencia hispanica. The sequence continues at coordinate 33,064,380 of OY747717.1, read as the reverse complement.
TCTTAGTTAGAAGATCTAGATTTTTATTTATTTTGTTAGCTCCACCGTTTTTTTTCTGTTTCATGCTTATGCTTTGATCTATCTATCTCATTCCACTCCTTTTCCTTGTTCGCTACAGGACGTGCATAATCCCAAAGCAGGATATGCACGCTGTGTCAAACCTGGAGTCTCCCCTCTAGGGGGGACGGGGGAGCGATAGAGAGATGCACATGCTGATGAGGAGGCAGGGACAGGACAGACTCAAATGAGCCTGATAAGCCCTGTGCCTGGGGAGGAATAGAAACGGATTTGCTTAATTGGCAAATTTGTTCCACTTAGATAGCAGCGGTTGGGTGCTGAACAACACCTCGCCTCAGCCAGCAGACCAGGCCTTACGGGCAAATTTAGCCAGCCAGGTGTCAAGGTCACGATGTTGGCCATTAAAAACTGTCGTCAAACTAAGATGGAACACGATCACGTCTGTCCATCTCAAACTTTCCCAAAAACGTTTTGTCTTCATTATCAGCTGAACGAGAGACAGTGAACCAAACACAGAGCAGCTTTATAGCAGCTTTAATCGGGGGTAGGAAATCCATGAACTAGCAAGAAGAGTCTCTTTTTCCCTGACAGCTTCAAGCTGTTTGAAGATGTTAAAAAGAGAGAACCAGTGTGCCTGAAGCACTGTGCAAAGGTATCGTCTTAATACACAGGGAATTTCAGCATCTCCTTGGATCAGATCGAAACACCAATTTTGATCAAGTCAAAGTCAGAATACATTTTATATTATGTTATAAGAAAGGATGACCAAAGTGATTGCAGTCAAATAAAATAGATTTAAAATATTTAGCGGATGTAGCTCCAGACGTTGATGATGCCACTGCAGAACTTTTTGTTTTTTAAATTTTGTTCAAAAGGTGGACTTGCTTGAGTGCTTTGGATCAATGTCCTGCTGCATAATGCAACCTGAGCTTAAGTCCACAACTGATAGTCAGACATCATCCTTCAGGATTTTCTGCTGGAGGGCAGGATTCATTGTACCATTCCTGGGAAGAATGTGTTTCTTTTGGACATCTTTTAACTTATTTCATTTTGTTAGACAGTATTTAACCGATTTGCTGAAGTTCAGACAGCATTCAGGCCTTGGTGTATCTAATGAAGTTAAATCACAAAGAGGGAGCTTTGAAAAACTATATTCAACAATGTATGATGTATTCTTGCGCTGGGTGGTTACTGTTGGTGAGATTAGCGTTTTTATATACTTCTGGTTCAAATCTGCCCTTTTTGTGACACCCTTTCTATGTACATATGCCATGTTATACATCATTGGAAAGCTAAAATTCACGAGACTCCAATGTTGTACGCGAAACAAGTATGTAATCTAGGGCTCGGCGATATGGCCTCAAATCTATATTGCGATGTAATCTAAAGCATGTGCCGTAACGATATCTATTGCGATATATTCTTTCTTTATATATGTCAAAATGACACATATGTCAAAATGAGTTTAGGAGCATTCTCGCTTTCCAGGTATATTGCAGCAGAAAAACCACTTCAAAAAAGTTTAGAATGCCATTTAAAGAACATGTACTGTGCAAAGGAAAATTGCATTTAAAAAATCTTCAAATCTTTTTTCCAAAAAATGCACCAAAAAATCTTTCAAAACATAAAGATAAAGATCTTTTCAATACATTTAAAGTTCAAAATTGTCTGCTTTCCTGGTTACTTATTTATAAATCAAATTTTTATAAATTTAATCGGGTCCATGTCCGTGAAATTCTGGAATGTGATGGATGTGTATGTTGTCTTTTTTGGTAATTTATTATTTTGTTCATTTTGTTTTAGATTTTATTGCTTTTAAACTTTGTATTTTTGCACCGGTGGATTGCATCCAACTGCGTTGTAAAATGACAATAAAGCTATTCATTTATTTATTAATTTAATATCCCACAAAAATAAACCTGCACATATTTGAATTGAAAATGCTTCAAGATCAACAGGTTTTTTTCCGTTAAATGGAAAACAAAACATTTTAAACTTGCAATATGTAGTGTAAAGACTGACACTGATTATCAGTATTTATCCTCCTTGATTAGAGCTTGATCACATCATCAAAATGTCCAGTACCGGTAGGCCGGTATAGTCAAAATCTCTACCTTTGGCTAATTTATATCATTTCTACCTCATACCTTTTATATTGCCCACTACTATTAGAATCATAATTATAGAGAAGGTAAACATTTTTGTCACACCACTAAAATAATGTGGAACTCACAGTTTGAAGCCTAAAATCATTGACAGAACAGCGCCGTCTCAAACAAAAATTGAATTTTTACAATCCACAAGTTTCCAATTAATATACTCCAATAAAATAGTAACTCCGCGACACATCTCACATCCACAATCCAACATAATCTGGTGCTGAAAATCTTTGGAATTTCCTTCCTTGCGTGTCTTTCTCGCAATGTTTTAATTGCAGCTATGGTTAGCTTGCTCATTTTAGCCTGAAAATTACACGCCGCCCTGTGAAAGTTTTAATTCCTTAGTTTACTCAGGATAGGACTAAAAATCTATTGTACAGTCACAGTCCTTTCAGACATTATTGTTCATCATTTCAATACCTTTTATGTTTTTATTGTCTAATTTTTATTTGTTGTATTGTAGTATTGCAGTGCCGTTTTAAGCTACTGTCAATTTGAACTAAAATAACTCTTGAAAAATGGTAATCAAAAGTAATCCAAAATGCTCGACAAGACATCAAACAATACACAGGAAGAAAACAAAGTATATGCAAAGCAGTCCTTCATAAAATAAAAGATGTTATAAAACAGATACAGGTACAATTACCCATATTTTCATATATCATGATCGGGATCTGAATTGTTGGACAGTAAAATAGTCTAAATGGTAGAGGAGTTCTAATGACCTACATGTGTAATTATTTAAATGGGAGGTGAAAGCAACATGGAGGCAATTAAAAAGCAATTTGCTGACTTTTATTTCATCTGATTCAATTAAACACACATCTTCTGCCTTTTCCCTCCCTAATTTCTGCACCCTGCCCTCCCTCAGCCATGTATGGCTTTTTCTCAACCCAACTAAGACTGTCATGTCTTCACATTAAACAAATGAGGTCCCTGAAATGGACAGGAATATTTTCCAGAGGCCAAGGTGTACTTTTGTGTCTGTTGTTTATCTTTACATTGTATGTCAGAGTGTTTTGTTTGTGCCCTCATTATTACATTTTAAGCACTTCAGATGACTTGGGATTGGAGGGATGATGATTAATGACACTTTGTATAGATTACCAGGGCGTTTAATGTTCGGCTAATGATTGTAAAACATTTTCACTGAACTTGCTGTCGGAATATTATGTCCCACCACTACTCAACTTTAATCTGGACAGACATTAACTACTTTCACTAAATTTGAATGATTTGAAATCTGTGTAAATCCATCTTTGCTTTGCTGGCCATATTTGAAGTGGAAAGTTCAGAAAATGTAAACCTTTGAAAGATGTTAAAGTTTTTGTCTGAAACAAGATTAGATTCAGGTTACAACATGAAGTAATTTAACCTTTTCTAACTAAATATTTATTTAAATCATATTTGCATTGACGTTTGCTATGCATGTTTGTATGTGTCTGACAGAGGTCTTGTACGTCTAAAGTAAACACATAAAAGGGGGGAGTTTTTACAAATAAAAGTGACATTAGCTTCAACAGTGTGTCCTTTAAAATGTGTTATATGTGTAAGGTCTAATATAGCAAAGTGAAGGCATGGAAAGTACTTAATTTGCTGAGATTATTCTGAGGCTGCAGCACCTACTAAGTGCCATTTTTTAACATCTTTATTTAAAATCCAGTTGTATCGGAGTACACAGACTGATCTAACATATGAGAATGAGAACTTTACCAAGATAATTAGTATCAACAAACTAATCAAGTATCAAACATAACTGATTTCGCTAGCTTTTGTCTGTTAGCTGCTTTATTACATTGTGGCTTTATACCACAAACATTATCAGAATTCATAGTTCTGAATATTGCAAGTTTATGACTAGTGTTTTAATTTGTCTTATGTCAAACTGGAACTAAAAGTGGAAGGCATCAAAAGGGGTGGGTTTTTATTCAGGCAGTGGAAACGTATTTGGTCAATCTGTAAACTTTACAGCTTTATTACCATTGAAAAAATGTTTTTCACCACACCTTTTTTCCTCCACTGTAGCTGTATAAAAACCTTAATGCCCCCAAATATTAGAGTTTAGTGGTAGCTGAGAGGCAGTGACGTGGGGTGAGGTTCATGACTGGTGAGGCACTGACTCCTCTGGATTTGCAGATATAAAACCCAAATTAGAGCCTTCTAATTTTTAGTATTTTTATTAATTTGATAATTTTGTTGTTTAAACAACTTTTAATTATGCTTTAATCAATTCCATGCAATATAAAAATATGATGGTAAGAAAAATATATTTAATATTCTGTAAACATTCTATTTATTTATTTTTAGCTGATCTTTTTTAAAACGAAATTGTAAATCGTGTATGATATGATTATATATGGAGCGCATGCACCTATCCTGCTCAACAAATCTCTCCATCACTCATGTAGATCTCATCTTCTCCGCCTTTATATTTAAAAATCTGGCTGCTTCACTTGAGATGATTTATACGGAGGAGAGTTGCCGTGGATTGCTCTTTTTCCGATTGTGTTTACAGTCCATTTCTCATTGTGCCTATTGGGATCAGCAATGCCCCCTATCAGTGAGGCACGGTATTTTCTGCCTCACCCTTCGCATTTTGCGCATTTAAGGCAGATCAGAAAGACTAAATATGTCACACACATTTGTTAAAAGTATTAGACAGACTGTAGAATGCCAGCATGTGTTGTAAATGTATAATCAAACATTTATATTGGCGATATAAAGAGAGAAATGAGCATGTCAACTGCCTACTTCATTCACTGTATGTGATACAGCGCCACCAGAAGTGAGGCACAACACAACACTGCCTCACTCCACACTTCACCCCGCAGGCAATACGTACATTCATTTTTTTATCATATAAATTCAGTGATTTTGACCATAAAAATTTGTGAAATGCTGTAGAAAACAAATGTATAGAACAGATAAATTGATAATTTTTTGTGCAGATTTTACTTGTCATTATGACAGGTAACGCATCGCCATATTGCCATTCTGTTTTGTTTAGGTGTCACTTTTTGAAGTTGTGTTACAGAACTGCATTTGTTAAGGTACAGTATAAAACAACGCTGTATTTGTTTGGTACACTTGCATACCGTACCAGATGTTTTTGGTACAAATACATGTGCCGTTACACCCCTAGAAAACACCTAGCTACTGCCTGTTCTTTTTGTGTTTCCAGAACCCCGGAATATGTATTTTGTTGCTGAACCCAACTTCAACAACAGCCGGGTACAGTAGTTATTAGTCACCTCTCCAGGTGACCCACTGCACGATTGCCGACAAACTTGGACCAGATGGATCTGCAGTAGATATGTTCACTGTGAACGACGACAAACTCAGAGCTCACTGTACATGCATAAAAAGGAAACTAATGTCACAGGTCATATTTGGACATTTATAAACACATTTCCAACATGAACAAGTTAAAGTTTATGCATTGTATTTTTCCATTGAGACAAAATCCTCTGATGTTATTTTAAATGTTGGCAGAATGTCATGTGGTAATTAACATATTTACTAGATCATCATGAATGATTCACATTGTGCTCTCTGCCAGCTTTTTCCATCTGTTTCTCTCCTACTCCTTGAGAACCTGTAGTACTTTAATTTGTGAACTTGAATTGGAGTTACCTTTGCACCTTTACCTTTTATGTTGGCAACGTTTATGTGCAATAATTAGTAGAGCAGACATTTTAAAAATTGTTTTGTCATTTGTCATTCTCTCTGCAGTGCCTGCCAGCCAATATGGGGACGCACTCCGTCGCTGGAGCATGCTTCCGGACATGCCAGTACAACTCAAAATAAACTTTCAGTTTTAAAGGTTAAGTCATAAAGGTTTAGTTTTTGTGTTACAATTTAAGGCAAAGTTGGAGAGCCACTCAAGTTATCAATAAAATGGCAGAAAAATACAGGCACACAGATGTGATGCGTGTGTGCAGCAGCCTGATAGCACAAAACAAACTAGATCTGCTATTGTGAGGAAACATTAAGAGCTCTCTTCTGTAGGAGGCAGCTCAGGTTGATCCCGTATGTCTCAGTATACAGTACTTATTTTCTGAAAGGAAAACTGTTTGTTTCTTTTGCATTCATAACTACATGCAAAAGACTATGTGTGGCAGAAAAATTAAGCCTAGTTTATACTTCATCAGAAGAAGTGCGGAGACATGCAGCACCATTACCCGTCGACACAAGGGCTTTCCAACAGGTACGCAAGGATGGACAGAGTAGAGCCCAATTTTTTAACTATTCTTTGAACGCAACGGAGAGCGCACGTCTGTGATTAACATCAGCCCAAGATCATTTCACCAGAACAGTGCTCTATAGTTAAAGTAATTAGTAGTCAATGCAGCTTTTGGGCACTAGATGCTTTATATTGCAAGGCCAGTTTATCTAATATGATCTTTTGGCAATTTCAAACACCAGAAGGTGTAGAGAACAACAAAACACACCGCTGTGTTTGTTTGTTTAAATCGAAATGATCTCGGGCTAATGTTGAGCTAACCAATCACAGACGTGCACTCTCCATTGCGTCCGATGGATAGTTAAATAACTGGGCTCTACTCCATCCGTCCTTGCATATCTGCTGGAGAGCTTTTGGGTCGATGGATGATGGCACTGCGTGTCTCTGCACCTCTGCAGACGGAGAAGTATAAACTAGGCTTTACAGCAAGAACAACAATGGAATGCTTAGGTCAAAGCAGATTTCTGCCTAAATAAATGGTATAATCAAGTCCCCAACCTGTAATTGCAGTATTTTCAGGAACATAGCTCTTGTTCTGCCTTGGATTCTCCTCCCAGTGGGGTGTGCCCAGAAAAGCAGAAAATGAAAGCACCATGAGGAATTCTGATAAGAAGACTCCAAGGCAAGGCAAGGCAAGGCAATTTTATTTGTATAGCATAGTTTCAACAACAGGGTGCAACAGGCAATTTTAAATAGATGAGTTTTTAGTCTCGAGTTAAAGCAGTTCAGAGTTTTAGCAGCTCTGCACTCGACAGAAAGTCTGTTCCAGATAAGGGGAGCATAGAAACTGAAACCTGCTTCTCCATGTATGGTTCTGAGTCTAGGGATGTTTAGTAGGTTAGAGTTGGAGGACCTGAGTGGTCTTGGTGGTTCGTACGGTGACAACAGGTCTTCAACATGGTTTGGTGCTAACCCATTTAATGATTTATAAACTAGTAGGAGTATTTTGAAATCTATTCTCTTAGCTACAGGGAACCAGTGTAAGGACTGTAGAACCGGGGTGATGTGCTCTACTTTGCTGGTCCTAGTGAGTATGCGAGCAGCCGCGTTCTGGATCAGCTGCAGCTGTCTGACTTTTTAGGCAGACCTGTGAGAATGCTGTTGCAGTAATCAATCTGACTAAAGATTAACGCATGGATGAGTTTTTCGAGGTCCTGTTGCGACATTAGTCCTTTTATTCTAGAAATGTTCTTCAGGTGATAGAAGGCTGACCTTGTTATTGCCTTTATGTGACATTGGAGGTTCAGGTCTGAGTCCATTACTACACCTAGATTTCGGGCCTGATCAGTAGTTTTTAGCTGTATTAATTGAAGCTGTGCATAGATTGACTGGTAAATTGACAGTTTCTCCACATTACTGCAGACAAAACCACATCCATCCAGCCATCCATCCATCCAAAGTACAAGACACAAAGACTTGTACTTAAGCTTTGCCTCAAGTGTTCAATACTATTTGAAAGCTTGAGGCAAAGCCGGACCCCCATCTGAAGCAGCCATCATTGCTTGAGAACCATGGCATCACACATAGAATATCTGACTCTCTTCCTGCCTTTGTAAAGTCCAACGCTCAATTATAACAAGGTCAACCTTGTGCCAAGAATGTGCAAACAGTTCTAGCTTCATTTAAACACGGAACACATTGCCCTTAGGAGCTTTTCCAGAACCACAACCCGGTCCAAATGTCTCGTACAGAAGCCACAGAAAAACGCTACCCCTCCAGCCAAAAGGCGTTTAACGGGTAGAACACCCCATTCCCAATTTGACGAAGACTGGCTGGCTTTAAAGGGCACTGAATCTACACCTGCTTTCTCTGTTCCGAGGAAGAAAAAAAAATTGCAACCCAAAACAGGAGCTATCACTACCAGATATCAGCTGACCCAAGAATACAGTGAAAGAAATATCAGAAAAAATCCAGACAATTTTAGAACAACACCCTAAACTGGAAAAGCTTGTTATCCACACAGGTGCAATTGATGTAGCCAAAAAACAATCGGAATTTTTCAAAACAGACTACTCTGATCTGCTGCAGAGACTGGATGGATTTAACATAAACATCTTTATCAGCGGACCAGAAATGATGAAAGGTACAGTAGACTTCGCATGCTCTATAAATGGTTGAAGAGAAAATCTGTTGAAAAATGGATCCCATTTAGTAATAACTTTAAAATATTTGGATGGGAAAAGCACTTGTTCAAGATAAATGGACATTATCTTAACCGAGCTGGACTGAGAATCTTGACCTCAAATATTTTCTGTAATCTGAAAAAAAAAAAAAACACTTGATAAAGCACCCGAGAGCTGACCATGAAGCACGGCCCTGAAGCACGGCCCATGGATACTATCAGAGAAAAAACACTTCCCCAGACAAGTGAAGATTACACCATCACCAGCACAGACAGATGCACGACCCTCAGAGATTGACAGAGAACAAAGACTTCCAACATCACCAGCAGCGAGCAAAGATGTACATCGCTCAGCAAGTATTCCAATGTCATCAGACTCATCGACACCTAATGACTCTCCATTTAGAGATTTCTCAGATAGACTGAAAGCACAAATTAGAATTGGGTCACAACTCACACCGAAACTTGGACTACATCAGGCCTCTGGGACTAAGACTGGATGTATTCTGCACATGATATACAAGGGAACCGGACAGTAATTCTACTCCCACAGTCTTCCAGTAGTTGCTTGGCCACCCCGAAAAAAATCATTCAACTCATTATAAGCAAGAAAAAACAAAAAACTAAAGCCAAATGCTCTTATAATAAAACAAATCTCAAATTAATCACCTGTCAAAAGGTTAAGCTACCGATTATCAAACCACTTAAGATAGCTTTATTAAATATTAGGTCTTTATCAGGAAAGTCACTCCTAATCAATGAATTCATCACTGAACATAAAATACATGCCTTTTTTATCAGAAACCTGGGTAGACAAAAAAATTTAACATCTGTACTGATAGAATCTACTCCTCCAAATTACAATTTCTTAAGCGAGAGCAGGAAACACAAACGAGGTGGAGGCGTAGCCACAATTTTTCATAACTCAATATACTTGTAAAATGTATCCCTGGACACATTTGGCTCTTTTGAATACCTAGCCACCCAGATAAATGAGCCTAACAAAGCTCTATTTCTAAGTTTATATAAACCCCCAAAACTTAACTCTAACTTCTTTAATGATATTAGTGACCTTCTTTCTGTAATATGTATCGATTATGACCAATTAATCATTGTGGGGGACTTCAACATCCATACTGACAACCCCCAGGATAGATTAGCAAAAACATTAAGTGACACTTCACAACTTCGGCCTGACCCAGCATGTCAAACAACCAACACACAATCGAGGACACACTCTGGACTTAATTATCTGCAAAGGTTTAAATATATCTGACATCTCGGTAATTGATATTGTGTATCTGACCATTTCTGTGTCTTCCTCTAAAGTACCATTTCTGCTTAAATATCTAGCCACAGTGAGATAACTATAAAAAAATGTTTTCTAGGGGACAGTTCAGTTGAAACTATTAAACGTATTTACCCTTCCACCACATCCCCCTCATCTCCAAACTCCAACTCAGTAAACAAGTTGGTAGATAATTTCCTCGTGAAAATCTTAGACATCATTGATTCCATTGCTCCAACTAAAGTGAAATTAGTCTCCGGTGGAAGAAATCTCTGTGGACAAGCAATCCACTGGTACGTAGTGAAAAAAAAAAGACGAGCCGAAAGAAAATGGCGGAAAACACAACTCCAGATTCACTGTGAGATCTACAAAGAGACTGAACAGATATCAGTTAACTTTAAAAGACATTACGGAATCGTTCTTCTCTGAAATCATTAACAGAAACATGAATAATGCACGGACTCTGTTTGCAACAGTGGAAAGACTACTAACTAATCCTCCAGTGACAGTAGCCCCTGAACTGAATCCTACCAGGGCCTGCAATTAATTTGCCAGCTTTTTCACTGAAAAGATTCTAACAATTAGATGGTCGGTCTGTACCGCAGTACCGAACCGACTACCAATGTTACACACAACACCAATGTAGAAAAAATGTCAGAATTCCATGAATTAAAAAAAAATTTTTTGAAGAAATTATTAACCAATTAAGCTCCTCCTCTTGCTGTCTTGATATCCTCCCCACCGCTTTCCTTAAGACAGTTTTCCCTGTCATTGGGTCTGATCTGATTAAAATAGTTAACGCATCCCTCCTGTGAGGTGTCTTCCCCAGGCTTTAAAAACAACAATTATTAAACCACTGCTAAAAAATAATAATCTGGACAACATGTTAATGCAGAGCTACAGGCCAATTTCTAATCTTCTATTCATCAGTAAAATTATTGAAAAAGCTGTGTTTCATCAGTTAAATAGCTTCCTAACAATGACCAACCGCTTTGATGATTTTCAGTCTGGTTTCCATGCTCAACACAGTACTGAGACTGCCCTCGTCAAAGTTTTCAATGACATTCGCATAACTATAGACTGTGGTAGAACCACAGTGCTGGTTCTGTTGGACCTCAGTGCAGCATTTGACACTGTTGATCATGATATACTATTGGAACGACTGGAAAGCTGGGTTGGACCATTTGGTACAGTGGCTGGTTCGATTCTTACCTAATAAACAAGAGGAAACTTTTCATCAGAACGAACAGAAATCACATGTGGGGTGCCCCAGGGCTCCATCCTGGGGGCCCTCCTATTTAATATCTACATGCTCCCACTAGCCCAGATTACAACAACCAATAAGATTAGCTACCATAACTATGCAGATGATACTCAGCTCTACATTAAATGCATCGAGCAAATCAATGGATGAATGTGCCATAACTTTCTCCAGCTGAACAGAAACAAAACAGAAGTAATTACTTTTGGACCTAAAGAAGAACGATGAATAGTCAGCACACAGTTTCAGTTAATAGAGCTAGAAACTACTGATCAGGCCCGAAATCTAGGTGTAGTAATGGACTCAGACCTGAACCTCCAGGGTCACATAAAGGCAATAACAAGGTCAGCCTTCTATCACCTGAAAAACATTTCTAGAATAAAAGGACTGATGTCGCAACAACACCTCGAAAAACTCATCCATGTATTTATCTTTAGTCGGATTGATTACTGCAACAGTCTTCTCACAGGTCTGCCTAAAAAGTCAATTAGATAGCTGCAGCTGATCCAGAATGCTGGTGCTCGCGTCCTCACTAGAACCAGGAAAGTAGAGCACATCACCCCAGTTCTAAAGTCCTTACACTGGATCCCTGTAGCTCAGAGAATAAACTTCAAAATACTTTTACTAGTTAATAAATCATTGAATGGCTTAGCACCAAAGTATGTTGAGGATCTACTGTTACTATACCAACCCACCAGAACACTCAAGTCCTCGAATTCAAGTCTACTCAACATCCCTAGGATCAGAACCCTTGGAGAAGCAGCTTTCAGTTTCTATGCTCCTCTAATCTGGAACAAGTTTCCAGACAACTGCATAGCTTATGAAACACTGAGTTCTTTTAAATTACAACTAAATATCTATTTGTTTAGAGCTGCCTTTGAGTAATGCTTTAATGTATCATATGTTTTGTGTATGCTTCTTGTTTTATTGCTGTTTTTACTTTATATGCGTTGTCTGTGTTTTACTGCTAGTTTTATTTTACCCCTTAATCATGTAAAGCAGTGGTCCCCAACTCCCGGGCCGCGGACCAGTACCGGGCTGTGGGTCATGTGGTACCAGGCCGTGAGCCACACAGAAAGAATAAATAACTTCCAGTATTTCCGTTTTATTTATTATCTGAGGGTGACCGCTGTTTTATTTTGAAAAATAACCGGATATTCCCGTTACATAGCTCAGTCTTGAAGCGTAATCCCACAAGGTAGAAAGATGGATAGAAAACAAACGTTTCTTTGGAAACTGATTCAGTGTTGTGGTGAGTTAGATTTTTCATGCACTTTGTATTTGTTTTTGTGGTAAATCTTGAATTATTAAAAGGTATGTTTACATGTTACCCTGGTGACCAGAGATCGTTAGGGGGCTGAGTGTACTCGTGTTATGTTGTCTGCTCGATATTAGGAGGACGCTGTTAATAAAGCTGCGAATACACATTGGATTTACGTCTGTTGTTATACTTTTAAAAACAACCCGTTTTTATACCGTCCGTTATCATTTATCCGCCACACCTTAAAGGCCGGTCCGTGAAAATATTGTCTGATATTAAACCAGTCAGTGGCAAAAAAAAGGTTGGGGACCACTGATGTAAAGGACCTTGAATTACCTTGTTGTTGAAAGTGTGCTATACAAATAAAATTGCCTTGCCGTAGCCTACCTCAGCACAATGGATGGATGGATGACATCCTTTTCCTATAGTTCATAATTGTCCTCTACTGTGTTTTAGTTTGTCCGGAAATTGTTGATGGAAAGTAACAAAACGTATAAAGTTCAAAGGATACAATTACTTTTGCAGGGCACTTTAGTAGGCCTTTGGGTGTGAGGTAACAACATGAAAGCAGGCTTACTTTTGCACTGTGAAAAGCAAACAATAATGAAAATCTTTATATGAGCAAGGGGTCTGTATATCTCGGTGCCAGTTAAAGTTTAACATGACGGGGAAAATAATCACACTGAAAACTCCTGTCCATAAAATGAGGATCTAGTTTAAACTCTTGTCAGTATTAAAGCGAAGAAGACTTAAGCTGTTTTGCTATGATCGATTCTCTGTGGCCTGACTTACAGTGTGTACAGATTATTGCTTCTAACACTGCTGGGACAGATAATGTGGCGTTCTCTGGTGTTCATTAACATCCCGCACAGCAGCCCAGCAAACTCCCGCATGGTTTGGCTACAGCCAGACACAGATAAAGTTTTTCCTCTTTCACTGCTCGTGTTGCCTCTGACAACTTGAAAAGAGAGAAAACGTAAGGGGATTTCAAGCTGCAAAGTCGGCTGGTGCATGCATTAAAACAGCACACAGAACGAAGTTGGAACTTATTCCATTTGCATCTTGTCAACTGACTAAAGAAATTAGGTATTGGGATTTCTACAGCATCACAAATATGAAAGCTTGCTGAGGATGTTATGCAAGTCGAAGGGCTGTGAAAGCTTTAAGTAAATGTCATGACCAAAATAAACATGCCTCAGAACACAAACTGCATTTAATACAGTAGATCACACTGCATCGTGACCTTAATTCCTTAAAATCTAAGCTCCAGCTTCTCACTTGGGGAAAATTCCACAGCGCTGCCCACAGAAACGGCTTTAACCTCCCAACAATGGCTAATGTCACAAAAAGTCCATTTCTGCTTCTGGGTGCCAGTAATTTTCGTCTAGGTGTGACTAATGGAGGGTGCTGGATTTGTCACTGCATTATTTACTAACACCATTCTCTTTGTTATCCACAGTCGCATTAATGAATGCATGAGAAAGTGCCTATTTGATGACCACAATGCACGGGGGAAAGTCGTGGTACACCAATGCTCCATTTGTGAGTGCTGAATGATTCATCACACACACACACACACACGCGCACACACACACGCACACACACACACACGCACACACACACGCACACACACACACACACACACACACACAGTGACGAGTAGGGAGAACTTTTACATATTTATGGAGCCTGTTGATATCTTTAAGAGCTCTTTATGGTCTACTTTAACTTTTTTTATTTTTTAACTTTTAGTAAAACCACAATATGGAACTAATAGTGCAAGGAAAATAGAGACAGTCAGAATTGTTAATGAATAAACATGTTGAATTTCAACTCTGTTTATGCAGTATTGGGCCATAAGTCATTATGATTAAAGGTCAGTGCAGTCTCTTGAGAACTTTGTAGCTATTTTACATTTCTGTAAGCTGCACTGATTTATAGAAAAAAAAATGTGTGGCTTACTTTAGCACCTACAAATCTTCAATTAATGTTATTACATTTTTCAAAATCACAGAGTAACTTATATTTGCTGTTTATTCTGTATTATACAATGCAGTAAAAAAAGTATTCACATCCCTTGAAGGTTTCACGTCTTTGTCACTTTGAATTGATTAGTATTAAAAAAGATAAGGATACAAAGACTTAAATATGATAGTAAAGTGGAAGTAGATGATTTTCAACATATTTTTTTAAATCAACTGAAATTTGGCAGATTTCTATTCAGTACCCCTCGAACCAATACTTTGCATAGCCACATTTTGCTGGATTTTGTCTTTTACTCCTCCTGTCACTATCAACCTCTAGGCTGCTTCCACAGTTAATGCTTTGATGGCCAAGTTCAAGTGGTATGGATACTTTCACAAGCTTTGGTATATATCATTTATAATGAGCATGAATAGCAGGATGGCATTATTGTGGTTTATTAAGCATCATTAAACCACATTGACCAGCTCAGGATTTGCTGCCCCATTTCTGGGTTATTATCTCCAACAGTAATCAAACAATTTTAACTTCATACGGTGAAATGCTAAAAAACTTATCCTTATTATGTTTGCCTATACATCCATGTTCTTCTTTTCTGCCTAACCCTTACAGGATAATGGGGTAACTGATGTCTGTCAATACATGAGAGGAAGAGTGCATTACCCTGTGTCGGTCCATCACAGGGTAATGCTATCATGGTTCTGGAGTTTGGGTGTGAGTGTGCTTGCTTACTTACATTGAGCTGCAGGTTTCTATCAATGGTTGTGACTGACTCCAATCACTAGATTAAGCTGCTGTGGATTTAAGGTAGAGTCAGACGACCATTCTGCACCTGAAGATCAGCCAAGCCTCCTTTTCATGAACCTGTGACTAGCCTTCAAGATACTCACCTTCAATTTCCGTATTTACACTCGAGACATTTTGTTCCTAGACCCACTCTCTCTGTCAGAATAAATCTAATTGGATTCTCACCAGCTCCACAGCATCCTCCGCCGTTTTCACCCCTCTTAGTTAAACACCTGCCTGCTCACTTTCAAATGTTTACCTGCTTTTAGGTTCAAAGAAAAACCTCCTCTAGACATTTCAAGCTTCCCCAATCCAATCTCCAGCTTCAGATCCGAGCCAATATCCTCTGGAAGCATCAGAACTCCCATCATCACCGTTTCCTCTCCTGAAACCTGTAAGCCATTATTCACCCTATCTACACTTGCTCTTAATATACTCACCTACCTCTGAGACAGTTCTGAAGTCTGTTTTCTTCTTTCCATGTGCCACCTGAAACCAGAATCATCACAAAACCATAAACCTTAAGATAAAAAAAAAATTGTAACTTTCCCAAAAACAGTTTTCTGTCTGTTTCTATATGTGGGTCAGAAATTGATTTCAACCATCGCAAGCAAAGAGTCACTAAACCATCCACGCACACAATTTAGAAGAATCAGTACATCTAACCCGTCTTTTGTCTGCCAGAGGGAAGTCAGAGTACCTAGAGAAAAACAGCATGTGCACTGGGAGAACCAGCCCAGAAGAAAGTATATCAATGTGGAAATATTAAGTAGTGACTAACGTATGGTGATAAATGGACATTTATCAATGCGAATGATATGCGATTATGCAATTTGCTTACCCATTAAGTTTATCAGGTTTCCAGATATGTGGTCAGTGCAATTTAATCTATTAATTGTTTTGGTTTGAATGAAATCACTGCTTACCTTGCTTGGACCTGAATAAACCCCATTCCCTACACGGTTGATGCATCTTTAAATATGTGACATATTATGATATCTTCTATTGTTGACATAAGTGCTTCATTCAATGTCACTTTTATTAACTGCGTTTTCCAATGATTGTGTTTGCCAGGTACTTTTCCTCCCCCTAAAGTGTAAGATCTTCTTTAACATGAAAATAAAATAAAAAATAGAGCAGGAACACATTTTTGCATTTTTAGATGCAACTGGATGTTTTGCAACCAGTAGCCCCCTGCCTGCCTGCCACCCAATTAGTGCCTGAATGTATGCTTAATTAAGCCAATGGTGGTTCAAGAATCAAAAGTCCGTAGTGTGAGTTTCAAATAAATAAACAGGGAAACAAAATAAGAAATCCAATTATAAAATGGCTAAACAGTGCAGACTATGAATGTATTTGTGATTTTATAAAAATGTCACATAGCATTTTTTTGCCAGTTGGATTAAAGGTTAACACTGTCTGAATCTTGTGGACATCTGTTCATCATTGCCACTGCTATATTCCCTGATGCATGTACTGCTGCCGTGTTCCCCTCCATCTTTCTTGAGTAACTTTCTGTCATTCAGTTTAATGCTTTATGTATTTGATTACCACGTATATACTAACAAGGTGGAAAATTCAGACTTGCACATAACTTTGTAGTATACTTCCAAAGAAAAGGACCAGTGTGATCCTCAGCGTGTACTTTGTGCTCCAACTGTACTGCTTTGAGTTAAGCACATGCAAGAAAAATGTTGGTCTCTGAAGACAGCCTTGGGCATAACTCACTGCTAATTAAAATATAATTGGTTAAGTTAACTCTTTTGGTGTTTTCTGAACAAAATATCCACGGCTTTGGTCGTCTTTCTCAGCATGTCCTTCTCTGCCCACAGAGAGGAACTGCAAAACTAGGAAGGGATGGCCTCATTCTGATGGATTTCATTTTTATAAAGCAAATATTCAATATGAAGCATTAAAACATGTGATCTTGAGAAGACTTAAGATGACCTCACCCATGCAGCCTTAGAGATTTTTAGAATTTTAAAGGAAAAGAAATAAAAAAAATGTGTGACTTTTACTGAACAAATGCTAATCAATGGAAAAAAATGGTCCAAAAGTTCAAAACAAAAAAACTCAAGGTTGAATTGTTTGAGATGTAACTGTCCTCTTTTTTTAACACAGCTGTAAATCTACCAAGACATAGCTATCCACCTAAACTAACAAGGAGACGCATGGTTACTCTGGAGGAGCTGCAGTGAGCCATAGCTAGGGTGTGGGGAATATGTCATCCACTCCACAGATTTGGCTTTTAAAGTAGAGCAGCAAGAAAAGAAAAGCTTATGTTCAAAGGAAGTCACAAGAAGTCCTTTTTTCCAGTTTGCCACAAGCCGTGTAGGAGACACTCTAAATATGTGAAACAGGGCGCACATGTTGCATGTAATGCATTTGCCTTTAATAAAACATTTCCCCAAAATTAGCTAATGGAGAGATAGAGAAAAATGGCTTGCATTCTGCTTTTTTATGAAAGGGTTAGATCCTTTAGGATAGGTACATTCTAGTGTTCATAGGGTCTCTCCATATTAGCTGCTTTGTTCTTGTGCCCTGTTCTGTGCATTTTGGTTTAGTTTGTCGTTACTAGCCCTTAGCAGCTAGATCTTCTGTGTTTTCTTTCAGTTTCCACTGTGTCCATTTTTTATCCTCCCCTCAGTTACCTGCTTAGAATCTACGTTAATCTGTATTCAGTTGATTGTACTCACCTTGCTTCCATGTCACAATTTTACAGTATTTAAAGCTCTCTGGTGTCTTTCTGTCACTGTTGGATTTTACTGTTGCTGTCACTGGTTTGTGTGTGTATTCCTCGTCTTCTGTGAGTCCTTCGGTACTTTTATAAAAATGTATTTCCATCATTCGCTTTCTGAAGTTCTATCTGTGTTTTGGTGCCGGTCAAAAAACCTACATGACAACTCCTAATTTTTATTGGAATATTTGTACTTTCAGTGTAGGTCAAGCTTTTAATTTCCTAACCTCTTGCAAAAGTATTTGTCGCAGTTTCTGACTTTTAGAAGAACCCGTGCACATTGTTGTCGTTGTATTTTTGCAAATACTTCTTACAATATTGATTAATCTAAGCTCAAAATCAAGAGTATGGCCTAAATGAAAACCAATTCACAGGAGGATGTCATGTTTAGTAGATTTAAAGGACCCAAATGCAGCAAAGTACAAATAAGAATGACTTACACAACAACAAGAAAAAACAAACAAACAAGGAACATAACTTACAAACAGTGATGTTACGATGTGTGCAGAGGCTACTAAGCGTGTGTCGGGGGGTGGAGGGGGTGTTTCCACAAAGTGCGTCTCGAGGCCTGCTTCATTTAGGGGAGGAGCCGAAAACGATGACGTCTGAAGCCCCGCTGCCTGGCTGTACCACGTGACTGCTTCAGGAAGTGGTTCAGAGTTTGCGGAGTGGTTTGACAGCAATATAAATCCCCTCAGGCTCCATTCAAAATGTAGGTTTGTGTAGGAGAGTTGCAGTCAGTTTGGAGTTTGGATAGGAGAGTTTGGTTAGTGTTTATATAGTTTTGATAGTATAGAGACTGATAGTTTGAAGATTTAGGAGAGAAAGATAAGATTTAGGTAGGGTGACCAACCGTCCTGTTTTCCCCGGACATGTCCACTTTTCACGTGCCGTCCAGGGCATCCGGGGGGATTTCATAGATTGATGAAAATGTCCGGGTTTTCATAGTTTTTAAGGGGACTAATAAGCATACTTAGATTGACTGGTGCGATGCATGCAATACGACACATTTCCTCTCATCTTTCGTTTAGACGCTTTCGTGGATGTTTCTGAACCGTTTCATAGACATGAGAGCGAGCTGTGATGCGCTGCACCACTTCGCCCTTCACCGTGCTGCGACTGTTTACAAGATATTAAAGCGCAAGTGTAGCTTTACAGACAAACAGAGCTGGCATATGTGTAGGTCCACATGGAAACGAAATCTAAAATAATAATTCATCTATAAACTACTGAGGAGAATGACGATAAAATTAAAAAAAATGGAGCAGGCATTATTGTGTTTTTGAGACTGCTTCTATTTAATTTTATTTTTACATTGGAAAGAAAATAATAGCCTACCTGTTTTCTCAGAATGTTATTTCAGATTTTTGTTTAATTTTTGTCCAGTAAAGCAAACTATTACTGTTTCTGGTACATTTTTTAATTCGGAAGAGTAATTATTTCTATTATTAATAAATTTATAGAGATTTTAAAGTAATTTTTGCACTTGTGAAAGCCTTAATGAAGTTTGTTATTAAACTGTTCATTCTAACCACATGGAGAATGCATGCTTTAAATATGTTAAAATCAAAAGTCTGGTCACAGTCATGACAGTGTTTCAGGACTGTGCCAAGTGTCCTCTTTTTTAGAAATCAAAATATGGTCACCCTAATTTAGGAGAGTGATGAGAGAGAGATAAGTTAGAGGATGGAGCCAGCTAGGAAGAGGAAGATTTCCCCTTTTTGGGAGCCAAATATTAGCAGGCTGGAACCCCCCCCCCCCCCGGAGTATTGGGAAAAGCAAAAATTACTGTACCCCAATTTATTTAGTCTAGCACTTGTGTTTTTGTGTACGTTAGCATCTTCTGTGCTTTGTGAAAGAGTGTCTTCGAAGGCTGGTGATGGAGTGTCAAGAAAAACGAATCGCTAAAAACCTAAAACTGTTGAGAAACTGCTATTTTTGATAAAAAATGTTTTCCCCTGTTTTGTATATCATTGCCCAAGTTACACAATCATTTTCAGTGCCCTCTTACTAGTTCCACAAGCATTTCCACTTTCCTCTGCCTGCTTAAGCCCATGCCTTTTGCCTCAAGTGACAGAAAAACATTATTACACAACCTGTTATAACATATAATACCACTGTTTGGGGAAAATTTACAGACAGAATACATTCAAAGAATATTTTTATTATTCACATTTGTAATATTTTAAGTAGAGATATTATTTTTGGGGAACTCAGTCATTCCCAAGAACCATAGCAGACTTACAACTTTAAGAGCAACAGCTGCCTGTGATTATGTACCTGGCCAGTAGGGGGGTTTGTGTTCACATGAAGCCCCATGAGCAGAACCCTTCCTTGAACCAATTGGCTGAAGTGGTTCAATGCCTCATGGGGCTTCATCTCGCCATCACTACTTACAAAAAACTCATGAGGATCTAAAGTGCAGCGACGGGGAAAACCAGGAACCAGACAGGAAAGTTTGACAACAGACCAGCGAGTAGTGACTGAAAGAGAGCTGTTTAAATACTGAGGAGGGAGTGAGGAAATGACAGAGAGACCTGAGGACCAATTAGTGGGAAGCAGTTGCAGGTGAGGGCAATTAGTGAAATTAGGTCAGGAGCAGAGTGGCAGGGAGACAACAGGAAAGGGAAGAAAGGCAAGGAAAACAGAAAACTATCTTAAATAAGAAACTAACTAAAGATAATATGTCTAAGAAGGAATCTAAGGGGAACTTAAGGAAACACTGGAGAACAGAAGCAAGAAATAAATTAGGAAACTATCTAAAGAGAAATAAACTAAGGAAACAAATGAGAAGGTGGACACAAACAAAAGGGTGAAAACATCTAAGAGCAAGAAGGGAACATGAAAAGAAGGAAGTGCCATAAAATAAATACCAAGAAATACATTAAAATGATAGTTAAACTGAATAAGGAAAAGAACTGACTTCAAACACAAAAAACTAAGAACTATGACAGAGGATGTTTTGTCTTTATTGTAAAACTCCATTTTAACTCATAAATCAGAGAGAAAGTGTCCAAGCATTTTACAGTTTTTTGTTTGTTTTTCACAACAACCTGGCTTAAACCAGGAACATTTAAAAAAAATCAAATATACATTTATTGTCTGATATGCTTAAATTATCAAATAGAAACAGAAAAAAAAGGAAATTAATCTAAAAACCACTGACACAGATCAAGAACTGCAATTTAACAGAGCTAGTCAATGACCAGTTAGCAGGGGGAGGAGGCTTGGTAAGGAACATGTTAGTGAAATAAATTCACACCAGCTAATGGTCTCAATCACTTTGATTTAAAGGCCATGATAATTCCTCTGATCTCTAATTTTCTTTTTGGACCAACCATTCCAACTTTTTCTCTGAACATTTATTTCTCTCGTTTAACCTTATCATACCACAGGTTGCTGTTTCCTTTTCTCATCTCAGTTACTATGGTTGCTTTTCACTGAAGTTTGGCAATCAAGTTATTGTTGACTGATGGACAAAGCAGTGATATCGGTGTGCCAGCAGCAAAATATGATGAGAGGTGTCAGATTTAAAACAAGTGAGAACCAAAAGGCTCATCTAGCATTGCTTCTTTGTCACACCAAAGGTTTTACATTAAATGGAAGAAAAATAGGTCCCCATCCCAGTTAATGTGTAAAATTTACCAAAGCTTTAACTTTCAAATGTATTAACCTTGTGGTTAGAATATGTAAAGGTTTGCTGTTTCGGGCGTAGTGTTTAAAAAAAATGGAGATTAGGATTGAGTTTCTTTTTTTGTATAGATCACAGACTGTGTCTTTTAGTAAATGGAAAGCCTCAGATGGCTGAGCACACAGGCTTTGATATTGACATATTTCCCTGCTGAGCCTCTGCATGAAGGAACACAGCATCAGTGAGCAGCACCACACAGCACTCAACAAGACTGTCCACGAAAGCCTCATTTTATATTCATGGTAAAAATTAAAAAGACCATGACAGTTGATTTTGTTTCACCTCACACAATCACACACGAACCCACATGCACTCATCCCTAGAAGAATAAATGAATGGAAGAAACATTTATGCGTGTCATTTCTATAAGTCCAAGCCATGCACCTGTTTAAGACAGAACATTTAAAACAGAAGAGATACTTATTCACATTTAAACCCCACATTTCATTGTATTATTTTGGAAAATAAAGTGACAGAGCAACACAGTGGTGAATGGTTGTAAAGCGGAGAGAAAATTATAAATTTTTAGACCATTTTACAAGTAAAAATTATAACAATTTTGCAATAGTATTCAGTTCCTTTTACTCAGATTCCTCTATACAGAATCTAGTACATCTAGTACACCTTCTGTAAGAGACTGGCTGTACATAATTTAATCTCAGCGGTCCTGTGATGGCCACAGAAATTGTTAACATTAGTTAACAAACACCATCATGGAGACCAAGGGACACTGCAGACAGGTCAGGGAGAAAGCTACAGCAGCGTTATGTTATAAATAAATATCCCATGCTGCGAGCATCTCAAGAAACTCTTCTTTATCCATGATCCAAAAAAAGAATGAGTATGGCACACATGCAAAACTATCAAGACATGGCATCCACCTAAAACTGATAGCATAGACAAGGAGAGCATTAGTCAGATAACTGGCCAAAAGTTCAAGGTGACCCAAAGATCCACAACTCAGGGACGGGGATCGGTTGACACAATGAGTATTTGTTGAGCACTCCATTAAACCAGACTTTATAGAGGAGTGGCAGGAAGAACGCCATTGATGCATTTGCATAATGGACATAAGGAGACACAGCAAATGTGTGGAGGAAGGTCCTTTGGTCAGAGAGCATTGTAAGTGAAAGCTTTGGTCAATATAAAAAATGCTGAAAACTTTCACTGCACACCACTTAGGTGAAGCACGGTGGTGGCAGTATCAGGCTGTGAGGATCCGTTTCTTCAGCAAACTAGAACAAAACTGTTAGAGGACGCAAAAAACTTGAGACAGGGTCTGGTTGCAAGAAGGTTCACCTTCCAGCACGACAGCAGCCTCAGACATATAGCCAAATCTACAATGGATTGGTCTGACCCAAAGCCTGTTCATGTGTTAGGATGACCCAATGGACATTTGGAACAAAACCCAACTGAGAATTCCAGCTTTTCAATTTAACTGAATTTCATCTAGATTGCAAAGAATAGGCAAACATATCAGTCTCTAAATGTACAAAGCTGGTCTAGATTTATTACTAAAGAATTGCAACTGCAGCAAAAGGTGGTTCTAAAAAGTACGAACTCAGAGGCACTGAACACAAATGTAGACCACACTTTTTAAGTTTTCAAGACCACGCATCAATGCTATGCCACTTAACAATTATAAATCACCACGTTTTGGTATGTTACATAAAATCCTGTTGTTTGGGATTGGAATGTAGGAAATTGTTAAAAAGTTCACATGACAAGAATACTTTTGCAATGCACCTTAACATAGACAGACATATACATAATCCCCCACTATCTAATAAATGTTTATCATGGACACAGAACTCTAAAAACTAAACTACCTACTGTACATCTGCAGCGTATAACCTACGACTATTGATCCCTCTGAACTGAAATGTAAAGTGCAGACTTGTGTCTAAAATGTTGACGCTGCCGAGCAGAAGCATATTCTCTCATGACAACTGTGGGTAAACCAGATAGATGACAGCTGCTCTCAAGGCAACAAAGGGCAACATGTTTCTTTCAACAGCAAGGAGCCCTCACCTCAGCCACCGGCACTCCCTCTGGGGGACGACAGTGCAGAAGAATCATGCCATTTAGAGGCACCTCGGTACCCTGAGGGTCCTGCTCAAAGTTCTTTCTCAGGTCTAGAAAAGACAATAAAAAAAATTCAGCTTTAAACAACAAATACAAAACCCTTCAGAAGCAACAGAAAATGGTGCCCTGGTACATTTGTGACATAAAAAAATATTGATTATCACATGTTTGGCAAAAAAGGATTTCAGAGAAAGGTCAATATAGAATCCAAGTGACTTAACGTTGCTTACAGGCAATCCGGACGCTTGCCTTGCGGCTCTTGGAGGTTCCCAGGTGACTCCAGGCGACACACAAACACCAGTAATCCTCCGGGCCGTGAAAGTCCTCCACCTGCTGACGCGACACGTTGATCATCACTTCACGGATCTTCAGCCCTGCAGACCAAACGTATGATGGCTTAGATTAGCTTTCATTACGTCTGTGGGTCGATGAGTCAAAGAGACGGAGATTTGCAGAGACAGGGTGATGAGTCAATTTTGAATCTGATAAGATTATCAGCAGTAAACAGATCTGCCATTTGTCAGGAGGAAATTGAGGAGAGACGGCTCCTCAAGGCATATAAATTTCTGGGAGCTTGTTTGGATGACATTTTAACCTGCATTCTAAATTCATCGGGCTACAATGCGTAGAGGAGTTCTCTTCATTTTTCAAAATTAAATCCTTTGTCATCGTTGGTTTTTTAATGCATTGGTGACCAGGAAACGTGGGTTTTTGTGGTGCTTGATATATTTTACTTTGTAGGGCTTCAAATTGTTCACTCTCAGCAAACCATAAGCTATTTATTCTGAAGTGGCACTAACTAATTTCCACGGGACGCATTATTGGTGAAAGGAGCAGATCAGCTTTTTATTGTTGCGAGCAAGAGCATGATCAATCTTTTTTTTCTTTGTAAACATCTGAAAGGACCATAATTTAGGATATGGGAAAGAAAAACAAAACAGCGCGACTCAAAGCTGCTTCTGTACACAAACGCTTTCTATAACCCTCAAATCCTTTCAATTTCGGCATCAGAACTTTGACCTAACGTCACGCAGGTCATCCGCTAATATCCACATATTGTCTGTGATGCCGCCTATAATGAGCTAGGCATGAGAGGGACATTTTTCGAAGAGATTTAAAAGGAATTTAAAAAGCCTGGGATTTCAATTATGCCAGCCTATGTACAAAACATGACAGGCTTGGGCCATTAATGTGTTGTATAATAGGGGCTGTTTCACTGGTGTTGAGGAAAATTGCAGCCTCCAACAAATGCCTGTGATTCTCTGACTAACCCTGCAGAAGCCTGTGTTTCAGTCAGCCAAGTTGAACAGATTTTTAATATGGTGCTACGGAGTTATGAATAGCTAATGTTTAGTGTCTGGTGTCCAAACTCATCACTCCCTGCAGAATGCAATTATGGCTGCACAGTTGGGGGGTGGGGGGTGGGGGGTGGGGGGGATGGAGGGAGAGCGGGTGGTGGATGGAGGGGTGAAAACAACAAATACCCACCCCAATGAACACGAAGCAGTATTCTACAGTGTAGGTGTGTCTAGTGTGTTACCATTGAAAAACAGTCTAAATCGTCCCTATTGTTAAACATGGCGAGGGCAGCATCATGCTGTAGGGATGCTTTTCTTCAGCAGTAACTGGAAGATAAAAGCAATGCAATTCAGAGCAATATTTGAAGAGATACCAAACATACAGTACATACTGAGCTACAATAGTGAAATGGTATAGATCAGAATCCAGATCTTAATCCAGTTCACAATATGTTGCAAGACTTGAAGTTTACAGATGCTCAATTACAGTGTGTATTACTTTGTGTCGGTCTATCACGTAAAATCCCAATAAAATACGCCAACATTTGAGGGTTGAAATATGATAAAGTTGTAAAAGCTTAAATCAGTGTGTAATTTACTTAGGAGGAGGAGGGAGCCCACTACTGAATTTATCTTTGGTCTATAAATAAACTGAATTAACTTGACTTGACAGTAACCTAAAATGTTTTTGGTTTTTTTAAACATGGCACTGCTTCCTCCGTTTTTGAGCAGAGACAAATTCTGCCTGACATAATATGTTCTCACCCCTGATCAAATACAATGTTATGATTTAATAATGGTTTCATGTTGCTTTCATATTTCTTACAAATAAAGGACTTATGTTCTCTGCTGATCCACAAACACTGAGGATTTGATGTTCAAACATCTTAATCTTGAGCGTAGCTATACTCAGTCAGGATATTCAGCTTTGCTGCAGGGTCAATCAAAGTGCTTTAGGTAAGTGGTCCCCAACCTTTTTTTCGCCACGGACCGGTTTAATATCAGACAATATTTTCACACACCGGCCTTTAAGGTGTGGCGGATAAATGATAACGGACGGTATAAAAACGGGTCATTTTTAAAAGTATAACAATAAGACGTAAATCCAATGTGTATTCGCAGCTTTATTAACAGCGTCCTCCTAACATCGAGCAGACAACATAACACAAGTACACTCAGCCCCCTAACGATCTCTGGCTGCCATGGTAACATGTAAACATACATTTAATAATTCAAGATTTACCACAAAAACAAATACAAAGTGCATGAAAAATCTAACTCACCACAACGCTGAATCAGTGAAAGCCTTGGGCCTTTTCCCCTTTCCAAAGAAACGTTTGTTTTCTATCCATCTTTCTACCTTGTGGGATTACGTGTCAAGACTGAGCTATGTAACGGGGATATCCGGTTATTTTTCAAAATAAAACAGCGGTCACCCTCAGATAATAAATAAAACGGAAATACTGGAAGTTATTTATTCTTTCTGTGTGGCTCGCGGCCTGGTACCACATGACCCACGGCCCGGTACCGGTCCGCGGCCCGGGGGTTGGGGACCACTGCTTTAGGTCATTGTTTATTTCCTACCATAGGCATTCTGTTGCCTGCAAGTTTTTAAGTCTGTCTAGTGTCTAACTTAATTTTTCTTTGCAGTATTTGAAGTGTCACCACTGGGAAAAAAAAGAAAACAAAAAAGGTAAAAGAATATTTGTCAGATTTATGAATATTTAAAATATTAAATTGCTGAAAATATTCATTTTGCCATCATACTAAATATAGAATCTTCAAAATCTGTCACAAAAAGACAACAACTAGATTGCTTAACTGTGTTTAACAACCATCAAATTGACATTAATCTGAATACAACAATGAAACAACCACGATAGTGTAAACATTTTATGTCTCCATGTATCTATTAATTCCCTTGAGCCTGAGCAGATAGTCATAATCCAATATAGAGAATGGTCTACTCTCAGATTCATTGCACAAGCTAAGGATTTCTTAGAAAATTTTGGTTTAGACCCATTTGGGGAAGAAAACATTTGATTCTTTTTAAAGTAGTGTTTAAACTCTGTACACTTACAACATGTAATGCACTTCAGAACAATCACATCGAAAACATTCAGTTATTTATTGGAGGATAATTAATAAACAGAGTAGTGAATCAGGGAAATTACTTCTTCGGAAGCTATAGGCCCTTGTTGGCAGTTTGAATAATTTCCTAATCAGGGTTTGACCCCTTAAGATTATATTCCTGTTGGAAGGTCTACTTTTTTTTAATGCTTTACTTATTTGATCTTTGACAATCAATAACAGGACACAGCAATAATCTTACACCCAGCAGCAAATTCAAGAAGCAAAGACTTATTTCTATTTATAACACTACCACCACCTTACAGGTAGGTAATTTGTCAGAAATTGGCATTAAATATGTCTGGTGTTGTGCATGTAAAGCGGTCTTTGATTTATCCACCCATAGGCTTATTATTCAGTCAAGTCTAAGAGTGCATTCACACCAACCATGTTTAGTCCGCTTTAATTGCACTCTAATTCATTTGCCCAGAAAGTTTGGTTTGTATGGGGAGGTGTGAATGCGCAATCGAACTCTGATGTGGACCAAAAAAACAAAGCATGGTCTGCCAAAAAACCTAGGTCTTGGCACGATTGAAGTAAACTCTGGTTTGGTTCGGTTCGATTGCATATGTGAATGCCAAGCGGGCCGGGGCGCTCCAAAAGCAGGAAGCGGACTATAACGCAGGGCATTTCGGGTAAAAAGAACAACAACCGCGCAATAACAACTCTGCCTCATTCTCTGCTCATGCTGCAACGTATTTGTCTGGCAGATATGCCAAAGACAACAGAGAAACTCTAAAACTGCTCAAATCTGATGCCACTCCATGTTTGTTTACATTTCAAGGAACAGGAAGTGTCCTCGCTTCTTGGCGCTGGGCCACCACAGCCAAGGAGGTAAAGAGGTTGCTTCAAAGGTTCGGTTCATTTGACAAAATGCAATGTGAAAGCGAACCACACCAGCTAAAAAATAAATAAATCAAAAATCAACAATGTTTCAATTTTGGTTTCAGCTTTCCCCAATCGAACCAAATCTACAGGACTATCAGGTGTTCATACCACCTAAAGGTAATACCAATTATCTTTCCAGTAGTTGAATTATTTGTCCCTTAAAGATCTCATGACACGAGGCTGACTTCATCTAAATGTATTATGACATAATGCATCTTGTCAAAGTATGTGGTTGTGTAAATTTATGAGCCGAACAGACTTGATTTTACGCGATAATTAGAGTTTCAAAAATATTAGCTTAACGCAGCTTCAAAGCTACGTCTCCATGTGACGTCAGCGACAGAACCGCTCAGGCTGGACAGTTGGAAAACTACCGCTGTCAGCCCTGATGGAGGCGCTCATATTTGAAGGCTCGGAAGATTCTTCCTCCAGTTTTAGCCTTGAGATGGTTTTAGAGGTGGAAAATGCAGCCGGTTCTGTGCTTCTAGATGTGGTGGGGGCATCGAACCGTACAGGTAAGAGCCTTACACAATGACTGAGATGGGAGAAGAAACCGGGTCAGAGAAGCTAGCGGGAGAAGTGACAGCGGGAGAAGTGACAGCGGGAGAAGTGACGTCAGGGAAACACGGGTTGGTAAGGATTAGAAATAACTTAATCGTGGTTTCTTTTCTTTTCAAATAATTAACAAAATGATATAAATGAGCATAATAATATTAACGTGTAGTGATTTTAGTAGTGACCTGAAAAATAAACATTAGCCTACATAATGTAAATACGGTAAATCAGTTTTAAAACTAAAAATAACTAATCCAGACGTACTTATTTATAAGGTCTGAGACTGATATCGGAAAAAATAAAATCATATTGTAAGCAAACATTCAAGGCAAACGACAAAGCAAGTAGCCTAAGACTTACTTCATTAGAATTCTTATTTATGATTATCCTACCAATTTATTAGTTTCAGGTGAAACACGTTATTTAATTTCTTTGTCAGACTCACTAAATAGAGTTTGAATTATTCATAATTATAGCAAAACTGCTCCTGTCTCTCCTGGACAAGGGCGTCAGTTTGTTTTTAAAACTTCTGGGGACAATTATTGATTATTCATATAGCCTATAATTATTCAGCAGTTGGCGACATAGGCTATATGCGCAGTAATAAAACGTGTTCCCTTTACAACCATCGCCGTTCTGTGCGGGGAAACTTTAACAGTTCAGAGTCCTGCAATGGGGCGGGTATCCATGGGTGGAATATTCCTGAGCAGTAAAACAGAAATTTTTAATTCTACTACAATTTACATTTAATCAGGGATCCCGTTATTTTCTGTCTTTGACAGTTTTAAATTTTGAAAAAATCTGAAACATTCAATATTATTTAATTCTTCATTGATTTTAGTAAATATTCAGCCTGAACAATCTGAACAAAGATTCTCCATCGTGCCATCACACATGGAGCAGATGAAAACATGTACTAAATATGAACATTTTACCTGCAGTCTCACAACTTTCTCATGGTCTATAGATGTGAATTGTGCACCTTGTGCGTTAAGGAAGCTGAATCCGCTCCGCTCGCACTTTGCAGACTGGAATAACAAGAGCCACTTCTTTCTCAACTTTCTTATTGCCTCAGCAGGAGGAAATAGTGTTGCATTGAGTACGGTGTCCAGGTCTGAGATGATGATGCTCAGATGCTCTCATAAGAATCTTTTTTGATTGATTCAGTTACCTAAACTCTGTGCGTAAAGTTGAAAATGACTGTGCGTCTGCATCAAGTGGTCAGTGGTGTAAATTGTGCAATATTCTGGCATATTCTCTCCACAAACACAATATATCAACACCATTCTCTTTGGGAGTCGTAAACAAACAAAAGTATTAAATTAATCATTTTTAACCTGCAGTAAAGAAACTTCAGCCAGAGCCATGAAACTTAATTGATGTATTTTTCCATCTTGAAACGGGTACCAGCAACACTGCGGGACTCTTCAATGAACATGTTTGCATATGGACTAAAACCTTGATGTATCCACTGCAAAGAATGCTGCAGCATCTGCACAGAAAGAAACGATGACTGTATGAGAGTGCAATGGAGTCATTTAAATAATAGTCCGTTCAGATACTGATTATGTAGAAAATGTGCTGGGAGCACAAGTGGATGTTAGATCTGCGCTGGTAAGAAATTCCGCATCAGGTTTAGAAAAGTGGTGGGGACTTGTCCCTGGTATCCCCTGCTAAAATGAGCCCATATGCTTCTGGAAACACGAGATCTAACTGGTCAGTCAGTGGAAGTCGAGCTTGTAGGAGTAGCGATGCTGACGCTGTCAGTGTCGCATCGCAGTCCACGAGCCCCA
The DNA here is from genome assembly GCA_963556495.2 of Valencia hispanica. Taxonomy (NCBI): domain Eukaryota; kingdom Metazoa; phylum Chordata; class Actinopteri; order Cyprinodontiformes; family Valenciidae; genus Valencia; species Valencia hispanica. The sequence goes on along the minus strand of OY747717.1, from coordinate 33,034,082 downwards.
CCACGGTACCGCCGCCACACCGTCACACTCCTGCGGAACACTGCAGGTAGGCCTACAGCTGTCAGCAGCAACACACACTTGTGTTGAACTAAACAACCCAGGGATTCCTTTATCATAGTATTCAAAACCATTCAGCTCAAAATGTTCCGAACAGAGGAGAGAGGAGGAGGAGGGAGCCCACTACTCACGGGTGCGTCTGACCTGTTTCACCCACTTAGACAGTAACTCTGGGTCTTTGGGAAACTTAAATTAACTGACACCATCCTTGTGTGTATTTGAGCAAAATCCCCCAACACAACAGGAAGGAATTGCGATCACTTTTCTTTGTCAAAAATAGAAAATAGCAGTCCCAGTCACAGCTGAAAAGCCGCTGTCAAATGTGCCAACAAACAGAATGCGTTCTCTCGCTAACGTCACTTCCGGCGTTCGGCTTGTTCAGTGCACAGTGATACAGTAGTAAAATGCTAGTCACGCCGCGTTTTTTTGCTCTCAGTAGGATTATGCAAGGTGTGTTTATGACTTTGACATAGTCCATTGGGTTCAGATTTCTTTATTTTATGTTATGTTTAAAAATGTCAACTTCGTGTCATGAGGTCTTTAATCCTTTCAAAAATCAGTAAAAAGGCTTTAGAGAGCTGTTTTTGTCTTAGTTTTCTGATGTCCACCCATGTCAATAGCAAAATTATCAACAAGCACATTTTCAAACATGATCAAGTGTTTGCCTGTTTAAATGCATCGAAAACCTTCCTTATTGGAATGAACAGGCATTTTCATGACACTGTAATGGTATGCCACAAATGGGGATACAGTTAAATCATTTATTTAACATCTATCTAAGCAGTAGTTTCCAGGGTTTTGCATGTTCCTCAAACTCAGACACAAGCTGTCGAACAAGGTGCTTGTCTGCCGCTGGGAGCCACTTAGGGTTCAGTCTTGCCAAAGGACAGTTTGGCATGTGGCTGTGAACGGTAAAAAAAACCCACTGCTTTAACACCTGAGCAACAGCTGCCTGTAGGGATTTTGAACCGGGTTGCGAAGAAGGATATAAATCAGTCTAGTAAAAGAATTAGCGAAAGTGCTGATGTTTAGAAATTACAAGACAAAAGCAAATTGTCACTAAATTGTAGTCAACCTAACAAATCCTGTTCAACAGCACCTTGTTTCAGCAGCTGTTCCAGGCCTCTTGCAGTTTACCCCCTTAATCACCTGGACCTCCACTTGTAGAGGAGCTGTCATTCCACAGGCTTTTCTCATCATGTCATACATTGCAAACAGCAGCTTAGACATGGGCAGGGATTAATTGGAAACTATTAACGTGAAATGAAAGGTTATCTGAGGGAACCTAATGAAGTAATGTAAAACAGAAATGTTCTCTGAAGCCACTGTAACCCTCCGCAATGACTTACTAATATTGTGTACAATGAAACCCCTCCTCCGTCTACTTTTCCTTTCCACGGCAACAAATTAGTGATAATCAACATGCCTGATTAAATGAGAGCGCAGCAGATTTAACTTTGGGGAAATCAAAACATAAGATTGCTTTCTAAGAAGGGGCAAACTTATCAGAAAATAGGATTTTCCTCTATGTCGGAGGGCCAACTGTTGCTCAGAATTTGCATCAGCAATATGAAAGAGTTTTTATCTATTATCCCCCTACTGTATACAGAAACAACACAGTGGAAGTCTGCCAAACAGGCAAAGCATAACAAATCAACAAATTGGACTAAATGCAGCATCGACAATTTTGTCACTAAATTTGGGTTTTGCAAATAGATTGTGATGCTTATTTTTGTGCAAGACCTATTTCACATTGGACTAACACCAAACCAAAACACTAAAAATCTGCCAGAATGGGGATACACTGCACTACTGATGTAGTGTGAAATGTCCCCAGCTGTTTTAAAAAATGCTTCAAACTTCCAAGGTGGAGGTTATATGCGAACCATGGTCGCACCAGATGGAGAGTATCCATAAGGTGTGGCCTGGATGACTCTGCCTGGCTTTGTTATTACAGAATTTAAAGGAAGGGTCATTCGAGCCTCATGCCAAGACAACAAGGTCAAACTCACACCAGACTGGCAGCGTTAGGCCAATGAGGGTGTGAAGAAATTTATTGCAATGCCTTTTGTACCATGGCAGCTATGCACATAGAGTTCTCCCTCCGCATCTGCATCCTCTCAAGTTGTTGCTCTTCCACAGCAAGTCTGATCCTGATGGTGAATGTGCTTAAACCTCCCAGATTTATAGCGAACGTTTGCAGATTGTTAATAAGCACCCTAATAAAGATATAAGACCTGTAGCAGTAGCTTTGTGGTAAGACTTGGAAAGCAGTTGGGAAAAAACAACAACCTTAAAGGTGAATGAGCGACATTATTGTCTTCACAATGAAACAGGGTCTTCCAAATTTTCCATGATCCAGTCCCTGAGGTGATGCTCTTTCTTTGGTCTATTGGGCACAAAGTGCCTTTACTAGTAGTAACTTTCCCACCTTCTTTTGGTTTAGTTCATTTTTACACTGCACTCTCAAAAGCACAGCAAACCATCTGGACATGATCAAGCAACTACAACTGTTTGCTAGGAGTGCTATCACATGAAGCTGCTAAGACCAGCAGGTGAAGCAGTGAGCTATCCAACATGTTGAATGCAACAGTACAGCAAAAGATGGTGGAGAGAGACTGTGACATGCTGCCATGGTTACACAGACACAAAACAAGGTGCTGCAAAGATTTCAGAGTTTTCAGATCAAAAAATATGTTTGTATGTCATATGTCATACGTTCTCCCTTGGGTTCACTTTCTCTCTTCTGTTTGCAGGGAAGTTCGTTCTTGCTTTACACACTAATAGTGAACCATTTCAAGGTTCAACTGAATGAAAAGCACAAACCACATTCTCAGGTGGCCCAGATTTTGCTTGTTTTGGCTGTGCCAGAGATTAAATTTGCCTTCACACATTCCTAAATAAGGCTGAATATCTCAGGAAAACAACTTTAAACTGCTGAAAGTGACAAAAAAAAAGGGATTTGGTGTAGATTCACAGTTTTTATCTATATTAAGAACATTTTGTCTCATATAAGTATTTAAATTCACATGGAAAACGAAAACAAGATCTTGTATAATGCACAAGCTACACAATAAAAAGCACGGAAAGGGGGAAAGCACACATCTGGATATAATATAAAATGGTTTACAGGTTTTTGTTAAAGAAACAATTAGATTTCAGCTGCATGGTCGCTTAAAAATCTCAAACAACTGGTAAAATACCTAATACAGAACAACATCACAGAAATTCACATAACAAATAGCACAAAAACTGGACACTTCAAATACAACTTGTTCTTTACTCTTTATGGTCTACAGATACAATTCTGCAGTTTTATGATAATCTATAATTGGACAATCACAATGTTTCATTTTCTCCTTTCCCTGTCTTGAGCCAGGCACCAATTTGATCAATGTCAAAATTCAACATGCAGCTTTCAATTTCAAGACACGGTTGTGCAAGCCTTATACTACATTGATAGATGGATTTTCTTTATTATTTAAATGGAGCTGGATTCTGTAACAGAAGTTAATGTGATGAAAATAATAGCTTTTGTTGTACACCGGCAACGATAGTTCAAATGCTCAAATTCAAAGGAGGATTTTCAAAATAAATGTCACTCTTCTATCACTATTAAAAAGCAGGGAATTTAGCAAGCAAGATATCAAGGTTCACATGAACATACTAAACTTGACCTTTTAATTTAAAAAAACTACTCTTTCACATATTTCTTCAATATTTCCTCAGAGGGTCACATGCCTTTTTTACACTAGATAGAAAAGACCAAAATATAAGAAAAAACATTTCCCAGTTTAAAATTCAAAAAGCTTTTAAATAGTCAATAATAACTTATAAGGAGATATGAAACTTAAATATTGACTGCAATTGCCTGTCTCAAACCTTGGACATGAATCTGTGTAATATTCAGTTCAATGTACTAGGTACACAGTAATGTCATCAGATATTGTTCGAGTTATTTACATATTGTTGACATTTTTGGTTCTACTGAGGCTAAAGGACATGATCATATTTTGGAATCCAATCGATAGTTGGCGGTCCTCAGCTTATTGGTTGATCAGCCCCTCAAGCCATCTCCTTCCCAGAATGCAAATACACTCTAAACGTATTTCTGAGATTCAGGTCAGAGAGGACCTAGCAACCTTTTGGATCCATCCGTGTTAAATGTATTTTTGTTTGACTTGTATCATATGTTAGATTCATCTATTTTTTTCAAGGGTTTCTGCAAGATTCTGGACATGTGGTCAGTGTGACATAGAAACAGTCTAAGCTTTTTCCTCTTCGTATCCAACCTTTGAGTCCTCTAAGCTGGGGAACCTCCAGACAACCAAAATCCTGCTTTGGAGGAAAATCAGTTCAGACCTGCCTTGTAGGTAAGCTCCCGGCTAATTCAAACAGCTGTTTACACAGAGATTTCTCCATCAAACCAAGCCGGCAGGCAAGAAGGGTGGAACTACACACCTGAAAAGATCCAGTCGGTTCCTCAAGTGGTGAAACAGTTTGATTTAGGACCAACAAAAATGTTTTTGCTGTTTCATGGTGGAAGTGCGGGTGCTAAATGTTAACAGTTAAAAGGCGGCTCAGAATCTAGGTCACCTCCCTTTAGCTCTTCCTGGTTAGGTCGAATAGATGTTGAAATTCAGAAATAGTCCAGAAACCCCTTTTATTTACCGTTTTCCTCTCTGAGACTGACCAACTGGTAATACAGGTTATATCTTTGATAGATAACATTTTAAACATTTATTCCTTCAGCACACAACTTTTTATTTGTGTGTGTGTGTTTCTTTTCCTTAACTAGACCAGCAGTATATATTAGAGTGAATATAAGACATTCAATCTTAACTGGATTTATAATTTAAGTTTTGATATAATTCATTACTAGTTGTTATAGATTTTAATCTATTTAATTGAAGTCAACTTTTTTGCACTAATTCTAAGGAAATGCTAATCTTAAGAACTATACAGAAATCTACTCTCTTTTTGAAATGTATTAACCTAATGCAAAGCTTAAGAATTCCTGGAGATATACTTCGAGATTATGAAAGTGGTTGGTTTATGAATCTAAATAATCAGTGATTACTTTGACACAATGAGACATTCCCATTTTTGATAGTAAAATCAAAGGTATCACTGTATAATCACAAGTGTGATAATCTTGGAGTCATTTTGGGTTAAAATAAAATGATACATAGAGAACAAAAGTAGATGAAGAAATGTTCCTGCTTTTTGAAGTTAAACAAAGGAGTAAAATCCAAACAACAGCTCGACTCCCAGGTTCCCTTGCTTTTGGTGGAGATCAAAGAGCCCAGTCCTTTTTATCAAACAACCCAAATGGACACTCGGTGACAGTGTGTCAGAGCAATGATCCAATAACTGCCCGGTCCTGCTGCTGTTAATGGACACTTTTCTGCATTCATGAATGAAAACATTGATTCAGCTCCCTCCAAGAGTTTCTCCCTTGTTGCTTGTTTATTTTTCTTCTACCTCTTTTTCTCTTCTGCTTTCCCTTTAGACTCATTCCAGTGGCTCATGACGGAACGCCACAAAGCCTTGACAGCAAACCTCAAGGTGGAGCAGGTTCCACTTGCTCATTCAATCATGTCTTTTCATGTGTCTCTATAAAAGAGTCCAACAGAGATATACAGAGGCCGATGCTCACTTATCATCTTATGTAACTCTCTATCTCTTTTTCCTTTGTCTCTCCCAGCAGTGTCTCCCTCCCAGCTCAGGCCCATTGTTTTGCCTTGGATCACTTGATGAAGAGGCCCTAAGAGAGCCGCGCACAGCCAGCTACAAGTGTCTTGATCCGATCCTCTGTCCGGTCCAGCTCAGCTCACCCATGTCTGTCTCTTCACCACGTTTATCTTCACAGCAAAAGAGCGGGATCCTGTTTGTTTGAGGGATCCTCTTGAGGCGGCTGCACACATAACGGGTGACACAGCGTGGGCAGTGGGTTGAAGTGGATGGATGAAGCTTTTGGAAAGGGTCTGTCCAAAGCGAACCCAGCTTTAGGGAAATGTTTGTGTGATGTGACACTGTGCTGTTTGGCTCAGCGTGTGTGTGTGTGTGTGGAGGGGGGGCGTGAGGGGTGGCCGGGGGCCAGACACAGACGAGCCCTCCTAGACAAGCGTAACATGCTCCCAGCAACATCTTCAGTCTGGTCCCAGCTGTGTTTGTCATGCTTAATCCCGGCACCAAAGGGGCGCGGTGCTCCTTGCATCAAAAAAATAAATTTAAAAAATCCTGATAATTCAACCATTAAACTGCTACAAGTTCTCATCAGAGACTTCCCCCTCAGCTGGCTTGTTTATGTTTTTCTAAAAACGTCATGTTTGCCTATTAGGGTGTACTTGTGCATATGCAAGCAGCTTTTACTCAGTGGGCCACTTAATTTATTTCATTTCCATTTCTCTAACTAACAGTTTGTGACACAGAGTCCTCGGGGGCATCTCACTTCTCCCTGACTAGTTTTCACCTCTCTCTTTCCCTCTGTGCTGTGAGTTCAAGCAAAGTTGATTACATCTCACAGAGTTCGCGGATCAAAATACACATTTGACAGGCCATCAACAAGAATAGACATCCACACTTCCTCTACCCACCCACATTCAAAGACTTACCTCAATCACTATCTCCTTATCTCTAAATCTACTGGAGCTTGATCTCTTCTCTGTCTCGAGACAACCAACGTTGTATCATTTTCAGCCTATCTTTCACTCTTCCATCAACTTCTGTTTCCAATGTCCTCTTTCTCCTGTTATTCCCCCTTTCCCTTATCTTTCTATCAGGGTATCATCCTTTCAGCCGGAGCCTAAAGGCACAGATATCCCCTCTGTTCCACCTCCCTTCCTCTCTTCTTTTCTTTCAGTCTGCCCTTTGATAATCTCTTCAGTTGTATCAATCATTTCCATCTTTTACCCCTCTTATGGCACTATCTGCTGGTGTAAGTCACAGCGAGCAATACGCTGCCAGGATATTTTTGTTTTTTAGGTCTTTTAGGAAGGCCTTCCAACAATCCAGAGCTAACTGGATTGATTCTGTCTTTAAAGACTTATTCCTGGGACAGTTCTAAGGAGTGGGCTGTTTTCCTGAAGAGAGCGTTGAATCAGTATAGTGATGATTAAATAGGATATCTGACTGAGCCTCTTTCCAAAAGGCTATCTAAAAGGCTTAGACATTGCGAAAACAAAAGCTGCAAAAAAGTATTTTTACTGAATTTCAAGTTGCCCTGTAGAGCCCAGCAACAGCGATTTTAGCCAGAAAATCTACAAACATAGACTGTTTAAAGGATATTACATTTGGAAATTTTTTACTTGTTTTGTTGTCTATATTTAAAATCTATTCTTTCAATCAATCTTTATTAATAAAGCATTTTTCATACTAAGACTGCAACTGAAAGTCCTTTACAGATAAAAAAAGACCCCCACATAAACCACATTCCCATCCCTCTCCCACAGATTTAAAAGCATGATCACATTTATAAACTAAACGTCCTCTGACTTTCAACTGTTTTTACTTTCAGTAAACTTAATGTGTGTAAATATTTGTATGAACACTAAACGAGTCAACACCATAAGACATAAACTAAAAATGTTTCACAGACATGTGACTAACAGAAATAGAATAATGTGTCCTTAAATGAAGGGAGGCTCAAAATCAAAAGTACCAGTCAGTATCTGGTGTGGCCACCAGCTGCTTGAAGTACTGCAGTGCATCTCCTCCTCATGGACTGGACCAGATTTGTCTGTTCTTGCTGTGAGATGTTACCCCAGTCTTCCAACAAGGCACTTGCAAGTTCCTGGACATTTCTGGGGGGAATGGCCCTAGCCCTCACCCTGCGATCCAACAGGTCCCAGACGTGCTCAATGGGATTGAGATCCGGGCTCTTCGCTGGCCATGGCAGAACACTGACATTGCTGTCATGCAGAAACTCACGCACAGAACGAGCATTATGGCTGGTGGCACCCACCACCTCCAAATCGATCCCGCTCCAGGGTACAGGCCACGGTGTAACACTCATTCCTTCGATGATAAACATGAATCCGTCCATCACCCCTGGTGAGACAAAACTGTGACTCATCAGTGAAGACCACTTTTTGCCACTCCTGTCTGGTCCAGCGAAGGTGGGTTTGTGCCCATAGGCAGCGTTGTTGCTGGTGATGTCTGGTATCGACCTGCCTTACAACAGGCCTACAAGCCCTCAGTCCAGCCTCTCTCAGCCTATTGCGGACAGTCTGAGCACTGATGGAGGGATTGTGTGTTCCTGGTGTGACTCGGGCAGTTGTTGTGGCCATCCTGTAGGTGTGATATTCGGATGTACCGATCCTGTGCAGGTGTTGTTACACGTGGTCTTCCACTGCGAGGATGATCAGCTGTCCTTCCTGTCTCCCTGTAGCGCTGTTTTAGGCGTCTCGCAGTGCGGACATGGCAATTTATTGCCCTAGCCACATCAGCAGACCTCATGCCTCCCTGCAGCATGCCTAATGCAAATTCACGCAGATGAACAGGGACCCTGGGCATCTTTCTTTGGGTGTTTTTCACAGTCGGTAGACAAGTCTCTTTAGTGACCTGCGTTTTTAGAACTGTGACCTTAAAGGCCTACTTTCTGTAAGCTGTTAAGGTCTTAACGACCATTCCACAGGTGCATGTTAATTAATTGATTATGGTTAATTGAACATGCATGGAAAACATTGTTTAAACCCTTTACAATGAAGATCTGTAAAGTTATTTGGATTTTTACAACATTGTTGTTGAGATACACAGTCCTGAAAAAGGGACATTTCTTTTTTAGCTGAGTTTATATTTAAACCCCCCTCCCCCCAACCTAACCCCCATGCGCATGCGCGCACACGCTCGCACGCACGCACGCACGCACACACACACACACACACACACACTCAATAACAACATTTAAAAGACCATTGGGCTGAGTACAGATGACCCAGGTGAGGTAAGGAAACGCCTCCAGAGGAGCCATCTGCACCGGCAGCAGTACATCAACAGCAGCAGCCAAAGTAGGGGGGCCAGAGGAGGCAAGGCGGAGAACCCCCTCCACTTAAGCTGTCTATTTTATTTTTTTATAATCAACATTTTTATTAAGCAGACCAAATGTACATATAACATCATAACATCCCATACATTATGCAATGTTTCTTCAATTCTTTTACCATTTTACACTTTTTTTTTTAAACAGTGAAGCCAATAGGTGACTTACACATCGTTAGTTTTCCATTTTTGCGCTATAATCTTTTTGGTCGCTGTCAGGCCTGCCAGCCAAATCCTGCGAGACCTTCCCTGAAGGGACATTTGTGAGACATCACTCTTAATGTGTACCCTGGGATCCACTGGTAGAGAGAACCCTGTTAATGCGTCAAGGTAATTGATCACTTTACCCCACAGCTCCCAAACTCCTGGACATTCCCACACAACACGAATAAAAGAGCATATAGTTCCCGGGAGACTAACGGAGCAGTAGGGATCTGGTGCCATCCTCATTTTATGCCTCACAACTGGGGTTAGGTATGATCTATGGCAATACTTTGAATGTATATAACAGTGATTATAATTCTTCGATGTCCTCTCAATATAATCAACTCCCAGTCAGGCTTATAAGTTGTAGTTGAAACTTCTTGTTCCCAAGCATTCATTCCCGCCAATGTCATTACAGTTCGATTCAATAATTAGTCGTAGATATAAGACACTGTTCTTTTAGAGGTATTTTTTAACAACTCAGGCATAGGGATGTGTACCGAAACCCGGTATTAAGTTGGCGTCTGGGCTGATTCTGACGGTCCACTTGGACCGAAAAGCTTCAGCCTTATCGGTCCTCTTAACGGTAAAATTAAGGTCGTATTCATGTTTTGCGGGAGATATAAACACAAGCCAAACACTGTATTGCAGCCCACTCCTCCTCAACAAGCACAACCGCTGCAGGGATGGAGTGGCGACTGCTGCGCGCTCACGTGTGTGTTCGGCTTACAGATACGATGGCAGAGCGAACGAAAAGATCCTAAATTTGGCTTCCTTTTACGAAAATAGATGCCGACAATGCACGCTGTCACATATGTAATAAAACTTTTGCTTGCAAAGGCGGGAACACAAGTAATTTGACCAAACACCTTGCCAAAATACACCAACTACAAACCGAAAGATGCACTGTGTTTGACCACCCGAGTGCTGCAGCAACAACAACCCCTGAATCAGATACAACAGGTATGTATGTTTGTATGCAAAGCAAACACGGGAAGTATGGACATAAGTTTGCCATTTCATTCTTACAATTAATAAATGCTGGATATTTTAAACAACAGCTTGCTTCTTATCTAAGTAAAAAAATAAATTATTAAACTACAGTTAACCTACTATTTTATTCTTTCAAATAATAAATGCTGGATATTTTTGCACAACAGCTTCCTTCTTATCTAAGTTTAAAAATAAATTTCTTAAACTACAGTTCATTATTTGTGTTTTTCCCCTTTTGTTTTAGTCTTTCAAAAAAAAAGTACCGATAACGATACCGATAAAGTACCGGATTGATAAGGAGTATAGTTAAGAGTAGTAGTATCGATAAATCCTTAACGATACCCATCCCTACTCAGGGATAGGATGATCACCCAACTCCAATCCCCAGGGAACTCTATAGGCTTTAAATGCTGAGTGTATTCTAAAATAGAAAAATAGCGAATTTTTATCTATGTTATATTTTGCTACCAAATCTTGAAAACTAACAATAGTTTTTTCCCCAATAATGTCTTGTAATACTTTGATAATTTTGTTATTCCATTCTCTGTTCAAAAATGGTTTTCCTCTGGAGAGGAAATTATTATTACCCAGTAATAGTGATGCCTTATGCCACTTTTGTTTATATTTAAGATACTTCTCTACTGCTCTACATACTACCACGGCATATAACAGAATTGGTCCATAATGGAAATTACACATTTCCTAATTGATAGACCAAGAAATGGGAAGTCCCTCAACCTCAATGATTCAATAAGATTACTGTTGTGGGAATATTTCTATGTAATTAGGATTTAAGTACATATTCTCTGTCTAGTGAATGTATCCAGGGCAAGGTGACAAAGTTAGGGGAAGAAAGGTTATTGTTCCAGCTTAATGTTCCTGATAAAGATGTGTCAGATCACCAGAGAGACAGATGCCGGGGCAGCAAGATAACTACGGAACAGTTTGATCTGGGATGTCCTGGTTCATGCTTTACTATCAGACTAGCATCAACCAGTTCTCCAGAAGCTGGACATGAGATTGGAGAAGACGTGCTGCAGAGATGAACAGTGATAGCTGAATTCTATTCAAACAGTTAGTCAGAAAGGTTGGGTAGGGCGATGTAAGAGTAATCTCTGTCCCCACCATGTTCTGGCCAGACATGTTTGAATTAAATACTTAAACGCCTTCTGGGACTCAGTCTTCTTTAGTTTTTGGGAACCCTAAAGTATTTTCTTTCATTACAATTACATTAAATGGATTTCCATACTGATTCCTTGTTATCACCGAACCAACAAGACAAACCTCTCAGCACGAAGGCCTAATGATAAAATTTAAATTTGGGACACGCGCACCCACCATTAGTCCTTTTCTTCTGCAGCATTGACCATTTAATACTCAAATGTCTGCCATTCCAAATATATTTTCGAAGTAAAGAGTAAAGTTTCTGCCAATAACTCACAGGTGGAGGGAGCGGGATCGTAGAGCTCACAAAATGTACTCTAGGTAAAATATTTATCTTTACCACTGCTATTTGGGCTGGTACTGAAGATGGAAAATGTGTCCACCTACCAAAATCCTTCTCAATTTTTCTTAAGACGGCAAGGTAACTATTTTTTGCAGTCAGAGTTAAGTTGGGTCTAACCTGAATACCCAAGTAAGTCACTTCTGTAGATATAACTTCTGCAGAAAGGAGGACATCTTATTTATCAATGTTCACCAACATTAAGGCTGATTTTGAATTGTTGACTTTGTACCCAGAGAGGTAACCACAATGCTCAAGTTTCTCCAAGACAATCAGAAGAGAGTTTTGAACGTCAGCCATATGAATCAATGTATCATCAGCGTAAAGCGACACTGAGTATACGGATGTACCAATAGTGATAGGGGATATTTGTGGGCAATTCTTAATTAGTTGTGCCAGTGGTTCGATGGACAGATTAAAGATCAAGGGCAACAATGGATCGTCCTGTCTAGTCCCCCTTTTAATTTGGAATATTTCAGAAAAGCCCCGTCCAATACTTGTTCTTGCTGATGGATTTGCATATAGTGTCTGGATCATATTAAATAACTTTTCACCAAATTTTAATTCTTTTAGAACCCTCCACAGATATACCCATTCTAAGCGATCAAACGCCTTTTCGGCATCTAAAAATGGCAACCTACAGCCCGGAGGCGCCTGCTTGATGTTCTAAGCCCTACCCACAGTGGGTAGAGCTGAGAACATGAAGCAGGCGCCAGACATTATCAGAAGAAAAACGTCCTGTTATAAAGCCTGTTTGATCAGTGTTACTTGTTCCATCCGATCTGCCAAAACTTTTGAAAATATTTTTAAGTCTGTATTTCTCAATGAAATTGGATGACAATTTGCACATTTAATGGGGTCTTTGCCTGGTTTTGGAATGACCGTTATTAACGCAGTATTGAGATCTCTATGGAAATAACCATTACCATTTGCATAATTTATCGCCTCAAGCCAAATAGGCCCTAAAAGGTCCCAGAATTTTAAACATACTTCAACTGGGATCACATCAATCCCCTGTTATTCACCACTTCTAGTATCTTTAACTGCTTTCCTTAGCTCTTCCAATGTTATGGGTTTATCAAGGTCTTCAGCCTGGTTTATTGTTAAAGTTGTAAGATTCAGGCTTGCAAAAAAATCCTCCAAGTATTCCTCCAAGGGGGGGTTCCCTCACTATTATACAGCTTTTCAAAGTAGTCATTAAATGCTTTATTTATATCATCTGTGGAGGTTAATAACCCCTGCTGAGTAGAGTGAATAGCTAAAATGGCTTTCTTAGCTTCCTGTTGTTTTAAAGTTAAAGCTAGCAGCTGACTTGGTTTGCTGCCCTCAGAATAATATTTGGATCTTGTCACCTGCATCATATACTCCACCCTATTTCTCAATAAGTCATTAAATTGTTTGTTAAAATTTTAGGGTGTTTATTTTGGCCGTGCTATAGACTTTTTGACAAAAAAACATTTCTAGGTCTCTACATTCATTTTCCAACCGATGAAGATTTGAACTAAACGTTATTGCCACGTTCCGGATACATCCTTTAATTGATGCCCAAATAATTCTTTTATCCATAATGGAATCCTTATTTATAGCTATAAATTCTGTTAATAGGGCCCGAAGTTCCATCAGAAGTTCTTCACATTTTAAAAGTGTAGAATTAAATCTCCATCTGCTATTATTGTTCTTTTTTTTCCTTCTCTTTTTTTAAAAGGAGGTACAATGCATATTAATTAACATTTTTACAAATGTAAATATGCCAGATTATAGCCTTAGGCTAATTTCCATCTGTAGACCTTCTGGCAGGTTGGTGTTATACATATGTTGATAAAAATATACAAAGACATTGTGTACAGACAGCATAACGAGGGGCAGGGATAAGAACAATGATCACATCATGTTACAAAAGACAATAGCAACAAACAACAAGAAACATTATAAAATTGGAAACATGACTATATTGCACAAACAAAAGTTTCACATATACCGTAGCTGTCTTAAGATGGCAATGACCCATATTGCACCGTTCTATATTGCACCGAGCGCTATTACACTAACCCCTATTGCACTATACCCATAATGTACTGGCTCCTGACACATTTTTAATACACACTCCCTTTTGGACATATCCTCTATTTGTAATCCATAAATTCTATTTCATGTTTGATATGTAATGATTGACTACACATGATCACAAGTTTGTGTGTTCCTCAACCATGTTTTTATATGACTATTAAAGATAGGGAAACTTGTACTCTCCCTTATCAACAGTGGAATATTATTCCACAAGCTCACTCCCCGATATGATAGGACGTTCTGTGAAAAGGAGGTCCGCCTAAATGCTACTTCACAATCACCTCTCACAGTGGCTCGCGTCACACGAGACCCAGCAGTACCGCTAGACTTTTGTTTAATAAAATCATTCAAAGGCAGAGGTTTAAGACAATGTATAATCTTCTAGATTAAACAGGCGGATTTAAATAATTTGAAATGATCAACATTTAAAAGCTTATATTTATCTAAAATTTGACAGTGATGATATGACAAAGGTTTCTTGTCTAATACTTTCGGTGCTGATTTGTAGCATACTTCGATTGCCCTCCTATGACTTGTATAGGACCAACTTGTAATACAGTACTCAATATGAGCCAGTATCATACAGTGCAAGAATGTAATTGCTGCTCTGTCCATCAATGATGTACGAATATGTCTAAAATTCCGTATATTAACATTTACAGTTTTCACAACTTTTTTAACATGTTTTTTAAAAGATAATTTTGAATCTATTTGTACTCCAAAATACTTGAATTCCTCGACATTAATCAATTCTTGTCCATCCAAGGAAACTTTTACTGAGGCCACGGTTGTTTTAGGTTTGCTAAAAAATATTGAGACAGTTTCTTTTAACATTTAGGCAGAGACATGAATCATTCAGTCATTTTTGTAAATCATTTAAAGCTAATGAAAGCTGATGGGCTGCTTCGTCTGCACTTTTATCTTGTGTAAAAATCACTGTATCATCTGCATACATAATTGTGTCCACATTTCTGCACACATAGGGCAAATTATTTACATAAAGGGAGAATAGCAGGGGACCTAAAATTGATCCCTGATGAACACCTAGTTTATAGAAAAGATGGGGTGATTTACTATTCTTTATTTGCACACATTGTCTTCTATCTGATAGATACGACTGTATCCATTTAATGGTTTGATTACTAAAGTTAAATGTTGACAATCTAGATAAGAGCTTACGGTGATTCACAGTGTCAAATGCACGCTTGAAGTCAACAAAAACAGCTGTAACGTAACTGTTTTTGTCTAAATAAGACTTCACTTTCTCAACAAAAAAAAAGAGCCGTTTCAGTTGAGTGAAGAGATCGAAATCCGAATTGCATAGGGTGCAGACCCGGTTTGCAATCACTTAAATGTTCAGTAATAGAGTTAGCAACCCACTTTTCTGCTATCTTTAAAAAGATAGGATATATGCTAATCGGTTGATAATTAGCAGGGTCTGATTTATCACCCGATTTATAAATGGGTATGACTTTTGCCACCTTCCAACTCTGAGGAACGACTGCCTGCGTAATTGATAAGTTAATCATACTGTAGTTAATTGTTTAAGTCTGTCAAAAAATTATAGCTGTTTTTTATATTTTAACCTAAGTAGTGAAACACTGATCAAATATAAGCAAGTTAAACATGGGGAGCAATTAAACAGACTATAATAAATAGTAATCTGCTAAAAGCTAGGCTAAAAGGGCGAGTCTTGAGCCTGTTCTTAAAAACATGAACGTTCTCTGCGGCCCTGAGGTCCTCCCGCAGCCTGTTCCAGAGGTGAGGGTCATATTACTGGAAAGACGCCTCACTGTGAGTGTGTGTCCTGACTTTAGGGATGACAAGGAGAAGGCTGCCAGAGGAGTGCAGAGACCGCAAAGGTTTATATGGTAAAGCAGTTCGGAAAGATAAGAAGGCTCAAGACCATTATGACACATAAAAATCATTAAAAGAACCTTAAAATCGATCCTAAAACATACGGGGTCCTAATGCAAATAATTGTAATGTGCTACCGCCTCCTGGTCTTCATCAGGTGATGAACTACTGGTAATAAAAGCATGCATCAGTGTCTCCACGTGGGCCCGAGAGTGAATGGGGCAGACTCTGGCAATGTTCTTTAGACGACTATACCAATTTTAGTAATTTATTTAATGTGAGGGATAAAACTCAGCTTAGAATCAAAAATCAGACCCAGGTTCTTCACTTGTAAAGAAGGATTAAAAGACGGTGATTGTAGTTTTGGTAAAAGTTTCTCTCTCTGAGACTTAGGACCAATGACTAAAACTTCAGTGTTGTCTTGGTTGAGCTGGAGAAAGTTTTCTGCCATCCAGGATTTGATATCTAAAATGCAGTTAAAAAGTGCATCCATTGGCTGTGTGTCATTGGGAGACACGGAGATGTACAACTGTGTATCATCAGCATGACTGTGACAATTAACTCCATGTCTTCTGATGACACTGCCGAGAGGGAGCATATAAAGGTTAAAAAGCACTGGGCCTAAAATTGAACCCTGGGGCACACCACATGTGATCATGTGTAGAGGAGCAGGTATCTAAACTTACCATAAAAGTCCTGTCTGTGAGATAGGATGTGAACCATTTGTGAACAGCACCAGAGAGGCCAATCTGTTTTAAAGGGTTTAAAAGAACAGTGTGGTCGACTGTATCAAAGGTAGCGCTTATGCCCTTTTTCCACTAGGGTCGGGTCAGCCCTGAACGGGTCGGGTCAGCACAGCCCAGAACGGGCTGGTTGTGTTTCCATTACTATCTCAGGAATGCAGACGTAGGCAAGGGCATGGGCTGGCTCATCTTAAAGTGGCGTGAAAGGTCCATGATGTCATTCGTAAGTGGCACAAGAGTAGTAGATAAATGTGGATGTGTGCATTGAGAGCAGGATATTTTTGTACTTCCTACTCGGAACGCTATTGAAGAAATAGCAAGTATGCAACACACAAACAAATGAAGTAAACAGAAGATTTTAACAGATACAAACAGCCAGGGGTTTTATATAAATACTGTACATGGAAAAATGTATGTATATGAATTGTTTTGAGAGCCTTTTTCTTGATAGTCTAATATTGATTTTATGTATAGTTAAACATTTATTATCTTTTTTGGGTATTCTAAAAAAACAGAATAAAACATTTTTCCATCGTAGGACGAAAATTCTTCAAAATACGGTTAATAACTACCTGCTAAACTCCATCCAAAGCCCATGTGTGAAAGAGCAATTCCAAAAAAGATGTGTCACATTTTTTGACGACCCCCACAGGAACTGTTATTAACATTTATGTCTTTTACATTTCAGCATTTAGTGCTCGGCATGGTTAAAAATGGGCCGCAATGCATTTTCTCCGAATGGCAAATGCAGGGCCCCTGAGCAGAACTGACTACCCAAGCAGATCTGGTACCAACACTGGAAAACGGTGAGTGATGACTGACTTTTATTGGAACTTCTGCTACCCTGAGCCAGCCCAAGTCCACGACCTCATTCCTGAGATGGGCTGGGCCTGGCTGAGCCGACCCTAGTGGATAAAAAGGGGCATTAGTGTTTAGAGTTATGCCCAATCAAAGTTTTTTCACCTTTTATACAGTATAACTGCAAATTAATTCAGGCATAGGGGGTCAACACAGAATGGAAACCCTGGAGGGGTAACTTACTCTCTTCTGCTTAGGCATGTGGCTGCTAAAGTGAAGCAGACCAAAGTTTTACCTAACATCAGAGTGGTGGTAGACATATGTTAACGTATGTACATTTTTCAAGAATGTGCATACTGTTGAAATACAATAAAAATGTTTGTGAAAGACTGACAGCTTTGCCTGATTTTATGCTGACTCAAATTCTTAGGTTTTCGACATAATAAAGCTGGGCTAAAAAAGAGGTTTCCTCGCAAGAAGACAATCATAGTGATGCTAAAAATTTCTTTTCAATTTTCATTTGCAAAGTGGTAAGCATTTTTATTTTAGAATATATCTCACAAAAGGCCCAGAATGTTAGATCATGTTTAATGTGTTAATGCTTTAAAAAAAAATAGGAATAGTGATGCTATAATAAAATGTCTTGGTGGCTGAATATTGCTTTGTGTACTGATTTGATTTTCCTTGTCATAAAAATTTTGTGAACAAATATGATCAATGTCATGCTTGGTTAAAGCTCTGAAGACTATATTTCTTTTGGTAATACAGGACATTTCATTCACCACTTTCTGTCTTTTTTCAGGATCAGAATCAGCTTTTATGGACAAGCTTGTACACAGAGTAAAGTTACTTGACTTCAGTTCCACTTTGCTGTCAACGTGCAGACATTTTAGAGGTCTGTGCATTGACATCAGAAACTGTCTCTGTTGTGGCTCGTTTTTGCAATGGCACTGTAGCACCAACACAAAGGTAACTCTAAACAGTTTGTTTCCAGGATGTGAGGGTTTGTAGAGATATTTTCTGATACTTTTTTCTGACCCAAGACCTGTAAAAGTGCTGGATGGAGGGAAGGTCAGTCCCGATGATCCTCTTCACAGACCTGATTGTTTGTTGCAGTCTGGCCCCATCATGTTTTGTGGATGAGCTAAACCACAC
The DNA here is from genome assembly GCA_963556495.2 of Valencia hispanica. Classification (NCBI taxonomy): domain Eukaryota; kingdom Metazoa; phylum Chordata; class Actinopteri; order Cyprinodontiformes; family Valenciidae; genus Valencia; species Valencia hispanica. The sequence goes on along the minus strand of OY747717.1, from coordinate 33,015,662 downwards.
AGTGAATGACGAACACAGGACAGACTGAATAATGGCACTTTAGAAGACAAGCAGCTCCTGTGGCAGGTTGTACTTCTTGAATTGTCGTAGCAAGTACAGTGTCTATGAGTAAGGATCACATCAGGTCCCAAGAAAAGGTGGTTCTTAGGAACCCGAAATGTTCCACAGTAGACACAACGTTGTTGAGGAGGAAGTGTGTGTGTGTGTGTGTGTGTGTGTGTGTGTGTGTGTGTACATGTATAGCTATACTTGAGTGGACGAACCTTTGACAGGCCACCAGCATTGTGTGGACATTTGTAGTTGTGAGGACATTTTGCCTGGTCCCCACAATGTTTAACAAGCTATTAAACTCTACTAGTTAGGTTTAGAGGTATGGTGTGAATTAGGTTTAGGTTAAGGTTAGGCATGTATCACTAATGGTTAGGTTTAGGGAAAGTGTCTGGGTTAGGCATAGTAACATCAATGGAAGTCAATACAAAGTCAACACAAGGATAGCAAGACGTGCGTGTGTGTGTGTGTGTGTGTATATATATAAAGGGAACACTAAAATAACACATCCTAGATCTGAATGAATGAAATATTATTATTAAATACTTTGTTGTTTACATAGTTGAATCGGCTGACAACAAAATCACACAAAAATTATCAATAGAAATCAAATTTATTATCCCATGGAGGTCTGGATTTGGAGTCCCGCTCAAAATTAAAGTGGAAAGACTACTACAGGCTGATCCAACTTTGATGTAATGTCCTTAAAACAAGTCAAAATGAGGCTCAGTAGTGTGTGTGGACTCCACATGCCTGTATGACCTCCCTCCAACGCCTAGGCATGCTACTGATGAGGTGGCGGATGGTCTCTTGAGGGATCTCCTGGACAGTCTGTGGTACAACGTGGCGTTCGTGAATGTCCCAGACGGGCTCAATTGGATTCTGGTCGGGGTGAACGGGCGGGCCAGTCTATAGCATCAATGCCTTCCTCTTGCAGGAACTGCTGACACACACCAGCCACATGAGGTGTAGCATTTTCACGCATTAGGAGGAACCCAGGGCCATCCGCACCAGCATATGGTCTCACAAGGGGTCTGAGGATCTCATCTCGGAACCTAATGGCAGTCAGTCTACTTCTGGTGAGCACATGGAGGGCTGTGCGGCCTCCCAAAGAAATCCCACCCCACACCATTACGGACCCACTGCCAAACCGGTCATGCTGGAGGATGTTGTAGGAAGCATAATGTTCTCCACGGTGTCTCCATACTCTGTCACATCTTTCACATGTGCTCAGTGTGAACCTGCTTTCATCTGTGAAGAGCACAGGGCGCCAGTGGCGAATTTGCCAATCTTGGTATTCTCTGGCAAATGCCAAACGTCCTGCATGGTGTTGGGATGTAAGCACAACCCCCACCTGTGGACATCAGGCCCTCATACCACCCTCATGAAGTGTGTTTCTGACCATTTGAGCAGACACATGCACATTTGTGGCCTGCTGGAGGTCATTTTGCAGGGCTCTGGCAGTGATCCTCCTGTTCCTCCTTATACAAAGACAGAGATAGCGGTCCTGCTCTGGGTTGTTGCCCTCCTCCATGTCTCCTGATGTACTGGCCTGTCTCCTGGTAGGGCCTCCGTGCTCTGGACACTATGCTGCCAGACACAGCAAACCTTCTTGCCACAGCTCACATTGATGTGCCATCCTGGATGAGCTGCACTACCTGAGCCACTTGTTTGGGTGGTAAACTCCGTCTCGTGCTAGCATTAGAGTTAAAGCACCACCAGCATTCAAAAGTGACCAAAACATCAGCCAGAAAGAATAGGAACTGAGAAGTGGTTTGTGGGGATTGGCCCAGGGTGGTGGTGGTGGCGCGTGGTGCATTTGCACCAAGTGGTCAGAGGTCTGAATACTAATCTGTCAAAATGACTGACAGCATTCTGATTTTCCGTGACTGTTCTAAAAAAAATGGGGAAATATGAAAATATTCGGTTAATGCCACCCGACCTTAAGTATCTAGGGCACTGTAAATTGTCTGGGTTGGGCGTGTACTGGAATAGGACTCTTCAAAAAAACTACATACTGTAACTTATTGGCATGCAAAGGAAAAATGACATTCATTAGCAAACAATTACTACATACCAAAAAGACACTTCCAGTATCAATATTTTGTACACTGATAATGTGACGGCAACATCTTTGTATATTGTACAGTCTTAATAGGATTCATGATGAACCTCCCAGGATGTGGGCGCAAGAGAAAATGCAATGGCAGGTTGATCAGATGGTAGAATAGAAGTTCTTCTATTGACAGAAACACAAAACACAGACTTTAATTTGTCAAAATGCTTGATGGCATGCGTATTAGTCTCTGGGGGACCACCTTTTGGAATCATGTAATCAACCTTTCTTATATGGAAGGCAAAGGATGCGAATTTTTTTTTTTTTTTTTTTTTGGGGGGGAGGATAGAGAACATCAACTCCTTGTTTATAGTGGGACAAATTAAGCAAAATAAAGAAAGCAATGCTATACCTACTGTGAAACATAGATGTCTCTTTCTGACATGGCAGCCTTGAATCTGTCCAGGACACAATTAAGTCTCAAGATAAAGTAATCCTGGAGTGAAACATCCTTTCCAGTTTTAGAAAGATCTGCCTCAGTCCTAGTACCTCAGACATTGGACTGTTCTTAAATGAAGAATCCATGAGCCCAGATCTTGATCTTGTTCAAGATCTAGCAACCTGAGATGGCTTACACAATTTGTCCAAGAATGATGGGCCAAACTACCTGTTCACTAAGACATGTTTTATTATTTAATACGGATATCATTTGTTGGCAGTGATTGGCACTGTTAGTTACTACTACTACTACTACTGTACTGTTAGTTTCAGGGTATTATAAAAAGGTTTTTTTTTTGTACTAAACAAATTCGTCCAAAACTGATTGTCTTATTCTTTCCCAAATACAAGTGTGCAAACTCTTTTCTACCAATGCCCATACGTCAGGCAGATTTATTTCACAAAGCTAGATTTCCAACTTCAAACTGTGGAAGCTCAAATCTTAATGGCTTTAGGTTGAGCACATCAGGACATAGCAGCCTCTGACTTCCCGCTGCTGCAGCCAAAGTCCCACCTCATTCACCTGATTCCCCTGAGATCCGATAATAGTCCAAACTAAGCTGCTATTGGCTCTAAGGATAGATCAAGGCTGATTCAACTTAAATCTCTTGCTTAGACTCTCTCCTCTCCTCCTTCTGTCTCAGTCTATTACTCTACTTGTGGTGATAGTTGTTCCAGCTATTTTGCCTGAATTGGCTGAATTATCAGTAGAGACACTGGGGGCAGAGATGGTCAGAGGGTTTGCTGCAGTTCATCAAAATCTCTGGGGCAAATATTTACATACACATTCAGGAGTTTATTTCTGTCTCAATAGGAATGAACAATAATTTGTTCTCAAGAAGAATTTGTAGGGAGGATGCTGTATTTTAAAATGAAATTAAATGAGAGGCTGCTTAAAGCTGCTTCATTTTTATGCAAGTATTTTCCTGACCTCAGAGCATTAACCTTTTACCTCTGTCATAATTCATGATATGTTTTTCTTTACGTCACTGGATACAGTTGACCTTAAACAAGAAAGTTTGATTTGAGCCTGCATTACTGTCAGTCCTGATCTTTCATAAGTTTTACATTTCCAGCAAGGCTGCCTGCCTTTAGCAGTGCTTTAGTGTATGGATGTTTTGAATGAGTAACTCATCTAAAACAGTTGGAGATACAACCAGAAACACTAGAACCACCACCATTAAGATAAAAACAGTTGCTTAAACTGAGCAAGATATTAAAAACAAATCACTATTTTACTTTGCTTGTTAATAGCCTTCATAAAACATGTAAATGACAGTCAAACAACTTTTTACCTTTAACATTGTTTCTCATCTGGGTGGCTCACAAAACTCTAAATTCAGAGCTTAATTTGAGCCGGAACCTGCCAGAACAGAATTTGGGAACTTTTTTATTTAGAAAAAACACGTTCCGTTCGCTGTTTGCTAGGATCCGGGAACTCTTTGCACCAATTTGTCAAAATTGCAACAGAGACTGTCCCCGCCCAGTGATCCGTGGCCACAGAGCGTATGTAGAATCGGGGGTTAAAAGACATTCATAATGAATTAAAAGAGCTGTTAACTGTAAATACCATATCAAGTGCAGAATGTGAACGGACATGGAGCAAGGAAGAAGGATGAGGAGGCGCAACTGGCTGCAGTGTGGTATATAGTAGTCCTTCGAAACAACTAGAATGATAAGAAATGAGATTAATGTGGAGCAAATTAAAAGCAAAAATCCTTAAACTCTGTCGAACTTCCTCAAATGAAGTTGAATTGTATTTTAACAGACTTTAATAGGCTACTGTTGTTCAAAGTAAATAATTTTTCAATCAGAACAAATGTAATTGATTCAACTTATACAGTGGCTTGCAAAAGTATTCGGCCCCCTTGAACTTTTCCACATTTTGTCACATTACAGCCACAAACATTAATCAATTTTATTGGAATTCCAGGTGAAAGACCCATACAAAGTGGTGTACACGTGAGAAGTGGAACTAAAATCATACATGATTCCAAATATTTTTTACAAATAAATAACTGAAAAGTGGGGTGTGCGTAATTATTCAGCCCCCTTTGATCTGAGTGCAGTTAGTTGCCCATAAACATTGTCTGATGAGTGCTAATGACTAAATAGAGTGCACCTGTGTGTAATCTAATGTCAGTACAAATACAGCTGCCCTGTGACGGCCTCAGAGGTTGTCTAAGAGAATGTTGGGAGCAACAACACCATGAAGTCCAAAGAACACACCAGACAGGTCAGGGATAAAGTTACTGAGAAATTTAAAGCAGGCTTAGGCTACAAAAAGATTTCCCAAGCCTTGAACATCCCACGGAGCGCTGTTCAAGCGATCATTCAGAAATGGAAGGAGTATGGCATAACTGTAAACCTACCAAGACAAGGCTGTCCACCTAAACTCACAGGCCGAACAAGGAGAGCGCTGATCAGAAATGCAGTCAAGAGGCCCATGGTGACTCTGGACGAGCTGCAGAGATTTACAGCTCAGGTGGGGGAATATGTCCATAGGACAAATATTAGTCGTGCACTCCACAAAGTTGGCCTTTATGGAAGAGTGGCAAGAAGAAAGCCATTGTTAAAAGAAAACCATAAGAAGTCTCGTTTGCAGTTTGCCACAAGCCATGTGGGGGACACAGCAAACATGTGGAAGAAGGTGCTCTGGTCAGATGAGAAAACGCTATGTGTGGCGGAAACTAACACTGCACATCACTCTGAACACACCATCCCCACTGTCAAATATGGTGGTGGCAGCATCATGCTCTGGGGGTGCTTCTCTTCAGCAGGGACAGGGAAGCTGGTCAGAGTTGATGGGAAGATGGATGGAGCCAAATACAGGGCAATCTTGAAAGAAAACCTCTTGGAGTCTGCAAAAGACTTGAGACTGGGGCGGAGGTTCACCTTCCAGCAGGACAACGACCCTAAACATAAAGCCAGGGCAACAATGGAATGGTTTAAAACAAAACATATCCATGTGTTAGAATGGCCCAGTCAAAGTCCAGATCTAAATCCAATCGAGAATCTGTGGCAAGATCTCAAAACTGCTGTTCACAAATGCTGTCCATCTAATCTGACTGAGCTGGAGCTGTGTTGCAAAGAAGAATGGGCAATAATTTCAGTCTCTAAATGTGCAATGTTGGTAGAGACATACCATAAAAGACTGGCAGCTGGAATTGCAGCAAAAGGTGGTTCTACAAACTATTGACTCAGGGGGCTGAATAATTACGCACACCCCACTTTTCAGTTATTTATTTGTAAAAAATGTTCGGAATCATGTATGATTTTCGTTCCACTTCTCACGTGTACACCACTTTGTTTTGGTCTTTCACGTGGAATTCCAATAAAAGTTATTCATGTTTGTGGCTGTAATGTGACAAAATGTGGAAAAGTGCAAGGGGGCCGAATACTTTTGCAAGCCACTGTAGTTTAATTTGTTTAAAGAAGTGTTGCCACAAAGCTGAATAGCAGCAAATAAAATTATTCTCTGCAACATTTTTAATGTTCACAACAGGAAAATAAGTCCTAACTCTGAGCCGAGGACGGAGCTGCTGAGGTGCGACGGGGGTGGAGGGGGCAGGTGGTGGTGCTGTGAAGCAGGAGAACAGCTTAGTGAGGGAAAAACTACAGGTGTCAAAAGGAGATTGCGTTAGCTTTGGACAATGGGGTCCCCCCGACCAGGAGATTATTTTCCATACTGCGCAATGAGCAGGCCACTCTTCTCTGCTGAGCATCCACAGCTGATTGGTGACTTCTGCATGCATGCTGCTTGCACAGCACATTGTGCAAATTTTCTCAGAATAGCCGACCGCACGCTGGAGCTTTTATGTTACTCAAACTGCCTTTTTTGACTTTGCAGATTGGCTTTAGATAATTCTGTTCTGTCCCTGTTTCGTCACCTTCTCTCGGATTCCTTGAAGATTTACTCCAGAGCTGCGTGTGAGTTTACCCAGGCACATTGTTTTATATGGCTGTGTGTGCGTTCCGGTATCAGTGAACTCTGGTCTCAACATCGCTATGTGCATTTCTGTATTTGTTTTCTGTATTTGTGCGATTTACAAATCAAGCACTAACTATATTAAAACGGCTGTAGTTCAGTGGTAGAGTTGTCGGCCTCTGACCCAGAAATTATGGGTTCGATTCCAGCTTCCGCCTGCTACATGTCGCTGTGTCCTTGTGCAAGACACTTCACCTACCTGCCTACTGGTGTTGGCCAGAGGGGCCGATGGCGCGATATGGCAGCCTCGCTTCTGTCAGTCTGCCCCACGGCAGCTGTGGCTACAATAATAGCTTGCTTCCATCAGTGTGAGTGAATGAATAATGGAGTTGTATAGTGCTTTGAGAGTCTCAAAAAGCACAATATAAATGCTAGCCATCAAAACATTACAGGCAGTGTTTACAGCCATAAAACTGGTTTCGAAATTATGTTTTACAAATATAAATCTGAAAAGGTGGCCATGCTTTTGTATTCGGGCAGAGTCAATACATTCTACCTCCAGTTTTCACTGCAGTTATACCTGCAAGACTTTTAGTGTGTGGCTCTACTAGCTTTTAGCATCTACAGACTAAAACTAGCCTATTCTTATACTTTTAAAAACACCTTTAGTTTGGTTGTAATGGGACAAAATGTGAAAAAGATTACGGGGCTGTAATAATACACTGAATTAAAGGCCTTTATGCTGAATTTGCCTTTTTCCTTCTGTAAAAAAATAACTGAAAAAGAAGAAAAAGAAATGTCACAGAAATCATTTCATGGAAAACTAGATGTGTACTATGAACAACTGGCGACCTGTACAGTGTGTACCCTGCCTCTCACCCTCCACTCTGACCGCTGGAGTTAGGCACCAGGCCACCTGCGACCCCACATGGATAACTTTTTTTTTTCACTCACTATTTCAGAGAATAGCCACAAAACCCATTTAAGTTGTTAAGAGTAAATATATATTAAACTGATTCTGTAAGCTGTAGTCAGGTTTTTTTGGGGGAAAAATTTTATTTATAGCAGTCTGTTAACACCTGCTCTGCAAGAAGCACAGACAAAAAAACCCAGCTTGCATGCTTAGCTAATGTCAATGTGAATTTCCAAGAGGACATCTCTGAACTATAACAATTTCTATACAAGTATGGCGCAATATTTCAGTTGATTTGGGTCAAATCTTAAAAACACATGCAGGATAAATTTGCATTTAATCAAATCCAGTCTAAAATGTAAAGCCTTGACTAATTTCATTATGAAAAGGAATGCACTGTGTTCATATTGATTAAATCGTGTCCAAAGAAGAAAAAGTGGCTGCGAGAAAAACCACAGACTTTTTTCCAAACATAAGGCAACTAAATTAAATCCGTCATTATGTCAGTTCCAGAGACATACAGTTTACTCATGTCACACCAAGACCTCACACTGAAAAACTCACATTTAAAGGTTCCCACTGTTCTCCACTTTTTCCTTCATTTTCAACGTATTGCTTCTATGTTTCCAAAGAGATGTAGAGTTGAGTTAGCAGTAGGTGAAATTACTTCAGTTACAGAAATTACTTCCTGTGATCCAAACTAAGCAAAGGTCAGTATTAGACTAACAGTATGACAAGAATAAATACATTTGCTCAGAAATTGACAACTACAGTTATATTTAATAAATTAGAATATGCATTCTGATGAGGCTTGTACTCAGATTAAAACTGCCTTTTGAAAAAAAAAAAAACCTTTAATCAGCTGTTAAACATACTTTTAATCAAGCCCAGCGTTTTTTATTAGTTTAATGCAGTGGTTCACAAAGTGGGGGGCGCAGAGTCATTGCAGGGGGGAGCGCAATATGAATGGATAAAATTTAAAAGCTAATATAACTGACAGGTTTTTGACGAGACTCCCACATAGATGCAAAGCAGAAGATAAAACATCACCCAATAAGCTCCTCAACCGACTTCCTTCCATGCCAAAGAGTAGAAAATATGACAAAGCATAATCTTACCTTTGGTTTTGTTACACCAAAAACACCTGCAAATGCTCAACTGAGCTCGTATATAAAGTTTTGTAAATGTTAAAAACCGCACACAACTGTGGATGATTACGTACCTTCCTGCACTATGGACATGGTTCTATCTATGATTCATAAGAGAGGCCAGCAATCTATGGGTTATACCTCTGTCCAATATGCACATTTATGAGATGCCAACAGACATATGGGAACTTTGTAGAGATCTGCACGGATGGGGCAACGACTACAGGCACGTTTCCACTTTCGGAACTTCGGGGTAATTTAACCAGATCTTTTTTCTGACGGGGTAATCTGTCCGCCTGCTCCTCTCAGCGTGTCTCCACACACAATCGGTCGTTTATGGAATCAGCTAGGCAGCTACATATCACAACAGTTTCAGCAGCGAGTTGCGTCACTGATCAGAACCCAAAGGCGCCCAGAGCAGTAGAAATAAGAGATCGACATAGAAGAAGCAGAACTTGTTGCTGCGTTTCTGTTTGCTTTTGTTATAAACTGCTTTGCCAGTGACTCTTCTTATTTGGTTGGTTGGCAACATCTGCTCATTTCTGAATTACAACCAATCAGCGTGACTTAACCACAGCTCCCGCTGATTGGCTTGATCAGGCTATTTGGAGTACACCAGTACAGACTGATACTGTGTTGGTTCCTGAAATGGCCACGAAAGCAGCCCTGTCGACCCAGCCCGACGAAGCGGAGAAAAGCGCATATCGGGAATGTCTGGTCAAATTACCCCGAAGTTCCGATAGTGGAAACACGCCTAATGGCTGGGAAACTAGGAGGGCTGCAGGCGTTCATGAAGCGCATCTCCCCTAATATTGCAGTCCATGAGCTGCATTATACACAGAGACACATTGGCGTCTAAACAGCCGAGTCCCGAGCTGAATGATGTAATGATCGATGTTTTCAGCACAGTCAACTACATCAAAACACAAACGATTTTTGCGGTACTGTGCGAGAAATGGGGCTCCAACAGACAGCCGTTCTGTTTCAGAGCGAGTCCCGATAACTGTCATGTTGAAAGGTGATGTCCAGGGTCTGCGAGATGAGATAAGCATCCTTTAGAAGGAAGAGGCAAGTGATCTTGGCCGCAAATTTTACTGAAACAAGTTTGTAATGAAACTTTCATGCAGTGGCATGTTTCTGAAACCAATGTTCAATGAACCAAATTCAGTGACGCAGGGCACAAACACACACCTCCACCTGACAGATAAAGTGACATCACAGCAGGCTCACAGCAGTTACTGAAGAGTTGATGATTGAAGACCTCAGTTTTGAAAAACAACATTTACTTTTTTTCTTCTTGTCAGAGTTCTTTGTTTTCAAACAATTGTGCACAGAGAGGCATTAAAAATGTATTGAAAGGAATGTAATATAACACTACACAGTAAAACTAATAAAAAATAAATTAGGCAATTATTACACATGAACATTTTCTTATAAACCAAAGGGGGGCCCAGCAGAAATAGTTTGGGAGCCACTGGTCTAATGTAATATTCTAATTTTATATGTCATGTTTTCATTAGCTATAAGTGGAAAATCACCATAATTAACAGAAATAAAGGCTTAAATATATCAGTCTGTGTGCAATTAATCTCATTGTGTGTTTCACTTAGTGCACTGAGTTACTGAATTAAAATTACCTTTCCAATAAATTTCACATTTATTGAATATGGCTATGTATGATGTGATCTGATTTTAGTCAAAGAAAAAAGCTAAGTTATTCATATTGCCTCGAAGATAGCATAAATATTAATTAGTACAGTAATAATGTTTTCTATGACATTTTGTTGTTTTCAAATACAGATTGATGTAAAAATGTAGATTAAACCTGATCAATGAAGGAGTTGTGCTTTTCAATGGTGTAAATAGCAAAGAATATTAGACCTACTCTACATTGGGAGTATGGCAAGTTGATATTAACTGGTTAATTAGCCGGGCTGTTGAGATACCCAGTCTGCAGTTGGCTGCTTAACAGACGTGAAACTTGTAGTAGCTGCCTGACCACAGCTTTAAAAGATTGTTGCCTTAATAGGAGCAATGATCGGGGCTAATTTACACTCCAAATTATTGTTTCCCTTAAGACAAATCTGTCTTTCTTACAAGCAAAAAATTGTAGGAGCCTGTTTTCAGCAGGTAGGGAAAGAGGGTTGCTGTATTACTTAATGCTCCATATAGAACCAGAAAACTACTATGAATAAAACAGTTTTTCTAGCATCACATGAAAAGGGCTTTAAACCATAAAAACTGAACCTTATCTAAAGCTCTGTATAAATTTATGTCAGCATTCAGCCCCTGCCTCATCCAGAAAATGGGAAATGTACCTACATTTCTTATTCCATTTATCCATTTCTGTTTATTTCAAAATATAGAGTTCTTTATAATATGACTGCTTCTCACTCTTCTTTTATTTAAACCTTAATTTATCCAAGTGGGTCGATTCAAAACCAATTATCATACAATACAATAAAGGCCTGGCCACGATTTGGACATTTGTGCTCTCTCCAATATATTTCTACCCTAAAACTGCACCTGTGAGTTGTTTTGATCCCAAAGTTATGAAAACTCCAATCTCTAAAGTCAAAGAAAAACCTGTTTTTCAACTTTGAAAGGGGCGGATGAATATAGAACAGGAATAAAATACAACAGTAGTGTAGAGACTATCTGATGATTCAAAGAAATCTTCACAATATGATAGCCAACGTGACGTAGCTTTAGCTCTCCATGTTCAATAATTTGCCTTTAAATGTCACACCATCTGCCTTCAGCAACTGGTTGAGGCTCATTATTTTCTCGTCAATAAACTTCACTTCATTCAGACAGTGTTGTTTTCTTTGCAAAACAAACTCACTGCTCTGCTTTTATTGAGCTGTTTTAAAATGCCATCCTGATTGCCACATCTGTTTAAAAAGATGGGAGCGGTAATGAGAAATTCTGGGTAAGTTGAATATTTTCATCACGCCCCACTGTTGTGTTGCTCGGTTAAGATCTTTACTTTTTAATTATCGAACCAATACATTTTTTGCTGTTATCTGACTTCATTTTTTCTTCAAGGTCTTCATTTTTTATTAATTGAAGTGTCCATATTGAAGGGGACATGATAATACAATGTTTGATATTAAGTGAGCAACTGCTACATAAAAAGTTTTAGAAACGATTTACTAGAGAGGAACTGGAACATATTTGGCTGTAGTGGAAAGATGGGACGGATAGGTAGGCTTAACCATGACTGTCGGTCTTGTCCCCATAAAGATTGAGTTGGTCCCGATGGACTTCCTGTGTGTGTTGGCTGTTTTGTCCCTTATAATTTTCGGAACTTTGGTGGCTCCATGCCCGACTTTTGAAGGTGCAAAGAGAGCCATCTGCTGCAGTATACTTCATGCCAGCTATGCCTCAATTTTATACCCACCAAAGGAATAATTTGTACTGTAAGGAAATGTGGTTAGAGTTATTTGGGGTTAATTACAGGTCCTGTTTTGTCATATTTCACAAGATTCAATTGGGCCATTTAGGTATTAAAACCAAATTAAATGAAAAGAATACAACTCTTTAGAACATAATATGCAGTACAAACTGACCCTGAGCTGTTTCCTGCTCCTTTGACTTAGGGAAGGTTGTTTAAGACCGGGATTTCTTAAAGGTGCACTGTCTGAGAACTACAACTTCCTAAGTTACTTCGTTTTGTGAGTGATGACACTATAATCTGAATGTGTTTGATTAAGGGTACATCTAATGATATAAATAAAAAATAATCTGTACCATTCATGATGCTCCAGAAACGTTTTTTTTTAAAATAAGGTACAGGATTATATCTAATAAAGAGCAGAAAAACATAACCAAACCCAGTTTTGGCAACATTTTTATTTAGAGCAAAACCAATATGTTGAATTCAGCACTGATTCATTGACATTCAAACGATGAAAGAGTCATTTTCCTGTTTTGCAAAACAGCAGACATGATAAGTAAGATTGTTCTTCCTTTATGGAAGGATGTAGTTTTGATTATTTTCTTTTCTTTATTATTACTTATTTTGTGTGTATATTTGTGTGCCTCTATTTGCCTCTTACTTTGCTGCTGATGCACTTAATATTTTTCACTGACGGAGAAAAGCTGGATTATTCTATGCTAAGGCAGACTTTTTACTTTGTAGAAAGGAATTGGGTCTATGTTTCACTATTTTGTATTGCTTAATTAGTTTGTGGTGGATGGACTGATCGTCTGCTGATGATAGAAACTATGGGCCTTCTTCAGGAGTTGAACAATGGATTTCAATGTAAATGATAATCTTTAAATACATTTTTTTCTACAATCGATTATGGTAAAAAATAAAAATATTTTGATGATCCTGTTTGACTGACATGAATGTCCTGATTGGAACCACTACTGTCTCTTACTTTTGATCATTGGCACTAATCATGATATTAAATGTCAGATTTTGTAATCATTTAATCAAATTGCTACTTTGTATAACAGACATTTGGCTAAGCCATGAAGATGAGGTGTCAAGAGATACCCATCTGATGATGAGTTAGATGAGGAGCCAAGGTGATATGACTATGGAATGAAATCACAGAGAGGATCACACAGGAAATCCAGTGGGAATGGGTTCAACGTTACACTGAAGTACTTAAACGTAGCAGTGCCAAAGAAATCCACCCTGAGCTTCTAAAGGCTATGGGTTTATGGGCAGAAGATCCGGGGACACTTGCAGAGTATTTTCGAAGGTCCCTCATTTGATAAAATTTCAATCCATATCTTAACTTTGAACTGGGAATGAACCGCATCCACCTGGAAGATATATGTTAGTGAGGACAGAAGGATCTCTGCAACCTATTACCTGCTTTGAGACTGATACTTATCTAATGATCAAACAGATAGGTATTGAGAGAAAATTTAAATAAGAACATTTGTTATTTTTATATTATATTTTTAGCTAGTTTGGCAAACATTTATGTATTATCTGAAAATTTATCATGAACTAAATAATAGGGTGATCCTATTCAGTCTGCTAGCTTTCTGCTGAGAGGAACATATTCTAGAGTCTATGCACAAAATACAGGAAGCACAAGTCAGGAGAAGACAGCCCCCTCAACATCTAACATTCCCAAAGTTATTGCTGTGTCAGAAATGGTAAGAGTTGAGTTACATGCACTGTAGCGTGCTGCTTAAAATAGATTCAGTCTACACTGAACAAGTTCTTGAGAGCACAAGTTTACTTTGGGCTTGTTATATTAAACGAAGGTAGATTTCATCCATCTATTCCCTCTCCCCACTTGTCCCTGCAGTGTTGCAAGGTTGCCGGTGCCTATCTCCAGTGGCCAATGGCAGAGAACTGGTATACACCCTGGACTGGTCAGCATTCCATAACAAGGCAACATCAATTTTATTTATGCTAACATGAAAAAACATTATATGAATAATCATGTTCAGCTGTGGACTGGGGACCTAAAAAGTGTAAAGAGCCCTGTTAAAATATGAGATGTCACAAGACCATGAGGACTTACTGAACTAAACTTAGTTCTATGGTGTCCACACCTACGAAACAATGTGCACCTGTTTATGGTTTTAGATCTTTCTCCTTTTTCAGTTGAGTTGTGCAGGATATGTCCCAGTAAAGATGGAAAATGGCTAGAAACGATTTATCATGGTTTCACTTTTTTTACGCAACAAAAAACCCGGTGCTTTAACTGGGTGGTGTACAGCTTTTATGTCTACTGTATGTATGTACTGTATGTCATCTCAAAACCAGTTGTTCATTATTACATTTTTCTTTACAGACCTTTGTATTTTTCCTCACTGTTTTTTTGAAGGGTGGAAAAAAGCTGCACATCATATAATGGGAAAGCTCTATATGTCTCCCTAGCAGCACTTTGAACATCGATGGATTTTGTCTTCTGCCTTAAACCCTCTGGTCAAACAGCGTGAAGGCATGTGTTGTTTTGTCTGTCTCCATTTAATTCACAGGTTGCTGCTTTAATAACTACAGCCTCCTGTTCACTTCAGAACCCCAGGGCCATTCTACCAACTGAGCCACACAATAATAGCTCGTACTGATCTATAGCTCCTCCACTGCCTACCACAGACAGAGCTGGATGAGGAACAAGTTGTGTTTTGGTAGACAAAGGGCGTTTATTTCACACCTTGAGGCTCACACTACTCTGCGAGCTGACACAGGTTGTGGAAAAACACCTCAGAAATGCTCAATAACCCTAATTAGGGCCAAAAACACGCTTCAGTGGCCACAAGACACTTTGGCATCTTTGCTAAATTTAAGATTTAAACTGATATTTTTGCCAAAATATAATGAGAAGAAAGAAGAAGAAAATGTAAAAAGGATTGAGGTCAACAAAGAGAGGAATGATTAATGAACTGATTAAGACAACAAAGACAAAACACACATTCTGCTTTCTCAACCAGCATGAAACAGACATAAAGCAAGTTCGGGGACTCCTTTCGGCTTACTGGGGAGCTCCTCCTGAGAATATCCAACTATACTTGCTACAAAATTTTTTTTCTCTGCTGGCATTTAAAGGTTGTTAAAGTAACCTGCTGGCAACTGGAAGCCTGCCCAAAATGAAGATTCATTTTATTTGGTTGTGTGATGAATCCAGTGTAGCTTTTATTTGCTTTTGTTATTATAGTTCTATTGCTAGAATGTTTTACACATGAGTAAATGGAAATATCGCTTTCATTTTCAAGTAGTTAATTCATGCAGGCATGAAAAAACGATACAATTATATCAATAATGCCTCAACTACATACAAACATAAACCTATTATATAAGCTACGCTCGTCTTCTGTTTCCGTGGTATGGACACAAATGTTCATTTAGGTCACAAGATTGTTCTGTGTGCGTGTTTTTTAATTACATACTAAGAAAGTCCTCTGATTTGAAGCCATATTCTATTTGGAAAAAGAAGAGTGCTGTTTGAGTGTGCAGTGACATCCAAGTGTGGGCTGTCAAGGATTGGCCGTGTCTAGTGTTCTTAAAAATCAAGTGATATTGGAATCAATTTGGGAACATTTCATTCTTTACAGAATCCTTTGAGGTATATACAGTAAGACTTTCGTGAAATTCCTCTGTCACACTTGAAGAGCTCTTCTTCGTGTTTATTTTGGAGTCCATCTCTGCGTGGAGAGATGTAAAGAAGGAGACAAGCTCTCAAGATTTTTTTCCCCCCAACTGAAATGTCTTTGATATTCTTTAGTCATAATACAAGTGGACAACAGCAGTGAAGCCCTTTCATACGCTGCATTGTTTGAACAATTTCCGTATTTTTCTTGCAATTGATTGATTGTTGTCTGTAGGTTATATAAATTTGGAGATAATTATATAAAGAATTGTTTAGCCTACTTATTGAAGAAAAACCTAAAGACTATGGGTAAAATGCCATTTTGTTCTCAAAACTCCCAGTTCCTTCAGCAAATAAGACATGGGTAATACTTTATCTGTTAGCTTTATTATCATCACAGGTTTTTAAAGTTACTACAAGTTAAAGCTTAATGGGTTAAATTAAACTCGAAAGTTATTAAAGCTAAAGTTACTTAAACAGTATATAACTGATGCAAGTGTTAAGCAACATGACAGATTTAAAGGTCAGTTAAGTAACAGGTGTACTCTAATTTCTGACATATGGTGGGTCTAAAAATTCTGGACTCATCTATAGGTTCATTTCTCTTTTTTAGGTAACATAATCACCAACACTTTCAAAAATAGAACCACTTGAATGAAAATGACTCATTATATGGATACTATCAATGTTGAGTTTAGCTGCTAGCACAAAAAAATAGAAATTTAATTCCACTGATTGTGTGAAAAAAGTGAGGAACAACAATATTCTGCTTATTCTTTTTGGAATCCAAGATGCACAATAAAACTAATTCACCTGGTTAGAGACACAGCCAAACCCCTGCTTTCGACCAGAAGCGGAAGCTTTTTACCTGCGAATTCAGCAGCGTCCCTTCCAACCGGGTGCGTTTAAAATGCATATTACTTGCGAAAAGTGTTCTACCCAGCTGGTTCTGGGAGATCACGGAATCATGGGAGAATTGCAATTGCATAACTTAAAGAATAGTATGCAGGGGCGGAATGTTTTCTATGTTAGTAAGTAGCATAAACTCACCATCCACTCCCAAAACTGCAGATATTTCTGTCCATGCTTTCTCCTTTTTTATGTTGACTATAATGGCGGCTATCAGCTGCGTATTACGTTTCGCAGACGTTAAGCGCTGCTTCCACGCCGCTTACGCTTCCACGCCGCTTACGCTTCCACGCCGCTTACGCTTCCACGCCGCTTACGCTTCCGGTGGAAACAGTTATGTTTCTAGACTGTGGGACGATGTCAGAGTACTTGGAGAGAACCCACACATGCAGACATAAAACATGCAAACCCTGTGCAGAAAAACCCCTGGCCTGAATTCAAATCCCAAGACCTTCTTACTCCAAGGCAGCAGCACTGACAAATCCGACACGGTGCAGCCCAGAAACCGAAACATGATTTTTGACCGTTTTCCTACACATAGTGATTTGAAAAGTGTGCACAGTAGTGTGAATGTGTGCAAAAGATGGTTGATTGCAAAGAGAGTGGCAGAATTAGGTAGCACGTATAGTTTGATCACTTGTTAAGTAAACAATGTAATTATTATTGGGCCACAAATAATTCATAGGGCAGTGTGAAATGATTCTATAATTGCATAAAATGTACTTTATGCTAAGGTTTCCAATAAAAAACACAAGGTGCAATAGATTGCAAAGCAACTGGCATTCCTAACTTGATTTTCATCAATATCGTTATTTCCTCATCTTATTATTATATTCATTTCATGTTTTGTATATATTCATGGTATCAAGAGTGTTCATTAACAGTTCTCAATGTTTGCATACCGTGTTTGCACTGGCTATGGAATTAGTTGTTTCTGTTATGGCTCTTGAAAAAGTGAGCCATAAAGTGAGCCTACATCAAAGTAGTGCTGTCAACAAGCCAGAACCTGGCCCTTCAGCTTGATCATAAAGAGGCACCAACAGCCAGAAAAAAAACAACAACCCTGAAACAAAACACATCAGTGAGCTGTTACATCGGTCACAGTCATGGCTACGGTCAAAATTCTCTGATAGTATTGTCTCAATAAATCCTGGACTTTTCTTTGGGTTTTTATGGTTTTAGAGACTAATATTATGACATATATCTTAAATGGGCTAATCTGATACGTGTTTATGTATTAATGCTGAATTCAGCTGGAAACTGGGCGTGTAAATTTCATTTCACAAAGTGAACAACCAGCTCCATATTATATGTTGAAAATGTCCCCAGGTTACAGTGCTGAAAATGAAATCCCTGACCTTTGTATTCATAAGCACAATGGTGTATAGTCATACCTTGCTATATTTATTTTGCCACTCAAACTATTTCTCAAACTCTTACACAGTTTTTGCACAGTTTACATAACAGCGACAAAGAGCTGATAAGAACTGCCTCCATTAAAGCCAAGCAAGATCAAAGAACGCTTTATGTAACGGGATGAGGAAGAATTTATGTAGGCCAGGAAGACCGTTAACAAGTAGTGATGATCATGTTTAAAAATTCACACAAAATGCAGCACTTCATTTACTTAATGTGAAAGATCAAACAGAACGTTACAGTCTGAGCATGTTATTATCACAACCAATATTTAGACTAGTCTTACAATAAGAAATAATGAAGATACTTTTTATGATTATCAGGTTGTGGTGGTTAACATTCCATTGACATATTTTTGTAAATTGCTTTAGAATAGTGTTTTTTATTCACATTACTGTATCCCACTCTGATTCACTTGGATAAGATAGACTAACAGTGTAAAGGAGAAGGAAGATGACAGACTGAGATTGATGTCAGGTCCTTCATGTTATGAAACAACCAGCTTCTGAAAGGCACTCCCCCAGTGTCTGGGAATAGCTTTTTTTATGTGAGATCTCAAGCTTTGGATCAACTTGCTTCTTCAAGCGTCTGAAGATAGTCAAGACGTCTGGAGAAGTCCTGACAAATAATTTCAAAAACTAAAATATTGAAAGAACAGCTATGTTTTTTTTTCCACTCTCAGCCCCTGGCACTGTCTGTTTTAGAGTCCCCACTCATCTTCTATAGCAGATCTGATCTTGCTGTTTTACAGTGCAGGCTGGTTAGTGTGGGCACCTCAATCTCTGGCTTATTTTTGTTTATTAATAATAAAAACATACAACAGCAGCATCATATATTATTATTATTATTATTATTACCTCTGCCAAGGAGGATATGTATTCGGCAAGATTAGACTGAGCTGCCTTGGTGGAGGTCTGCGCTCACTGAGTGCTTTTCTAGTTATTACTAGGACTATCAAAATGAACGCGTTAACGCAGGTTGACTAATTTTTAGAATTAATACGATAATTTTTTGACACCTTGACGCATGCATAGAATGACCCGCCCTGTTAATCCCACAATTCAACCCGCGCTATGTTCAGTGCTCTGCACGTAAACAGCATGGCAGACACAAACTGCATCCAAGGTTCCATGCGAATGTCTCCTCTCAGTCGCAGGCCAGATAGAGGTATTATGGGTCTACGTCACTCCCTGCTCTACTGCGCGTGTCGTCTGCAGAAAGAGACGCAATCATGTCTTGTTGTACTGTTGGTTGCACAAATCGCTTTGGTAAGAACAACGAAACATGCAAGTTCTAAAGAACTCCATCGACTTGCACCCCTTTCAAGGCAAACGGAGGACGTCTTTGGTTGCAAGCTATCAGAAGAAGCAATTCGAACGAGCAATTGAATGTAAAATTTGACAATCTGCAGCATTCACTATATATCAAGTAAGCCTCCTTTGCTAACAAACAAACTAACATCGCCAACCAACACTGCCACTGCAAGATAACCGCAAATGATGTTGCCTTCCATTCACCTCGGAAGTTGGAACTCGGAGCTGGGTATGACATCATGCCCGAGTAAACAGTGTTCTAGTCAATGTAGTTGGATTCATCAGGATTCCAATAAGGCAAGACTCAGGTAGCCATTGTTGGTAGTACATCTTACAAACATCATTTTAAACTGTACTGATATTTATGTGAGGAGCAGCCATTTTGAAAGTCAAAGTTGGAGCAAGAAAAAAATCCAAGACTTTCCAAATGGGAAGTCCGACTTTGGGGGCGTTCCAGTTGATTTTTCCCCTCTGAAATTGGAACTACCAAGTTCCGACTACAAACGGAACCGGAACTATGTAAACGGCCGATCTCACACCATTTGTGCGCGCATCCGCTGTGTTGATAAACATATAATCTCTCTATTGTTCAGGAGAAACGGTCAGCATTACATTCAGGAATGTTAACCATTTAGTTTGCCTTAGCAACTGGCTAAAAGATGAAATGGTTAAAAGAGGAATGAGTAAATGTGATTGTGGAGTTCAAAACAAAAGTTCCATGCTTCTTTCCTGTATTTCCTTAAAAAAAGAGCAACAGCTTCCGGTTTTGTTCTTTATTTACACTAATAATTGTAATTTTTTAGTCATAATTAGGAATGTTGATTAATCGTGATTAATTCAAAGCTACCCTGTGATAAATTAGATTGATCGTTTGACAGCCGTCTTTATTACATGTGCTGTTTTTTATAATAGAAAATACTATCTTTATACATTTGTTAATTATTCAGTTATATTACTTACACATAATGTGTACATCTTCCTACTTTAATATGAACTTATCTGGAAAGAGTTGACTCTTCCAACGACTGTTATCAGTTGTATGATTGAAACTTAAATACTGTAATTCTGTTGTGAATAGCGATTAATTAAAATATTTTGGCAAGTCGGCATTTCAAAAGGTATAAAAAAAAATTAAGATGGACATTAGATAAAAGCTGCTGTGTGAGAAGCTAAACAGTTTCCATGAACTATGATCTTCTATAGAAACTGAGATTCCACAAGGGATGGATGCAGAAACACAACAAATATAAGGAAGAAACTTTGAAGGTGATGTATTGATGTAATTCAGGGGAAGCACACCGGTTTTCATTTATTTATTATAGAACTCACCATGGTATTACACATTTAATTGAGCTGCTTTAATCAAATTATAACTGCCCTGAAGGTAACACAAAGACCTAAAGATGCATTCAGTTGACCTATAAGAAAAATAATTCTCTCCACTGTTAAAATAAGTGGTGACTATTGACTGCCTCTCCACATAATGAAGAGTTTAAATTCTAACTTTGCAAGAGCTGCCCTTCTTTAACACTTTTTTTTTTCTTTAACACGTTTACCCTTTCAGCTTGTCTTAAAGTGACAGAAAAAGCCCTTGAGCACTTTCTGAAAACAGCTCATAAACTACATTTCTTTCATAGGATCAGATTCCTTGGTAATGTTTGCATGTAATATGGAGTGATAAAAAAATACATTAATTTGAAATCGATCCTGTTAATCCTCATGTGTGCTGTGGCTGAAGGGATACATCCTGACAAAGTCCAGATCCCAACAGAGCTCGTTAGGTTATGAGATACACTTTTCAGCTGCTTTCCCCCGTCCTACTTCCCTCCCAGTGGAAGCCATACGAATGCCGTCAAGGAGCAAGATGGAAGTAAAGCTATGAAACCACACTAGAGGCAGTAAAACTGTAGAGGTCCATTGTTAATTCTGGTGGGAGCTATTGCTCGGTGCTGTGTGTTAAGTGAACCATTAACACTGTTGCGCAAATAGCAGCAAAGGAAGCAGCATGAAAAATGTGGGTAATCCTGAGCCGACACCAAAATAAAAAAAGATAAATAAACAAGTGCCCCAAATGCCTTGTAAAATTTTCCATACTCCTTTAACTTTTCTTCATATTATGACATGTGGAAGGATGTGCTCTGCTCAGAACAGATGGAGTAAAGCTAAGAATCCAAAGAAGAACGTGGATGCACAAAACGGAACATTTCATCTCCATGGTGACATATGGTGGCGGTAGCATCATACCATGGGGAAATGTTTCTTCAGAAAAGACCAGAAAGCTAGTCAGAGCTCATATGAAGATGGATGGAGCTTGAATTCAAGGCGAATCTGGGACAACAACTTGTTGGAATACAGGTTGGAAAAGATTTGAGTCAGGGATGGAGGTTCAGTAGAACATCAGCCTTAAACATACAACCAGAAACACAACAGAATGGTTCAGATCAAGCCATATCCATGATTTAAAATGGCCTGTTCAAAGGTCAGATCTTTATACAGGGGAATCTGTGGAATGATTTGAAATATTGCAATTGGAAAATTGGAAAAATTTGAAATTTAGAAAATTTTGCAAAAATCAAACAGCAATTGTAGGTTTCTGTTCTTATTCTTCTTGTTTTACATTGTAAGGTATGTAGACAATTTTCCTTTTGTCTTTTAGATTTTATAAATGTAATATTTACAAATATAATTTTGGTAACCCCACAACCTCAGCACAGACACAATTATGTGGACCACCCCTGCGATCTCTAGGTACCCCAGGTTTGGAACCACTGCTCTAAATGCTGTAATTACAGTGAAAGGTGGTTATTCAAAGTATTAACTGGGGCTGAATGTAAATACATGCAATACTTGACAGATTTCTACTTGAAATAACATTGAAGGTGCATCATTTTTCCTCTTCTTCACAAGTGTATACTACTTTGTGTTAGTCTATCAAATAAAATCACAAGAAAATACATTGAGGTTTATGAACGAAGGTTGTGAATACTTTGGAAACTTACTGCATTTGGTATTATTTTCATGTAAGCATACTACAGGACCAAACAATAAACTCTATGCTGTGTCAAACTGGATTTTAAAAAAGGAACTTTACTGTAACTTCCAGTGCATTGTTGGAAAAAGGTTTTTAGTTTTCTTTTAGTTTGATGTATAAACATGAGTGAATTCTTCACTACCCACCCCCTTGGGATGATGCAAGAAAAACAGTCCAAGGACTTGAAGAGGAACCATTTTCCTTGTGGTTTTAATGGATTCACTTGAAGTTAAGACATCAACAAAAACAACAACAGCAGAATTTCAGCAAGTTGCATCACTTACAGGAATAATATGGAGTTCAAAGTCTTTTGCTAAAACTAAACACGTTGGCTCAAATGTCTCTTCAGTTTAGATGAACTGTGACACCTTGTGTGTTGGGAAAAGAATATTGAGAACAGGGAGGAAATGCATTGTCATGATACCATATTGGAAAACTTAATAACCTGAAAATGTCACCATTGTAAAATTGCAATTTATAGAAATTTAATCTACCATTTCTGTATTTGCCAGTACATAAAGAGATTATTACAAACGTTTGGATGCTCTGGATGCCCAAGTCTTTCTTCAGATTGGTTTTAGAGGACAATAACACAAAAAAAGCAATCTGATAAACTTTCACACAATTTCCTCCCAACCTTAAGAGAAAGCCGTGGGCTCATTCTTGGTCTCGTCCATACATTATTCATCAGTTTGGGTACAAGGTAGGAAAATGAGAAAGTAAAAACTCAGAGTCCTAATCAGAAATCCCCCCAAAAAACTCTGTTAAGAATTTACAGAGCCTTGCAGAACTATTAAGCCCTTCTGGCTTTGTTTCACATGTTTTTGTAGGATTAAAACCTAGAATTTGCATTCATTTATTTAGCAGACGCTTTTATCCAAAGTGACTTGCAAGGAACTACATTCAAGCCTCAGTACATCAAGTGCCACCGGCATACACATTATGTGCTATTTAAAAGACAGTACATGTGGAACAGGTACAGAAGTGCAAATGGAGTACAGGTTAGGTGGGCTTGAGTGGTAAAAGTGCAGGAAAAGGTTGAGATGGCCATGGCAGACAATAATTATCAGAACGATGCAGTAGTTGGGAATAAGCCTGAAAATGCATGAAACAGCAGGGTGAAGAGCCCACTGATTCATGTCCCTTATTGATGGATTTAACCTTAGATATGTAGGCATATTGCGAACCATTTGAAGTGGTTTTACATTGAAGGCTGCGAGAACTGCTGGAAGAGGATGTCAACAGTGGAGACAACTGTGCAGCAGACAGCAGTGCTTATAGATGCACAGCAAATTAATTTAATCCTGCAAGCTCTTTGCAACATTTGGAATGTAACAGCACAGCACTTCCATTTCCCCACAAATGCAACACCAAACAAATAACTGTTTGCCTTACTTCACTTTACACAGATGAGACCATTCGGACTTAAACCAAGCAACTCCTATTTAGCTGCCTTGCCTATCCTAAGATACACATCATGGGATTAAATAAAACGGAGTTCCGAGATTTTACCGTACCTGTCACAACATCAGTGTGCTCTTGAGACATGTGCTGGCTCTGGTGGACCCATTCACCATTGCACTTGAAGAAGATTTGGAGTGCGGGTCGGGCCTGACACCTGAGTTTGATAGGGTTACTCTTGATAATGTAGGCATCGACAGGCTCCTCCAAGAAGCGAGGCAGGGTCCCAGACTGGCCATGTTGCAGGGCTTCACCTCGGGGGCCTGAAGAATAAAAAATGAAAAACAAAATTGATGAGGATTTTCATGACTTTTCAGATGATTTTCTCCCAAAAAAACAACTCAAAGTCTTTTGATGCAGCAGTATTACAGTCCACAAATAGTTTCAGTTCGTCAACTCTTTCTCAGCTCTGCAAGGAGAACCAAGGAGCACCCTTTGCTCATTCAAACATGTTATTCAGAAATCCGGTTGCACTTTAATATTTTCACAGTTCTTTTTACATTTGTATTAAATGACTAAGCATGCAAGAATGTATATAAGTTTAGTGGACGTTTCCAGGGGATAATTCCACAGAGATCTAGTTGCGATTTTTGGCAGCAACTAAAACTTGTAGCAGATTTTCATAGGGGTGCGTTGTTATGTTCTATAACAAAGTGTAAGTATTGCCACTACATATGAAACACTTCAGAAAAATGTCAAAAAAGTAAGCAACATTCTCCAGTGCCTTTTCCCAGGAATGGAAAAATAGAAGAAGAAAAAAACACATGCAGGCTTAATCAAGGTTTAAAGATTCAAGGTAAATCATGGAAATAAAAATCTAAAACTTCCAACTACATACTGCAGATGGAGAACTCAAAAACCTGGCCCCCATGTGTGTTATAAGCAATGTGCTAAGAAGCCAACATTAGTTGTGGTATTGGAGTGTATTAGTCACACAGTATTAGTGATTTGCACTTCTGTGAGCTCATAATACATGCTGATTTGAGTCAACATATCTTTTTTTCTAAGCATTTTAAAAGCACGACTGAAGATACGCTTTTACTTTTTGTACTATGACAGATGTAAGAGTGGCTTTGAAGTGTTGAGCCACTGAAATTCTGTATCAAGTATAAATGAGAAAAAATGCAGGTGTAAGCATTTCCATGCCTCAGTGTGAATAAAATGTCTTTGTGGCATTTAATCCTAAGTGGCACGTTGGCATGTCCACAGCCTACTATTAGGGATGCACGATATATCGGCATCAACATCGGCATCGGTCCGATAAGTAACAGAGACCAGATATTAACAACCAATGTTTATTTATTTCCATCTTTGTGACCTTCTGTCTGTGTTTCAGGGTGGGTGTTATCCATGTAGTGTTTGTTTGGTCATGTGACAGCGATAGTGATCCGGCGCAGGAATGTGGGGGTGCTTAACTCAAGCAGAGAAGCGATGTAGATGGTGTGGTTGATTTTCTACGGTGTCAAAAGTTCAGGGAAATATACCGTATACCATATCGGTGCGTATCGGTTATCGGCCATAACAGCGGGATTAATATCGGACATTGGTATCAGCCCAAATTTTCATACCGGTGCCTCCCTACTTACTATTTCTACTTTTTTTTTTTTTTTAGACCTGCTCAGTTTTAGGTAAACATGCTGTCTTTCTCTTTCATCATCAGGGAGTCCCCACCAATGTCCATACCCTCAATTCATTTCAATTCAGTTTATTAATATAGCGCTGATTCACAACGGATGTCGTCTCAAGGCACTTAACAAGAAAAGTAATTTCAATTCAATCATACATACATTCCAATCGGTTTAAAAGTTTTCTATTTAAGGAATCCCAGCAGATTTCATCAAGTCAATAACTTGCAGTTGCGCCCTGTTGATGCAGACTCCAACCACAGCTATCCCTCAGCTACCACTCATACTGAGCAAGCATGCAGTGACAGTGGAGAGGAAAAACTCCCCTTTAACAGGAAAAAAACCTTCAGCAGAACCAGGCCCAGTACGAGCGGCCATCTGCCACGACCATCTGCGGGTTCGAGAAGACAGAGCAGAGACACAGAATGAACAGAAGATCTAATGTAGGAGTACTTTCTATATTAAATAAAGTAAAAGGTTGATAACAGGACATGGAGGACCATCAGTTACTGGGAGCATCATCCCAGTCGATGCCCTCTTCCAACAAGGCATCACAGCTAAGCAGGATACCGGATCAGGTGTAGCTTTTATGGAACAAAAAACACTGAGAAAAATTAACAGTCAAAATAAGAGCAAATAATGCAACTGGAGAGTAGTAGTAATATGTATCACAATACAGGGGAGGCGATTACGATATATTGCAATGTATTGTGATACTATGAGTAAGAATATATATTGTGATTTCTAAAACTGAATTTAACTGGAACAACTGTTACAGAATTCTAAGCACTCCAACCTGTTTCATACTTAACACATCCAGTTTTATCACTAGATGTAGTTGATCCACTGGAACGAAGAAGGTGAAAACAGCCATAACTACCAGTCTTACTTTCCATTTTACAACAAAAATGACTGTCGTCATTAACGGTTCCATTCAAAATCGATACATTGCTTTTGAATATCGATACAATATCGTGATATTAAATATTGCGATATATTGGCAAATCGATGTTTTCTTACAGCTTTTCTTAGCGCTGCCTTTGAGTAATGTTTCTACGTGTCATATGCTCTGTGCGTGTTTTATGCTTTATTGCTGTTTTTACTTCATCCCCTAATCATGTAAAGCACCTTGAATTACTTTGTCCAATGAAAGTGTGCTATACAAATAAAATTGCCTTGCCTTACATCTCTACTTAGAGGAGTCATGACCTGTAATTTTCACTTGTCCACGACAAAAAATTTATGTTATTATTGCCTAACGATTATACACCGGCCGGGAAGCCGATAGCGTTTGTTTGAAGCGTTTGTTTAACCTTGGGTTCGTCAACCAGCCCACATGCACGCACACTCAAATACTCGATGTTAAATTTCTGGCCAACTTGACGTCATGTCGGCGCAGGATATACCATAAATGGATATCGCAGAGCTATGCTGCAGGAACCCCGCCCTGCTCCTCTCCCCCTCATATTCAGTCGAGCGCCGCCATTACTGAATTCCGATTCGAAGTACGAACTCAAGCTCTGTTTGGAAAAAGGGGCCATTCCAACAATCAGAGGCTTGCCTGCAATTGAAACGGTAAGGCTGTGTTTTTATTGCTCTACTGTGTGTAACAAACAGCAGCTAACTGCTAATGTGGCTATTGTATGCTAGCGGGTAATGGCTGCTACTTTGCAAACAACAAATGACCTAGAATGCAGTTACAATTGAAGGTCGGGTTCATTTACAACTTGCGCCATGATGTCATTTTGGAATGATATGCTGAAGCGTTACCTGCGGTGTCAACCCCCCTCCTTCCTGCCACCAAGCAACGCGCCCCTCATTTGCATTATTACAGTGACCGTCCACGACAGCCAAAATATTGCATCAGATCTCGCGAGACAACAATTCCCTCAAAAATAATGGTTAGAGGAGCTCTTTGTTTATTGTTTTTCCACTTTTTTCCACTTTTCTTTTTTAAAAGGGCCTGAAAGATTATAATAGAGTGTGGGTATCCAAGGTAATACTAGGTTATGTCTCCTTTAATTACGTACACTGATTCAAATGGCTGTTAGGTGACTCACATAGCCACAACTCTATCATATGAGATCAAGAAACTGAGGACACATTTTGAACAGGTTTACCAAAATTGACTGCAAATACAGTGCCTGGTCCAGTGGGGCTTACTATGTTTTTTGATATTTAGATAGTATGCAGATAATTTGGCATAAACAACTTCAGATCATAGATCCATTCTGCATTATTTAGCTTTGCCTGCTGCTGGTATAATCATGTGGTGGGTGATTGTGGCCATACGTTAGATCCCTTGGTGCCACCTGAGCATTATTTGAATAATACAGCCTATCCAAGTGTTGCTGACCATGTCCAGCCTGTTGTGACCACAGAATACCCATGTTCTGATCACCACTTCCAGTAGAATAAGCAACTGTGTAACTAAGGTTACTAAACTGTTTTTTTGAAAGGGGCAATGAGTTCCCTGTACTCCAGTGGTCTTCACAGTCAGCAGATCTCAATCCAATAGAGTACCATTGGGATGTGGGAGTGCGAGAGAGTCACGCCAGGGATGTGCAGCCATCAAATCTCTGGCAACTACAACTACAAGACAACTACTCTTTGCACTGAGCCACCGTCACCCCAAATGAGAGTTCCTCACCAAGGTGCTCTATTGGGTTGAAGTCAGGGCTCTAAGCCTGACAATTGATTTCCCCCACACAAAAATAGCTCATCTATGTCCCTAAACAAAGCAGATGAAGACATTTTGGATCCCCAACTCTTCAAGTTACTACTCCAGTTTAAACAAGAAGTCTGGGCCATTGGTTTGTCCACTGATGCACAGACAAGTTGACATAAAAAATGGTCATCTGGAAATTATTCTAAATCTTTTTGTACTCTGCAATATTAAGTGTTGATTTCACCTGATGTAACGGCTCAAGCTAACCCCTGACAAACCGCGTAACATCAAAATATCCTCTCCACCAAATTTCTGACACTTCACAACTGTGAAACCCAGACCAGATTATCAGACAGAGACATCACTGATAGAGCCCGGTGGTGGCTTGCTTTACATGATTTCCATCTGAGGTTTGATATTGCACTTGATGATATAAGGTTAGATGCCGTTGCTTCGTCATGGAAACCCATTTCATCAAACTCTTTACCTACTGCTCTTGCCGTAATCTGAAAGGACTGAAGCCATTGACTGAAGCTGTTGATATTGCACACAGTTGGTGATTCAGCCTACACTGTTCCCAGTATGAAATGATGACACACACAGAAGTGAATGGAATGTGTAGTTGCATGAACATTTCATGAAGGAATTTATCACACAGGTACCATCTCATCAAAGTACCATGCCTGAATTCACTGAGTGACACTTTCGTTCATAAATGTTTGTAAAAGCATTCCACATGACAAGGTGCCTGTGCCATATAAATGATTGGAAGACATAAACTAAATGATTTGGAAAGGTGTTTCGATACATTTGGTAATATAGTGTTCTACTGGCATACAGAGTATGAATGCATAACATTTGAAATATAATATCCTCCCAATTACTGCATCAAAGTGGTGCAATACAAATGAGAAAATTATTAAGACTGGGATGTCACATTGTGCAGCTGTAGGTTGAAGCTAAATTTGCTGTAATAAATTAAATGTATCAGATTCAAAATGAACGTAGATCTATATTCGTAAACAATTTTTTAATCTCAGAAGTTGGTGCTCACTAAAGACAGTTACTTCAGTCGAGGAATATACAGACAAGATGTTGGCAGCAGATTAACAGTCATTACCCCCATCTTCCTCTGCCTGTTTGAGAGCTGTTTCAGTCGACGCACGTTTTTCTGCATCTGAGTGCCACAACTGTAATTATACTCTGACTAATCCGCTAGTTTGGTGGAACATCTTTCATGCAAGTGTGAAGAGTTTATTGAGGCAAGCCATCCCATACGCTCTCACCTCCCCACTGCACACTCCATGTTTCCCCACAGTGACGGTTGCACCTCTGAAAAGCCCATCAGGATTAGGGAACCCACTCTCTCGTTTTTTCTCTCCCCCCTCTCCAGCTAATCCCATCCTCCTACCTTTCCTTGCTGGATGTCTCCTGATGGAGGGAAATAGATAAAAGACTCTCTGTGATTCCCCGACTGTGAAAATCACAGAACTTGTTCACTGTTCCTCTACCCCTCTGTGGGACACGTTCACATTCTCTGCCTCGTTCGTGGAACAGGCAGCTGAACAAAGAGACATGCTTTTAATTTCAAAATGTCTAGCCCCAGGCAAGCTTTTCTTGTACGGAGTGCTCCTCTTTGTTTTGCGCGGGCAGAACTGACATGGTGTGTTTGTGTTTGGATGGATGCAAAACACAGACGTGACTATGCATCAAGGCAATGATAGATGAGAACAGGAACACCCAAACACAAAGATGTCAAATCCAGTTAAAGCTGTTCACATTATGACATCTGAGAAATGGATCAGGTCTCATATTAATTCATGCCTACCAACCGGGAAGTTCAACACCACTGACTATTACTACTAATATCAACATTAGAGATTATTTCAGGTTTCATAGCTGTTAGTAGTCTGTTCACTGCTCGGATTTTTCTCTTCTATTTAGCCGCTGGGAAGTTTCGCAGCACACAGATTAAGAGAGACACATGAAAGGAATCTGGTGCCATTTAACCTCAGGCTGGTAACAGCATGTGCGGCTTACAAGCACTTAACTGTCCCTGGAAACAGCATAACATTGTCTCTGGTCATGGAATTGATGAATATAAATCACAAACAGCAGCACAGAGAAGCAGCAGCGATATTTATATTACAGCGTACTATTTTAAACCATACTGTGATAAGGCTCTGCGGAGTAGTTTCGTGAGGAAGTGTGATGCCGCTTGACATTCCCACAACATTCCCTCATTTACATACCGAGGTTGGTGCAGGGCGGTTATTGGTTCATCTTGCCACAATATGCTTTCCCCCGCCATTCAGGAGACCGCTGAGGCCTGTGCTTCACAGTTTTCAGAATGATCTACAACCAATGCTTCTGTTTGGCAATAACGCATAAGGGGCACAGATACATTTAACCAACTCACAGAGAAAACATATCACTGCCAAAGGGCTGAGTGATGGCTCTATTTTCTTTCCCTTTCTCTGCCTCTGTGTCTGCCTCGCACATAAATGCTTCTACAGGAAATACACGCTAGTTGTGAAGCATCTTGACAGGAAGCAAGCAAGCATATTTTTTTCAGACTGAGCAAACACTGTTTCTTTACATGCTAAATTCAAAAACGGTCGGGCAAACTCAGTGTCTTTGGATGTAAAACTACTTCATTAAGGTAATGAAAGAAAAAACTTTTACACGCCATTTTACATTTTACAGTGTCCTGCAAAAGGTATTCATATATGTTCAACATTTTTCAATTTTGTCACATCACGACCTCAATCCTGTATTTGTTTTTTGTGATTGACCAACATAATGTTGTACACAATTGTGAACAGTAGATGTATTTTAATAAAATCTGTTTAAAATTCCTGTTTAAACACAGCTGTATCATGTTTTGTGGTTGTAAGACCCAGATGTAGGCATGGAGAGACAATTTAAAAAGTAAATATTCTTTAATGAAAAAAAAAAAACTTACAAAGGCTATGGCAGAACTGAGACACAGCAGGGATGTAAAAACTGGAAACCAGGGGACACAGAGAGAATGAGTCAAACAGAGAACGAATGTGAGAGGGGAGCTTATATACTGAGGGAGAGGTGGACATGACAAAGAAACCTGAAGAGGTGATTAGCGGTGAGTCGTGACAGCTGGGAGGAGAGCAGGCAAAGACAAATGGGGAATGAGGATCAGCTGGGAAGGGGATCATACAGGCTGGCAAACGGAGAGAGAGAGAGAGAGAGAGAGGAAATAATGGAAAAGGCTGTGTAAAACAAATAGTAAACAGTGGAAAGAAACAATAACAGAGGGATCTAATCAGAAGAGAATAAAGAACTAATAAAAAACTGGTCTACAGAAAGGAATAAATGGCCTTGTACAAGGCCTGTATCTTAATAGCGCTTTAACTAGTCCCAAGGACCCCGAAGCGCTTCATACTGCACTCAGCCAGTTTAACTAAAGATCACGGAGGAGCGGCATGAAGAACGTCAATGTTGAAAGAAAGCCATGAGTATTCCAGTTTGCAGTCGGTCACAAATCCAACTGAGAAGCTTTGGCAAGGCTCGTTATTGTGATGTTCAGAAAATTGAGCTATTCAACCAACAGGAAGAAAAGGCTGGAATGTTGGTTCCTAAATGTGCAAAGCAGGTACAGACTTGGAGCTGTCACTGCACAGACAGGTTAGCTTTTTTGTAATTATAAAAGAAAGAAAATCCCAGTAACATCAAGCAAAGCTTGTTGATGAAATGGTGCGATGGACTGGGACCTGTCCAGGGTGTACCCTGCCTCTCGCCTGAAGAATGCTGGAGATAGGCACCACATTTCACATTTCATAAAGTTATGTAACTGATCATATATTGTCTGTAGGTCTTGTGCAGCAGACAGAACAGTTTACCACATGCAGTCTTATTGTATTGAAAATCTTAAGAATACGACAGGCATCATTTTCTGTAATAATAATGGCTTGCGTTTTGCTACATTACCTATATGAATCCTTCACAATTAAATGTCTCCTCAAACATCTTCGGTCTGT
The DNA here is from genome assembly GCA_963556495.2 of Valencia hispanica. NCBI lineage: Eukaryota > Metazoa > Chordata > Actinopteri > Cyprinodontiformes > Valenciidae > Valencia > Valencia hispanica. Next base: position 32,983,565 of record OY747717.1, on the reverse strand, counting down.
ATACGAGGTGTGCAGGTTTACAACCATACTGAGTGCTGTCATTTAAATGTGTGCACTTGTAACCACCAAGATGGCCCGACTCTTCTTTAGCCTGAAGGTTGAATTGTCAATGAATGATAAAATAAGTGTGAAATTTTGAATCATCTCTCTGTCTCTTCCCTGCAGTACATAATAAACCAAGTCTGAAATTCAGAGAGGATCCGTTGATCGATCAACCAAGTCACCAGTCAGAGCAGAAAAACACGGTAAAGACATTTTTTCTACATCTACAACTCATGGCAGGTTTGTGCTTTATTAGAAAGGCAGCGGATTGTGCTGCAACTAGGTAATCTGTGTAAATATCAGCCTGGCGCATACAGTCCACAATCGGACAGCATAGCGGTAATTTTAAACACACATTTAAGTCCTATATGCCAATATAAGAGTGACAGACTTATAATTTGAAAACAATAAAATGACACAACACTTAATGTTGTTTCCTCTTGATCCAGAGACTCTAAAGATTCATTTAGCTTGGTAAACAACCGAGGACAGGATTTATTGGGGTGGTTTTGGCCATAAATTAAACTGAAAGCCAATTAATCAAGAACTGAACATTTATAATTAGGACAAAATGGGTATGCTGAAAAAACTAAAAAACAAAACATTCCAAGAGTTTACTGGGGAAGTATTTTTTGTTCATATTAAACCAGATCTCAAAAAATCTTAAAAACCATATTTCCATAATAAAAGAATTTCAAACAACTCAATCCAACAGTAGACAGTACTTTATATAATTTTCATATATAATCAATATAAATAGTTTTTAGTACTCCCTGGACCTGCGACTTGCAGAAAAGCTTGATGAAAACCACTGACAACTTTTGCCATTCATCTTAAGGCAACCAGCCATGTTCCTCCAGAGCACGTTGGACAGGTAAACAAAGATTTCGATCATGTGACGTTTCACCCATACCATGATGATCAGCAGCTGATCTTTACTAAGCTGAAGGGATTCTGTTTACGCCAGAAATCAAAGCAGAACAGAAAAATTCCCATGAGAATAAGCCTGCTATGGTTGTGTGAAACATACCAGGGATGGATGTACTAGTTCGCCTCATTTCTGTCAAGGATTTCCTTTAAAACTTTAGATTGAATGCAATGCATGCTGCTGCAATGTATAAACATATGTCTGTTGTAGAGCCATTGTACTTGGTTGAGTAAACAATCTAAAGGATCAATAAGTATAGTATAATATATCTTTAAAAAGGATTAAGAATCAAAAGTAATCCCTGTCAAACATTCCCTATGACCAACTTCAAGTGTTGGGGAGATTTACAAGCATAATGTTGTCTCACTGAGGAGTTTGGATTTAAAGCTGAAGGACTCCATCCAATCTCTAAAGCCCTAAAGGTTGAGATGTTGTGGCAGATGAAGTCTCAAACAGATATCTACACTCCCATCATTATGAAGTGAACTTTTAAATGAAATCTGCTGAAACAAGCCCCTTTCTAGAGAATCTGTGAGGATACGAAGATGTTTATTTTTGCTTTAGAACCCAGAGCAATAGATGAATAACACTTTAGTTTTATGATTTGCAGCTTTACTCTGTGACAGTCAGCGATTTATTTGCCTCTTCACAACACATTGTTGTTATTATTCTGAAATGAAGAGACAAGTTCAGGCAATGAAGAGGCAAATTCAAAATGAAACATTTAGAAATGGTAAAGACTGATTATGCCTTTGCCATTTGTTTCTGCATTACTTCTACAGTACGTTAAAATCATGTCAAGAGGAGCTTAAAGCATTGTGACTCGTTACATCTGTTCACACAGCAGGCAAGGTAAAGGAAATAAAATATCAGATTTCCTCTCTGAAGTCAGGTAGGTGTCATGAAATGCAAGTGCACATACACAGTGTATGCGATTATACGTTTCTCTTGCTGTATTTCAACAGTATACAAGTTTCCCACTTCAACTTTCTTTTTCAGTGTAGCTTTTTGCATTAAAGGAGTCATGACCTGTAATTTTCACTTTTCCACGAGAAAAAATGTATGTTATGATTGCCTAACGATTATACACTGGCCGGGAAGCCGATATTTAAAAGTGAAGCGTTTGTTTACCCCTGGATTCGTCAACCAGCCCAGGTGCACGCGCACTCAAATACGTGGTTTTAATTTCTGGCCGACTTCACATCAAGTCGGCGCAGGATATACCATATATAGACATCGCAGACCTATGCTGCAGGAAGCCCGCCCTCACCCTCGCCGCTCTCCCACTCATATTCAGTCAAACGCCGCCATTACTGAATTCTAGGGATCAGTAGCGCTCTTTTTGGAGAGCCAGTTCCTTTGGCTTGGCTCACCATAAACAGCCGGCTCTTTCGGTCCCAAGTGGCTCCTCAGATTTTCTGTTGCTTAAAGTGTATTAATCACCAAAATTAATGCAAAACGATGTGTACCAAATGTATCAAAACAAGCGGGGGGCGGGGGAATGAAAAAATAAAAAAACGCCTCCCAATGACGAGCCGGTTCCCATCGTTCACTTCAAAGAGACAGCTCTTAGAGCCGGTTCGTTCGCGACCGACACATCGCCACTGAATTCTGATTCGAAGTACGAAGTCGACCGTGAAAGATGCAGAAACGTAGTGCACACGTGACTTCCTCCGTTTTTGACTGCCAGAATCAACATGGAAATATTTTTTCTATTTTTTTACGCCGGAATCCTTTACGAATTTGGGACAATATCAGGCGAAGTTGGCATCGAAGCTCCGTTTGGAAAAAGGGGCCATTCCAACAATGAGAGACTTGCCAACAAATGGAAGAAAATGTTAAAACCTACTCAAACAGGAATCAAACATTTTCACCTCAAAGGTCAAACGGTTATCAATAATTGTGCCAAGTTATCTGTAACGCCATACAACCTCAACAGCCTGTCCATGGATAAAAACTGGAGGGCATGGTGGGGGCTTCTTTCGAAAAAATCAATTAACACCAATTTGGTTTTAGAGACATTAATTATGTATGCCTATGATATATCTGTTATACCTAAGATTAATTTTTAACCTCCAGCTGTCCTAACAGCCATTTCTAGGCTATAGGAGAACAAATGCAGCATATCTGTTCACTAAAACACTTCCATTTGAGTTTATACATTGTTTAGCATGATAAAAGAATTCCTTTTTACAAGCACCGGTAGCAAGATAAAATGCATATTTTTAACCTTAACACCTTAATAGTATTTAGTGTCATGGAGTAGGATCTAGGTAATTTGATATGAGTTAAAAACAATTAAGAACTCCTGAGGTTCCTTATTAAGAGTCGGCACCAAAATGATATGCACTTTTTGGCCACAATTAACAGGTTAAAAAAATTTGGTGTAAAATCTGCTACTGAAAGAGAGACCTGCTTGTAGATGCGATGCTCATTATTTTTGCCTCGTTGTAAACACCGACTTTTATAAAGTGTGTCTGTGTAAACACATGAATAAATACAGCTTGGCAGTGGTCAACACTGCATTAATTATATATGGCCGGTGTGGTGGGCCTTCATAAGCAGAATCAACACTAATTCGTGCAGCAGATGGATGGGCTAGTCAGAGGATTAGAGGTGAAGCTAACAGAGGAGGAGGGGGGGTGGAAAGAGATTGCTGAAGCAGATGATAGGTGGGTGTTGAGGATAGTGAGAAGCACTGGGGGAGCATCTGTTCGGATCATACGTGTCTATGGCAAAAAAGGTGGATAGAAATTCTTCGAATCAAATGTTTTTTTTTTATGTTCAATTTAAAATAAAAATGTGCCTTCTTTGGTTCCTAATTACAGTCCCATCATGCACTTGCTATAGGTCTAAAAAGTACTTTAAATCATAGATGTATCAGCATACAAAGACATTTGGAAAAAATGGAATCTCTCCACATTTCAACAAAAGAAGCCTATGCTGTGTTGAAGGTTGTGCTAGAGCGGTCATGTTTAGTGATCATCACCCCAGCACATCAGGCTCTCCCCACCCAACAACCATATGGTGTTTGCATCTCCTTGATATACACGAATCCTCTCCACCGAATTTGTCTCCGACGTCTGAATGAGATAAGTGTAAGATCTCTGTAGAGTTCTGTTCCTCCTTGTCTTTAAGCAAGTTTGTCTGTAACTTAAGACAAAAAGAAATACCTTAAGATGCAAATCTCCATTCTAACTTCTGATGTGTGTGCCGCAGAAATCACATGCATGAACACATTTCTGCTGTAGCTCCCAGTCTCTTAAAAAAACAAAAAAACAGCCTGGTCTCGACAGAAAGAGATGCAAGAGCGGTTTGTTCAAATATTGATGCAAAACCTCTCATCTGTCATCTCAGCAACCAATACACACCACACATTTGAAGCCTGCTCTGATTGCATGTGTGCCACAGGATGAAGCATTCCCAAGCAGGGACAGTTTTCCCGAAACACATGCCAGATGTCCAATCAAAACGACAATAAACAAATGTTGACTCTGCCCTGATTCTCTGTTTCCCATTTAAGCTACTTTTCTCCCTTGTTTATCTGGAAAACTTTTTTTTAACAAGTAAAGCATATTATAACTAATGCTAAAGTCAGACCTTTACAAAGGAGTTTCTTGTATATGTCGGGCAAGGAGAGCATCCAAGAGGGTCTTGGTAACTCTGGAGAACCTGCATTGAGCTGCAGATCTCTTTTTAGCAGGGAAGATCAGTTTAGTTTCTGGAAATACGACCCGCACTAAACACAGAGGAATCCAAGAAGTAAACCTGTTTGATACTGCAGAGGACAAACCTGGACCCTAAACATACAACCAGAACTTAAGAGCAAAGTATATTCATGAGCCAGAATGACCCAGTAATTTTTTCGTCAGAATTTGTGGTCACTGTAAGTAAAGTTAGACAGTGCGGTTTTGAGCTGAAGTTAAACAATTAGAGAAAAATTAAATGGGAGATGTGTGTCGTTAGCTGGTCTTAAATATGTATAAGTCTTGTGATTTCCCACTATTCTTTAGCCTTCTTTATAGGGCATTGTCAATATTCAGAAATCTAAATATTTGTCTCGACCATACGAGTTAGGCAAATCTCAGAGAAGCAACCATCTTTGGCAGCATCATGGAAATTGGAGCCCACAGAACAAGCTAAAGCTTTTCGAGGCCGTTACTTTAAAGCACTGCGATCCGCCTTATTGCTAGAATGTGCTTTACAAAGAAGTTTGACTTGAAATCCACTCACCATCATTCAAAGTAATTTTTTTTGGGTGTTTGGCTTTTACTGATTTTTATGAAACTGCCAGTTTGCCCTGACAAGATGCCTGTGACAAATTATTTTTTGAACAAAACGACAGACTGTGGACCCTTGCAGGACCTTCTAATACAGTCCATGGGAATTCATTGTGCCTAGGAGACATCAAATACTAGGAGCCAGGAAAGGTGTCCTGGGTGGCTTCCTGTGCCTGCAGGAGTTTTGTGGCATAGCTGAAGCACAGCAAAAAATAATAATAAAAAAAAATTTAATGACGATGTTAGGAGGAGGAGGGGGTAATATGTAAAATACATATAAATGTTTCTGTTTTGAACAGGATGTATTCAGGAATCCGGATTAATTAGCCCAGATGTTAAAGTTGTACATGCAGTTAAACAGAAATGAGTACAAACTGATTCAGAAACGTTGCTAATTTTTTGTTATATAAAAGAAAAAAACTGACTTCTTATAATTCCTTTATGAATTCATGTTCTGCTCCTCTAAAAAGCAACAGAGCAACATGTTTGCTTTACAAAAACATGCTACTGTCTTTTGTTTTCTTTTTGCCGCTGTGCGGATATACTATTAAACATGCGCACAACCTAGTCCATACGTGTGTGTAGGTGTGCACGTGTGTGTGTATGTACAATTTTGTGTGTCGCAGATACAAACACCCAGGTGGTATATGTGTCTTCATCTGTGTTGTGACAGGCTGCCAGCCTGGTTTTGGCAGCTGAGAGATAGTGCTTCCCTCAGCTCTCCCGATAATCAAAGAGTAAACATGCTGAAGCAAAAGTGGGTTACCTGGATGTCAAAGTGACAAAAAAAACCTTCTATAATATCATCCACTTTTCCATAGGACTTGCTCATTCTCAGATTGATTTTAGGAGGGAGAAAAACTTATCCCAATATATGGCACATGTATTTGCATATGCCTTTCATGATCAGTATGTCAATGATCCCGCTGGAAGACTTTTCCACCACAAAACGCATGAGAAAAGCTAGGTAGCTAAAAATACGGTATTAGGAATCGGTTCCGGACTTGTGTATATCTTCACAGAGCTAGAGATAATCCTTTAAAATCCGTCCAAAAATGTTGACTTGGCTTTTCTTAACAAAAACTGCTTCGCCATCAATAGTGGACTGCACCAGTTTAAGGAAAAGCTCTGTTTTTATATGTGACCATTATGCCTAAATCGTTTTTTTGCCTGTATTTTTTTTCTATAAAAAATATATTAAGCTATTACAAACTCTGTCTTATAGGAATGATGTGTTCACTCAAGTAAATGGCATTGTTTTTCCTTTGAGGAGTAAAAGCTGGCAGAAGTTGGTTGGAGCGGATGGAGGCATCCTTAGAACTTGACTTATAAGCACTCTGGATTTGCATAAAAAATGTACAATTAGACAAAATATGCTGTTAGGGTTTTGGATTAGCTAGAAATAAATATAAATACGCTCTTATGGTAAGACAATGATAAATTGAGGAGAAATAGATTATAAATACTTTGTTGGGCCTTTAAAAAGTATTCATATCCCTTGAACCTTTTCACATTTTGTCGCGTTACAAGAACCAAACTTCAGTGTATTATTTTGGGATTGTATTAAGAGACATAATTGTAATGTGGAAGGAAGAAGATAGCTGGCATGCATTTGTATTTCGCGAGAAGATGGGTGAAGCTTAAAAAAGGGCAATCCCAGGCAAGAACTGTTTGAGACTGCAAAAGACCTGAGAACATAGAGATTAGTAATCCCTTATTAATCAAAGTATATTCGAGTATTAGAATGGGTGTCCAGAACAAAGTTCACAGATGCTTTCCATACGGTCTGACTGTACCACTTCACAAATATGCCTTACTTTGTGCTGCTCTATCATCTATCAATTTCCAATAAATTAAGGTTGTAGTTTAAGAAATACGTACAGCACTATGAATATCACCTATATACAATATATAACGTCCTCATTATACTTATGATTTTACAAAGATTTAAACATTTCCTTCCAGAATAAGCGGAAAATTAAGTTAGGTACTGATTTGAAATGCTGAAAATGGAGACAAAATTTACTGATTTTCACTGAGATTGAAATAAATGTTTCTCGTCGCCATTAAGGCTTCCCAACAACTGGGACATTTCAACCTTTTTTTTCTTCCAAGCAGCAAACCTCTTATATGAGTTTAATTAACATTACCAGTAGAGGAGAACCAGTGTGGTGCCAGGCAATCTTCAGACTACTAGATGAATTGATTAGAGTCCCTTCCTTCGCCCGTATCACATAACCAACCAAGTCATATTTGAGTGATGACGAATGGAGATACGGTGCGCCTTTATTAACATATTGTATCCAGCTGAATTATTACTTCATCTATCAAAGCTTTCTCTCCACTTTTGCTCCGGTGTCGTTTAGAAGCCGAGCCTCTGTTGACTGGCAGTGATAGCAGACAAAAGAACATAATTGCTTACTTACTCTTTCCCATATAGGCTTTGATTCATTTGATCTTTTCTGACAGAGAAGAGACAGCAACATAATTAGAAGCATTGTGTGGCGTATACGACTTTGGCTGTGATCACACTGGCATCCTGACAGCTCTCTCTAATGTGAGTGCACTTTGTAAGGAGTCTTCATAAATAAGTCAAATTTCAGAAAACAATCCACCAATAACTCTTTTTCTCACTCACTTTTCCTAAGAGCTTTGACTGTGACCATAGATGCAAGTGGAACTTTATTATTAAATGGATTAATGAATAAATTACTGCTGTGTGGCCTTATGTGAGAGGAAGTCGGAAGTATCAAAATGTATTTCCATGAAAGCAGTTTTGCATTATTAATAAATGTTTGGCAGTGGAAAAATGTGGTACATTAAAAAAAGTTAGTCTGCAGCAAAAGACTGGGGAAACCCATTCTGTATTGTCATTAATAATCATTTGGCATAATGTGTTAGATTGATAGTGGAAGCCAGTATTATTGAGTTGTTCCCCCTTTAACTACCATTTGAAACTCTGAGTTGCAATGGAGGCGTCAGCTGTAAAAGTTAGCATATTGTGGTTCAAGTTTTTTTGTTTCTTTTACTTAGAATTTTGGAGAGACTCCAGTGAGAGTGCAGTCCATTCCCTGGCTTTAAGTTAAATATTTTTATGTTGTGATTTTTTATTACAAAAACTTTACTTGGCAAAGACGAGGGATTCAAAGTGTTGCACTTTTTTTCTTAAAATGTGCTACAAAAAGAGGCGCTAAAGTCAATATGCACACTTTTACCTTACGTATGAGCATGTTACACTAATCCTAAATTAAGAAAATTTGAAAATGCTTTTTCTTTTCCTTTGACTGATAAGGTATGACTGCTCGGCCGTAGCAAGCAGCTGGAATGAATGGTTAGTTTGGAGGTACAATCAGAATTTTGTTCATAATCAATATCAAGATAGTCTAAAACCCAATAAGTACAGATGATTAGCTTATAACTGACATCGACCTTCCCAAATAAGCCAATAAAGCCCACTGCTAAACAGTATAGAGACTATCTATTAAAAAAACAACCAAGATGTTACCATGAGCCACAAACTCTAAGCACTAGCACTCAAAAAACAAGACCAATGGATGTGAATACAAAGGTCTAAGGGGGCTTTACTAAACCACCCACAGTAGGTAACATTGCCAAAATCTCTATAGCAAGGACCACCTATCTGTTCCCCTAGTGGTAGACTGCTGCTTTGGCAAAATGAGCAGAAGTGCATCACATGAAGCAGGTGTTTTTTTATGTTGTGGAGAACCAGTGAATCTAAACTGGTGCAGCTGAAGTTGCCTTTATTGGCACCTGTTGGTTTAATTTTATCTGATAAATTTAAATTCTTTATTTAAAAGTCATTGCTTCACCAAAACCATGTCTTCAAGAACACGTTTGCAGGTCTTGCTATCACGCCTGATATTATCAATACCCAGAGGTGTCAAAAGTATTCACATTCAATACTCAAGTAGAAGTATAGATACTAGGGTTTAAAAACACTTCTGTAGAAGTTGAAGTATCAAGTCAAGTTTTTTACTCAAGTAAAAGTAAAAAAGTACTTGATTCAAAACTACTTAAACTATAAAAGTAAAAGTAATGCAATTTTAAAAATCACATTAAAGAATAAAGCTTAAGCCAAACCTCCCCCCAAAAAAGAAAGGCCATAATTATTATAATGTTACACAAAAATGTTAATTTAAAAAAAATTGGGATACACTAGGCTACCCTTTTCAGCTGCATGTTTCCATCAACATGTATTCATTTTAGTGCAATGCAAATCCATTAAACAACCATATGTGGACTACTGAGCATCAATAAGTGTTTTAATGGAGTGGAAAATATGATGACTAGTTGCCTATAAATATTGTAATGCTGCATGTCTCTACCACCGACATGTTGAACTCAGCAACGTATGTCTGCGTTGTCCTGGCTGGACTGTGAAGTGGATTGTGTGTATGTGTATATATATATATATATATATATATATATACACACATAATAAACTGGATATATATACAGTGGATATATATATGTATATATATTAAGAATAGTATCACCAAAAGCCTTACAATCTCAGCACAGACGAGATTGTGCAGACCCCTGCAATCTCTAATGACCCCCTTGGCCATTCACGTATAGGTTACCTTGACAGATTGCGATTATACAGTCTATGATGCCTCATGCAAATGTATTGGCTCAAGACAACCACCAGAGGGTGCAATAGGTTACTAATCGGGAGTTTTGGATGCGGTAAAAGAAGACACTTCTGTAAAAGTGTTTGCTAAGGCTGTGGGCATCTCTCTCTCTCTCTCTCTCTCTCTCTCTCTCTCTCTCTCTCTCTCTCTCTCTCTCTCTCTCTCTCTCTCTCTCTCTCTCTCTCTCTCTCTCTCTCTCTCTCTCTCTCTCTCTCTCTCTCTCTCTCTCTCTCTCTCTCTCTCTCTCTCTCTCTCTCTCTCTCTCTCTCTCTCTCTCTCTCTCTCTCTCTCTCTCTCTCTCTCTCTCTCTCTCTCTCTCTCTCTCTCTCTCTCTCTCTCTCTAATTTCTCCACACAATTTTTAAAACCAACTGAATACTAGAAAGTGAAATATGATTACCTCTCAGCCCAGCGAAGGTAAAGTTGCTGTAGCTCCTCTAGAATAATAAAAAAAAAGAAAACTCTGGAAGATTTCTAGCTCCATTTTTACCAGTCTGTGTTTAGCGTCGTCACGGTTGCTAGGCGACAGGACACTAGCAAAGGAATAAATCTGAAGGCTAGACCGTCCAAATTCACAGCCGCTAACATCCGGTCTACCCGGTCGAGGAAGGACCCGTCCTACGTAGACCGCTGAGGACGGTTCCTTTGAAGGATGCAAAATGGACATTATCCTAAAATGACATTCTGGTCCACACTTCTTACCAGTTGGTGGCAGTAACCCACCAATGCGTTGTTTGAATAATTATCAAGAAGAAGAAGAAGAAGGGCACTATTAAAAGCATGCTAACCGGTAGTCATGATGTAAACATTCGGAAAAATACACGCAAGAAAGGAATTTACAAAGGTTTTTAGCAGTAGAGTTGGATTGAGGAAGACTTGCGGACTAAGTATTTTATTGGAGGATATTAACTGGACATCAAAGGATTGTTTTTTTTCGAGATGATGGCTCTGTGGATGTGCCGGCGCAGCTAAGAAGGGTGAGTTGGACATTATTATTTTTCTATCTGAGTGTATCAGGACAGTTTCAGCAGCAAGTAGCGTCACTGAACAAAGCAGCAGAAAAATAACAAGAGACTCGACATGGAAGAAGCTGGGCTTGTTGCTGTGTTTCTGTTGTTATGTACTGTTTGCGAGCAAATCGTATTTTTACAAAGCCGGTTGTTTGTTGATGTCTGCTCATTTCGATTTTTGAACTTTTGAATCAGCGCGACTTAAACACAGCTCCCGCTGAGCGACAAGGATCTTCGATAAAGGAAGATGGCTCACTCACGTACACATGCAGATACACAGCAGGGTCGTGACAGTGGCTCAACTGCGGCTACTTTTGGAGAACAAAAACAAACGTTCTGACCACCAATCTAGAACAGAGCGATCGTTCGGAAAAACTCCAGAACCTCAGCCAGTCCCTTTTTAAATTATATAAGCTATAATATGAATATTTAGATAGAAAGAGTGTCAAAAAGGGCCGTTTTGACCCGGAAATATTTAACACACTGCCAACGGGAGGTAAAAACGTTAAGGGGTTAAATAAAAACTGGGCTCCCCCAGAAATAAGCTGCGGCCCCCCAGCTAAATTGCCCTGGCGCCGGGTCTGCCCCTTGGGGCTCACGAACCTCAGGTTGAGAACCACTGTTCTTGAGGCTGAATCCGCGCTGATGCACTGGAGACTGGAAATAAAAGCTCCATTTCAGCCAAAGTTTTTAAATTTGGGAACATTTCTCTGATTCAAGTGATCAGAGGTCGGAAAAACTCTCTGAACCCAGCTTCATATCGCTTCAGCAGCAGAAAATGTCGGAGCCTGCGCTCTTTCTGCACGGGTGTTTGGGACAACGCCGGGCTCTTTGAAGCCGTCTTTCACCAGCCGCACCGGTAACAGTCACGTTCCAAAGCCTCCCGGTCTGAGATGATGCTCAGATGGCTTCATGCAAACCTTTTTATTATTAATTTATTGATTCAGTTACTTGTAGCCTACTCCGCGCTTTAACTCCAACCTAAAAATGTCTGCCCGTCTGCACCAAATGGTCAGGGGTGTGAATTATAATCTGTCAAAATGACAAGTGGCGTTCGGATTTTCCGTCACCGTTGTGAGAAAAAAAAACGGACTAATATGGAAAATATTTGGTTAACAGGATCCGTGTGCACAGTATGCAATGGATCGCATACAAGCGGGTTGTCAGAATGGTAGATGTTTAAAATTATGATCAAACCACTCTGAAATTCTATCCAGTTGGCGCATTTTAGATTTTTTTTTGGCGTCTTCTTAATAAAAGACTTAATGAAACAGGAGTAACGAGGCTATTTTTAAAATGTAACGAGTAGAAAGTACAGATAATTGCGTGAGAATGTAAGGAGTAGAAGTAAAAAGTAGGCCCATAGATAAGTACTTCAGTAAAGTATAGATACCCAAAATTCCTACTTAAGTAAGGTAACGAAGTATTTGTACTTCGTTACTTGATACCTTTGTCAATTCCCCTAGCAAAGTTAGATTTAACATCATTATAATTTACCAATTACTTTGCATCCTGACAGGAAGTGAGACAAAACTATAATAAAACTATGGAGAAAAAAATTTGTTTAAACTGAGGAAAAAACCTGCCTGTATTTTATTATATAAAAAAATATTTCTAAAACTATTCACACCCTTCTAATCAAAAACTTAATTGACATTAAAGCAGTCAAACTGTACTTATAAATGTTTTTGTATCTAAATCTTTGAGGTTGGAAGGCGTCCTTGTCATCACCGTAATATCCAGCTCCCTCCTCAGATAAAAAAAAAAAAAAAAAAAACAGATTGGAGAAAGGATTCTTGCTGGGCAACTCCAAAATGTCAGGCACAAAATAATTACCACTCATAGAAGATTAATATTTAAGCCCAAAATTATTAATATCCTTTGCAGACTTAGATATGAAGTGATGCTTGCTCCAGGTTTCCTTTATTCACTAATATTGCGCTTTAAGAAGGAAAGGTTTTGCATGTTTTATAATTCAACTGTAGTCTGATGGGTACTACCAGCACTGTACATAAGATTTAAACTATTTTAAAGTGCTTAAGAATTAAGTTGGCGGAAAATATCACCTCAGACCAAATCTTAATGTGGCACATGGAGCTAATGAAACTCTGTGATGGGTGATTTCAAAACAGAAAAGATGCTGTGTGCTTTTGTAAACAGCGTCCTAATCAGACTTTTTGTCAGCGTTCAAGCTCTGTGTTTTTACTGTTTTCTGTGGTAAATTAGAAAGACCAACAACACAACAAACGTGGGAATCTTAAATATGGTGCACACAACATTTAATTCCTCCAGCTCATGACTAAAGCCATTCCTATCGCCGTGTTATGGCTGGTGCTGAGAAAGCAAGCATCGTCTGTTGTCGTCAGAGTCTGTGCATTGTAGAAACAGAACACTTGATGCTAAGCAACCACCATCCGCAGTTTACCACTGGGACCAGGTGGGAAAAGAAAACCTAAACAAAACAAAAATAATTGAGTGTGAGGTTGTGTCCAAACAAGGAGCCATCACAATCAGTAGCAGTTTTTTCCAGATGGGGGACATGGCTCTTTGCTCAGGGTGCCTCTGTGTCAGGGGGTGAGTTTTATCTATTTATACCTAGATGCAGTGTTGGTACACTGCTGTTGAGTAAAATCAAGAAAATGATGGAAAGCCCTAAGCATCCTCTTGAGACTATCATACAACAACAGAGTGTCTTCAGTCAAAGGCTTTTTCAGTTTTGCTGCAACACAGACGGCTACACGAGATCCTTCCTGCCCACAGCCATCAGGATCTACAACAACTCCTTGAAGAGTTAAATAATATGAGGTACAACAACACTTAATTTCCCTCTAGGATGAATAAAGTATTTTTGAAATTTGGATTTGAATGGTGTTACAGTTGACATCGGATTCAACATTCCTACTCAATGCTACATTAATAGTACAGTACAGCCTAAAGTAGACTTTGAAAACAAGATGAATTTTCACTGAACATAATTGTTTTTACAATTTAACATTGATCAAATCTTCCATTTGGAGAAACATACAAAATTATTTCCTAAGCTTTTTGCCATCAAGACAGTGTTAGACTGTGACATCGGTGAAAAATGCAACATTTAGACTAATAAAAGCTGGAATACGATATCAGTGATATCACATTGTTTAAAACCCAATTAGGATTTGTAAAATCTGTTTATGACATACATTTCCTACTTTTCTCAAATATTAAAATCTCACCTGATCAAACCCTATTGGTCAAAACAACTGCTGAATGTTTTTTAAAATATTACCTGGTAAAGATATAAACTCTCCTCTACATTTTGACAAGGATTTTAGATCAAACTTGCATTTTATTAGGAAGAATCAGGAGCAATTTAAGCTATAAAGTTTAGCTTTAAGGACTTATCAGAGCCGTGAACATTTTCAAAAGCTTATCTATCATTTGAAAGGTGGTATAGCTTCAGCCACTATCAGGATGACTCATTTAGCTCCATTAGCTGCTCTTCCATTTTTCCTTTGGAGAATTAAAAAGAAGAAGCAGACCAAAAAAAAAGGGTTCACATAATCCTGCAGTCTCCCATTTTCGTTTCATAACAAATGGCATAGGACAAAACGTGTGGAATGGTGACAGCATGGCTTGGCTCTGCATATTTACACAGTATAAGTCATAAGTAAATTAAGAAAGAAATGTTGGGAGTTCCTGATTTGTAATATTCAGACCGATCAAACATCTGGACAGGGCTGTTCCGCGTCCCACCAGCTTTCTTGCATACATGAAAAGCGAATGCCTGCTGAGAAATGCAAGACAGTGTACGACCTTATTCTGCACCTCTCCTTCCACCAAACAACTGTCTCATCTCATCTCTGATTTTCTTCAGAGAGCAAAAGGACAGAGGTTCAAAGCAGAGCATCACAGCCCAGCCTTCCCCAGTGGAGGTCTTCAAACGTTACTTTTACCCACCCCAGCGATGCGGTCTGAGTGGATTGTGAATAAGGAGGCAGCTGAAAAGCTTTGCAGTACTTGGCACCATGTGCGATCAGGATAACATCAATAATAAACAAGGGAGCAATGTTGAGGTGAGGGTAGTGCTTAAATCAGATAGTTTACAGACTTCTGCTGGGCATGTCATCTTGTGTTTTTTTAATGTGATGAGAAACACTCAGCTGTAAAAACTATATCTAACAAGCTCATTCAGTGGCAAGAGGGTATATCTGATTTCTGCCAAACCAAGCAGATGAAAGGCCCTGCTTCACTCTGCAATACATAACTAATGAACAATTTCCCATTTCCCCCCCTTAATAAGTTAAGAGTCCCATTGAGCTGTGCCAAGGATTCCTGATGAATCTTTAAAGAAACAGAAACAACCAAAAAAACAATGAGAATTGAAAATTTTTCAGGCTGAATACCCTCATTTGTCAAGCTTAGATGGACACGGCAGAAGCGTGTCAGGATAATGTCTCTGCTGCTTCCACACAAACAATGGCTCACTTCGAAATAACCAACCAAATGAACGAGTTAGTGAGGGATGCTCAGCACCTTGGTGGCACATCCTCTGCACACCGTGTCCCAGATTCCACCTTATGCAAGCTCATTATTTGTTTGCACCACACAAATAATCAGGCAAAAAAGAAGAAGGCATGCTCATTGCTCATTTTCAGCCTCTTTCACTGACTTAAACGTTGAGCTTGCACTCTGAGCATAATTGGGAAATGGGAGAAGGAATTTAAGACGAAGAATGCTGAGTAAAGCTGGCTAATATACTGAGACAGCCATACATAGGGGGTGCGGTGTGAAATATCAATCTGGAGGTTTTAAAAATAACATTAACCAAACAGTCTTACACAGAAGGGCTTATTTCTGCTCTTTAGAAACCTTCCTACAGTTGATTAAAGATTAGAAGTGTGTAAATCTACACCTACAATCAACTCATAAAAAGACCTTGACAACATGGAGCGGGATTTCTTTAGTTTGTTTATCGTACATGCATACACCTCATTTCTGAGTCTGCTACATCGCCTTTGGGCAAAACAACAAGCACAGCACGCCTAGTTGCTCTTATACGCTGCGTATTGGACAGTAGCACATAGGTAGGTGTTAAACACACAGAGAAAACTAATGTGTGAAAGAACTAAAGAGAAAGAAGTTTTAAAACCTGCTATCAGTATCAGATTAGTTTGTTAAAAGATGGAAAAACCTTAAGCCAGACAGACAACCATCAGTGCAGCATTCCATCACTCGGATCCCCTTCAGATGATAGAGAGTGCAGAAAGTAGCTACGTCTCACTGGTAGATGTGGGACAGTGTGCTGAACACCCAGGAAAAACCTCGGCTATGCTGATCAGACTAAACGTTGTAGCTTATTCTATTTATTTTAAAAGAGACACACCACATTATCATTGTACTGTAAGCTGGTGTAAATGTGCGAGATTTAGCTAACGGGCTACTTTTTATCTGCAGTCCGGACCAGATTAATGGTATAAAGCTTAAGAGATCGTCAAACATTAAGGCCAACAGGACTTGACCAAACATGAACACAAACAGGAGAAAATAAGATTAAACACACAACATGTGAAAGTGTTCACTGCTCTTTTAGATATACTTAGATAAGTACAAGTTATATTATATACACTAAAGAAAGCATGTTAAACCAGGTTGTTTGAATGTTGTATGAACAGTCTCTTTTCATCCTTGTGCCTTCTATAAAACCTCCCTTAAAGGAAGTGGTCAATGCAAAATCCTGTACAATGGCCCCCTGATGTTCACGGGTGTTAGGAACCATAGCCGCCTGCAAATAGTTAGCAAATAGCAATGGCAAATAGTTCACATGCCATATATACCTTAATATGCATTGATGCGCTCAGTGACAGCACTACAGCAAAGGTTAATGTTTACAGCCTTCCTTATTTATGCTCTTGGGCGTACAGCCAATCAGCGCTGGGGGAACAGAAATACTGCACCTGGATTAGCTGCTTAGCAAACGCCAACCAATAGCGAGTCGAGTAGTGTTGAACGTAGGTATTCAAGCTTCCCAAGCTGCATTTTCTTGTAAATATTTTATGCACAATGAAAACAATCCATAAATGTTCCGCAAATAATTTAAAGTCCTCAAAGAATGTGCAAATAGGCCTAGGTGAATCCACAAATACTGAACCCTGAATAGCTGAGGGTCAACTGTATCTAGATTCAGATTGACATTTAAACATTTAACAGATGACGACATAAATAAACATAAAGTCTGAAATGGAATAGGGAGAAGCTAAAGCTTATTGCGCCTATCCCAGTGTATTTACAAAGCATAAACAGTAAAGCTGCCAATGTCTTATACATAGTTATACAATTTATACAATCAAAAAAAAAGAAAGAAAATCGATCGTCTTAATTTTACATCCATAGCATCCATTTTCAATGTATTTCTTTATAATAGATTTCTTCAAAATAATTTTAAATTACATTAAGCTTTTACAGTCTTTTAGCTCTTGGTCCAACTCACTCCACACATTAATTCCAACAAAAGAAACACAATGCTGCTTTGCACTCGTTCTCACATAAGTCTTTTGAAACATTTCATCCTTTCGGAAATGATGAACGCAGTCTCGTTTTGGGAACAATCCCTGGATATGCACAGGTAACTTGTTATAGCTTATGTTATACATAAATTGTCCTGTTTTAAAGTAAATGAAATCCATCAATTTTAGTGCTTTTATTTTAACGAAAAGCTAATTTGTATGTGCCATATAAGCCGCTTTATTCACAATGCGGATCGCTCTTTTTTGGATAATACTTATTGGATTAAGATTGGTTTTGTAAGTGTTTCCCCAAACTTCTAGGCCATAGGTCATGTACGGGAGAACCAGGGAACAGTATAAAATATATACGTTATTTTTATTTAAGAGTTCTTTAGATATTATTGCAAGGGATTTACATTTTTCCTTGATTTAGTTTATATGGGGCTTCCAGCTAAGCTTATTTTGTAAAAGTTCTCCAAGAAATTTTATTTCATTCACTTGTTCTATCTCAGTATCATTTATTCTTAAATTTCTACACACATTAATGGCACGGTTTCCAAAAACTATGAATTTGGTTTTATTTAAATTAAGGGTTAACTTATTAGAATCAATCTACTTCTTTAACAATAATAATTATTTTTCTACTATATCTATCAATGCTTCTAGATTTTTGCCACAACTAAGCATGTTGGTGTCATCAGCGAATAAAATAAGATTGAATGTTTTTGAAACTGAACAAAGATCGTTGATATACATAAGAAACAAAAACGGACCCAACACTGACCCCTGTGGCAGCCCGCAGGTAACTGTCAGCAGCTGGGAATCAGTGCCATTGGTGTGGACATACTGGGATCTGTCCTTCAGATAAGTCTGGAGCCAAGAAAAGGCCACTCCTCTAATCCCATATCTGTACAGTTTTTGAAGTAGCAATTCATGATTCACTGTATCAAAAGCTTTGGTTAGGTCTATGAACACACCAACAGCGTATTGTTTATTCACTATAGCATTTGATATTTTTTCTACAAGGTCCACTAATACTAGAGTAGTGGTCCTATCGGGTCTAAAACCATACTGCTGTTCACAAAGAATGTTTTGCTTGTCTACATAATTGAATAATCTTTTATGGAATATCTTCTCCAGGATCTTGGAAAACTGTGACAGAATGGAAATAGGTCTATAATTAGTGAATTTCTGTTTATCACCAGCCTTGTGAAAAGGAATCACTTTCGCAATCTTCATTCCTTCTGGAAAACCCCCCGATTGTAAAGAAAGATTAAAAATGTAAGCGATTGGTTTTAGAACACTTTCTATAATGTCTTTTAATACTGACATGTCTAGTCCATTCCAGTCAGCTGACATCTTAGTCTTGCCGTTTTTGACAGCTGAAATTATTAAATTTTCATTCAATAGCTTGAATAAATATAGTTTTATCAGTGATTGGTATTTTGCTTAAAACATCAACTTGATTAGTATTGACTATTTCTTTAGCCCGATTTAGGGCCAATATTTGTGAAATATTGATTAAATTGGTTTGCAATTTTGTCTGATTGTTTGATCAAAGTGCTATCATTTATTAGAAATTCAGTTGGAATGTCAGCATTGCAACTGTATCTAGAATAAATATTGAAAATGAAGATCATATTAAAAACTCAACGAATCCTGTTAATTATTGAGCAAAAAATAAATAGCGATTGACATTTAATCCTTGCAGCACCAACTGTTGAATATGTTCTTATATAAACTCAGCAAAAAAAGAAACGTCCTCTGACTTTCAACTGTTTTTACTTTCAGTAAACTTAATGTGTGTAAATATTTGTATGAACACTAAAAGAGTCAACACCAAAAGACAAACTAAAAATGTTTCACAGACAGGTGACTAACAGAAATAGAATAATGTGTCCTTGAATGAAGGGAGGCTCAAAATCAAAAGTACCAGTCAGTATCTGGTGTGGCCACCAGCTGCTTGAAGTACTGCAGTGCATCTCCTCCTCATGGACTGGACCAGATTTGTCTGTTCTTGCTGTGAGATGTTACCCCACTCCTTCACCAAGGCACTTGCAAGTTCCTGGACATTTTTGGGGGAAATGGCCCTAGCCCTCACCCTGCGATCCAACAGGTCCCAGACGTGCTCAATGGGATTGAGATCTGGGCTCTTCGCTGGCCATGGCAGAACACTGACATTGCTGTGATTTAGAAACTCACGCACAGAACGAGCAGTATGGCTGGTGGCATTGTCCTGCTGGAGGATCATGTCCGGATGAGCATGCATAAAGGGTATCACATGAGGGAGGAGGATGTGTTCTCTGTACCGCAAGGCATTGAGATTGCATACAATGACAACAAGCTCAGTCCGATGGTGATGTGATATACCGCCCCAGACCATGACGGACCCACCACCTCCAAATCGATCCCGCTCCAGGGTACAGGCCTCGGTGTAACGCTCATTCCTTCAACGATAAACACGAATCCATCCATCACCCCTGGTGAGACAAAACTGTGACTCATCGGTGAAGAGCACTTTTTGCCACTCCTGTCTGGTCCAGCGAAGGTGGGTTTGTGCCCATAGGCGGCGTTGTTGCTGGTGATGTCTGGTAAGGACCTGCCTTACAACAGGCCTACAAGCCCTCAGTCCAGCCACTCTCAGCCTATTGCAGACAGTCTGAGCTCTGATGGAGGGATTGTGTGTTCCTGGTGTGACTCGGGCAGTTGTTTTGGCCATCCTGTCACGCAGGTGTGATATTCGGATGTACCGATCCTGTGCAGGTGTTGTTACACGTGGTCTTCCACTGCGAGGATGATCAGCTGTCCTTCCTGTCTCCCTGTAGCGCTGTCTTAGGCGTCTCGCAGTGCGGACATGGCAATTTATTGCCCTAGCCACATCAGCAGTCCTCATGCCTCCCTGCAGCATGCCTAATGCACGATCAAGCAGATGAGCAGGGACCCTGGGCATCTTTCTTTGGGTGTTTTTCACAGTCGGTAGACAAGTCTCTTTAGTGTCCTGCGTTTTTAGAACTGTGACCTTAAATGCCTACTTTCTGTAAGCTGTTAAAGGTCTTAACAACCATTCCACAGGTGCATGTTAATTAATTGATTATGGTTAATTGAACATGCATGGAAAACATTGTTTAAACCCTTTACAATGAAGATCTGTAAAGTTATTTGGATTTTTACAACATTATTGTTGAAATACACAGTCCTGAAAAAGGGACGTTTCTTTTTTGGCTGAGTTTATTTAAAATCCTAAAAGGGACATTTAGTAGTTTTGGGAACTTTTCAAAATATGGTGTTCAAAAGACAAACTGTAATACAGAATAACACTTATCTTGAAAATCACCTAAAATATTGAGTTCCTCTCCCCTAAGAAATATACTGGAATGCAATATCACTGCATGTTGTATAGAGAACATCTTACACAGTTTATATATATATATATATATATATATATATATCCAGACAAGATCGAGCTCAACCAGGACAAAACTGAAGTTTTAGTCATCGGTCCTGAGGCTCAGAGCGAGAAGCTTTTACCAAAACTACAATCACTGTCTTTTAATCCTTCTTTACAGGTGAAGAACCTGGGCGTGATTTTTGACTCTGAGCTGACTTTTATCCCTCACATTAAAAATATCACTAAAATAGGTTTTTATCACCTTAAGAACATCGCCAGAGTCCGCCCCCTTCTCTCTCGGGCCAACACGGAGACGCTGATGCATGCTTTTATCTCCAGTAGAATTGATTACTGTAATGCCCTGCTTTCTGGTCTTCCCAAAAAGAGTATATCAGGTTTACAACTACTACAAAATTCAGCAGCACGTGTCCTGACGAAGACCAGGAGACGGGAACACATTACACCTGTCTTAGAATCACTGCATTGGCTCCCCGTGTGTCTTAGGATCGATTTTAAGGTTCTTTTAATGGTTTTTAAGTGTCTTAATGGTCTTGGGCCTTCTTATCTATCAGAGCTGCTTTTACCATATGAACCTTCGCGGTCTCTGCGCTCCTCTGGCAGCCGTCTACTTGTCATCCCTAAAGTCGGGACACACACTCATGGTGAGGCGTCTATCCATTATTATGGCCCTCACCTCTGGAACAGGCTGCCTGAGGACCTTAGGGCCGCAGAGAACGTTCATGTTTTTAAAAGTAGGCTAAAGACTCACCTTTTTAACCTTTTTAGCCTAGCTTTTAATTAACTGATTACTATTTACTGCCTGTTATTTGCTTTTCATGCTTTTATTGATCAGTGTTTTACTACTGGGTCTTGTACTTATCTCGTTAATTTAATTTATTTATTAATTTATCTACCTATCGATCTATTTATTTATTTGTGTATTTTAACATGTTAGCCTATTTTACACGGATAAAAACAAAACAAAACATAGACACATCGTTCCAGTGTTTCCTCTATGGGAGCCCTCTGCCCTGGGAGCGGTGGTTGGCTGTAGCTGCCTGGGTGCTCTCCAGGGGGTGCTTGGGCAGAGGTCACAATCCTGGCCTCCCCTCCTCTGGACGCCCTGGGTCGGTGCCTCGGCTGCTGCTGTTGACCCGCTGCTTCTTGATGACAATTCCTTACCCAACCTGGCACATCTGTACTCGGCCCAGTGTCCATCCTACTTTCTATTTTAATCTCCTTTTAATGTTGCTCTTTAATGTGTCCGCACATGGGGATAGGGTTGGGGGGAGGGTAGTATAATTGTGTTTAAATTTGTGGGGGAGGGATTTTTATTCTGTAAAGCACTTTGAATTGCATTTTTTGTATGAAAAGCGCTTTATAAATAAAGTTTATTATTATTATTATCACCTGGTTCAGCAAAGCTGTGACAATTTAATATGCTTGTTGGACAATTTTTTACATCTGTAAAAATCACTGTGTCATTTGCATAGATTTTGACATTAATATCTTAGCCAAAATCCAGTAAATCATTAATATAAAGTAAAAACTAAACTGGTACAAGAATAGGGTCTTGTAGAACTACAAAAGTAAAGTCAGCATAAGAAAATGTGATCTTACAATCACCAACACAGTGCTTCCTGCTTAAAATAATGTTTTTATCCGAACAATCGTTTATTAGTTTAGAAAAAAAATCAAAAGCCTCAGTTTACATAAAACATACTTGACAGAATTGATTGCCTTAATTAAATCTACTATAAATGAAACAAATAAACTACCCTGATCCAGAAATAATTGGGCGTTTTTCACGACAGTTTGCTGGCTGTGCAAAATTGTAAATACCAAGCTGCACAGATTGCAGAGAGGTCTAACTGTTACCCGCTTCTCTGCCACCTGACATGTAGCTCAGAGCATACGGATTTGTCAAAAGCTAGCTAGATTGCTCCATTTCATCAGCTATAAGAGCAAGTGTGGCGACTTTTCAAGCAGATGGTACGACAGCTTGCTTAAAAGACAAGTTAATTAAAAAAAATTGATTGGACATATGGAGAAATTTTTGTGTAATTTCAAAAAATGGTATTTGGACTGTGGACATTCATAGTTTTGGCGCTTTTCAAAGAACCAATCAGTGGCAGCTGGTGAAAAATATTCTTGGTGGGGCTGTGCTTTTTTTTTTCTTTTTTTAAATCAAACTTGTGCTTTCTGAGCTTTGTGCACAACTCCACTATTTCCTGAACTAAGTACAGCTCTATTATTTCCTGTCTTACATCATAGGACAAACTGATTAATCCAGGTGTGTCTGACCATTGTTGTTGTTACTACTGAGGTCAGACACACCTGGATTGATCAGTTTGTCCAATACAGACAGGAAATTAAAGGGCTGTACTTAGTTCAAGAAGTAATGGAGCTGTGCATATTGCTTCTCAAGTCATTTTCAATAATCATCCCAAAACAATTGAACATAAACGGCTGGATACCAGTACTATGTGAAATACTGCTTATTGTAATGCCAATATTAACAACTTGAGGCATTCTTATTCTAAACATAAATACAATATTGCACAAACAAGGTTAGAATCAAACTAGAAACAAATAACTTATTAGGTTTACACAAAACTTTTACACACAAAGCTTACAGCAGCGCCCGCTTGTGGCAGAGAAATCACACTGCCAATGTCACCACCAGATAACTTGCCCGTCCTCACACCAGCCTTGGGGCGATTTCTCTATGAGTCCGAATTAACGACGCTGATTGGATTAATTCCTGTTGCTATGTGGGAATTTCTTGTCAGTGATTGGCTGGCTGCTGCACTGCTTGGGGCGATCTTTCTGTCGCCCCAGCTGCTACGCAGCAGGAGCTTTTTCTCCGAAAATGATATATATTTTTATATATGACACTTTGTTACGAATTTAAACTCACGATTAACTTAGAATATGTGATTATTGTTAATTTTTAAAAAAACACTTGGGAAACACTGGGGGGGGGCGGCGCCCTATCGCCCTCTATTGGCCAGCCACTGGAACCAATTATTTTTGCCATGCCATGTTCCCTTCCTAAGGCCAGGTGTCGACCTAATAAGGTTTCATAATGTTACAACCGTGATTGCAGCCATGGAGGTAGCAGAATCAAGTATCTACAGTACTTCTTCGCTTCAAGAAATTATATAAAACTATCAAGCAACCATTTACACTTTAAGACGGCAATGAACCGTGTGTGAACTGATGACAGAAAAGATACTTCAGCTACTGCAGCTTTTCAAATGCACTGTATAGAAATATAAATTAGGATGTCGATGAACAAATCGATGATTAGCCCTGTAGCAAATAGGTATGTTGCATCAGATCACGTAATAGATCCAAGTCCAATCTTTAGAATTGTGTGATAACTCTGTGACCATTTATTTTAAGGATTTAATACGAAATCCTGAGAAAAATGGAGCCTGTCATAATTAATTCTGGCTTTGTTAATCTGCATAAAACTAAAGCCAGTTTTTAATTCATTACAAAGACAAAAAGAACAAATAAATCAGTATTGTTTTGTCCTAAAGAAGCTATCTAATGGGGACCCAGAAAGCAGCGGTGGCATACAAAAACAGAGGGAAGTCACAGCAGGTCAAGGTGAGGCGGCCACCTAATCTTAAAAACATGAGAGAGGGGTCCACAGTGTGTCGACCTGCACGGGTCTTGCTTATGCAGCTTGTCAAGTGTGTATCTGTATGCCTGTTTGCATGTGCATGTGTGCCGATGCATAATTTGAGAGGGGGGTGTGTGAGGGGCTGAGGAGAGGTGAAGAATGGCTGTGACCTGGGTTTTTGAATTGAGCGAGAGCGGCATAATGTGTGCATGTGCTCACATACGTCTGCGTCCATCAAAAGTATGTAAGTCAGCAAAAGTGGACACTCTCGCGCGCGCGCTTCTCGATTGATGAATATATTCAGCAAACACCCAGGATTATGACTAATCCTGGGCATCGACTGGCCCCACAATGCAATGTGAGTGGGCTAAATGTCAGAATGTGATCATTTAAATTTAATGTGATTCATGGATAAATTCTTTTTTAATTAAAGATTATTTTGTGACATTTTTTGGCCTGCGCTGTGGACCGCACAGGGTCAGGAGGATGAGCAATGGAGTGATATTGTAATTTAAAACTCAGGTTGGCGGTGGAATCAATATTCATTTCGTTCCACTATGCATAAACATCAGACCGCAGCTTAATACTCATACTTTATTAGAAACTATTAAACATATTTAAAAGCACACTCTAGCCAACTCTGATTCATATGATAGTAATTAGGATATTCATTAGCTGAAAATCTTTTCAGCCCACATCGATCAGTCTTTTAAGCCAAAGGGATGATATTCGAGTCCAAATCTATTGGACACGGAGGATCCAATTGCATGAGCTTTGTGACTTCTCCAACCCTACAATAAATCAATAGACAGCTCCTCTCCTGGAGTTCGCTGCTTGTTAGCTGGCTTGAAACAGCTGTCTTACCCTCTGCATTGTGAGGTTCTATTGCCATTTCTATTTTGTCCAGTGTTCCAGTCTACCTTTAGGTTCATTTTGGGTTTATCAGTGCAGTGCACTCAGGTGGGTGAACACAGCCCCCACATTCACTTAAGCTTTTCAATCTCATTGTGACACGTTCAAATCAGGAGAGTGCACAAGATTAAATCGATGCCTTTACCGCTTGACGCAGCATTCTCTTCCAGACCATTTCCTTGGGCGCGCCATCTGTCACTCAAAACCCAAACAGGCTTCCTTTTTGTCTCCGCTTTTTTTCCTTCACCTGTCTGCCTTAACATAATCACCTCGTCCGCAACTGCACCGGTCTCACGAGACGTGGCCTACTCCCTGTCTTGGAGTTTATAATATCTCTTCACCAGGGTGGTGATGGTGAAGTGATGACAGAGGTGACATAGCAACACACTGTGCAAGAGAGAGAAAAAAAATCTAATTTACACTTGGCTCCACAGGTCAGCTCAGGAGACCGGGTTCAAGCATCTATCAGATAAATTGACTTTAAGGTGCCTGCAATCTACTTACCAACACCAACTTCTGCCTGTTGTCCTGTCAGCTAAGTGGCTAAAACTAGTGGATCTACTGAGAACTCAATGAGAAGAAGAAATATATCAAAGCTTATTTAAACTTCTTTTTTTCTTTAGTTGACTTCCTCAAACCTGAAAAAAAAACAGACAATACGTTTTTTTCATCCATCACTTATAAAGGCTTTATTCTGTTGTGAGTTTTTAGCAGCTGGGCCCATCCACTGAACAAGATATACTTGACACCTGAGACAGTTCACCGGTACTTCACAGGAGAGAGAGATTTAGCCTCTCTCTTATCAGTGTGCTCTTCTTCAGTTTTTTTTTTTGCAACTTAGTTCTTTCCACTTGAGCTAACAACATAGGAAACAAAAGATGAAACCCAAGAAGTAGTCAAGGCAACAAGTTTAGTTCTGTTGCTTGATTAAACCAAGGTCGAATATAATAAAGCATAGCTGCAAGACCAGCCTGTTGTTTTATTATACCGTAATAGTGTATTTCATTATATATATATATATATATATATGAAAAGAAAGAAAGTTTTTGGCAGCCACCAATTGTGTAAGTTATCCCACTTAAAGAGATGAGAAAGGTCTGTAATTTTCATCACAGGTACACTTCAACTGTGAGAGACAGAATGTAAAGTCTCCCTGCTTGGGACAGCAAATGTCTAGGCCCGTCTAAAGTTCTCCAGAGACCATCTGGATGATCCAGAGGAGGATTGGAAAAAATTCACATGGTCAGATGAGAGCAAAATAGAACTCTTTGGTATAAACGCCACTCGCCGTGTTTGTAAGAGGAAGAATGCTGAGCTGCATCCCAAGACACCATACCAACTATGAAGCATGGGGGTGGAATCATTATGCTTTGGGGCTGCTTTTCTGCAAAGGGGACAGGATGACTGATCCATATTAAGGAAAGGATGAATGGGGCCATGTATCATGAAATTCTGGGCAAAAACCTCTTTCCATCAGTGAGAGCATTGAAAATGAACCGTGGCCGTATCTTACAGCATGACAATAATCGCAATCACAATGCCCGGGCAACAAAGGACTGGCTATGTAAAAAGCATTTAAAGATTATTGAAGTGGCCTAGCCAGTCTCCAGACCTCAATACAATAGAGAATCTGTGGAGGGAGTTGAACGTCTGTGTTGCCCAGCGACAGCCCCAAAACCTCACAGCTCTAGAGAAGATGTACATGGAAAAATGGGCCAAAAAAGCAGCTACAGTGTGTTCAGACCTGGAGAAGGCCTACAGGAAACATTTGACTTGTCATTGCCAACCATGGTTATTTTACAAAGGATTGAAATGAACTTTTGTTACTGGCCAGTTGTAGTGTCCTCAGGCAAGACACTTCACCCTTCTGCCTACTGGTGCGGGTCAGACGGCCCGGTGGCGCTGGTGTTCGGCAGCCTCGCTTCTGTCACACTACAATGTAGCTTGCCATTACCAGTGTGTGAATGTGTGAATGGCGGAATGTAGTGTGAAGCGCTTTGGGGTCCTCAAGGACTAAATATAGTGCTGTACAAGTACATGCCATTTACCATATAACAAAAAAAGTGGCTTTATGAAGTCATTTACTGTTTTTAACAGACTTGTACAGATGCAGTCCCAGCCATTTACATTTAGCTGTTTTTAAGACTAGTCCCAGTACTGACTGCAATTTCGGCTTTGAGCATGCATGATTTGTTTGCCTTGTGGGGTAAATATCTGCTCTGAGTGAGTCCAGCTGAACCTGGACGGGCAGGGGGAGCAGCTGCACACAGACTTGCTGCCTGCTGCGAGCGCTCTGAGACAGAGAGCAGTCCACGGCACCACCGCTGTTCACTGAGAGTCACAAGGATAAGTGCTTCACCCAAAACTCTCCAGTCACCCAAGAATGAGTCGCTAGACTTGTCGCTAGTTGCTTTTTGAAGAAGAATTGCAAGAGGGGTCTAAAAACTCAGTCGCTAAGTTGGCAACACTGTCTGCAACTCATTGCACCTCCTCACTCCCCTTGCCTTCTCCACTAAGACGAAAGTGTCAGGTCATGATAAGCAGCCCTAATGACAGCCAATCGATGTCCATTTCAGGGTGTTGTTAACCCTCAACTCAAGCACAAGAACCCCAAAGCATAAAAACGGACTTTATTTAAAGGCAACTCGCAGGCAGAAACATTAAAATTAAAGATTAAAAATTAGATTAATGCAATTAAAAAACATAGCATGTTAAATATGGCTGTAATTAATTAATCACAATGAACGCGATAATTTGACACCCCTAATATATAACCTTTTCTTGCCCCTATGAGTTGCATAATGTGTTACTTTTGCTGAAACAGATTCTTGCAAAGTATACACCCTATGAATTATTTTGAACCTTTAATTGAAGTTAAATTTCAAACTTCTGGAAGAGCAAGTCCAAGTCAAGGCTGAAGTCTTTAGTCCCAAGTCCGAGTCAAGTCTATAATAGCTGCAATTAATGTTTTCTCTGTAAAGCTTTTGCTGTAGGTTGTGATCAGCCCTGCGTCGGTCCGCCTGGGGCTCCTGTGCTCTGTGGATCCATTGGATGTCTATGGCTCCGATCTCCTTCGTGTCCGAGTTGATTACTGAGAGGCGGATCGATTACTACTGTAGATCTTGTAATAATCGGTACTATGAGCTTTTCAGTTACGCTGTGTTTGTATTTATGTATCTATTTGTGGGTTGTGGCTGTGTAGTTCTCAGTTCGCATTGATTATTTTCCCTCTCTCTGCCATTCTGCAGGTGTAAAAGCAGACTAGGATGTTTTTTCTTGTATTTTCTTGATTCCCCTCTTCTCTTATACCTTCAACTCACCCTCTCCCTCTTAACTTCATTTTTCTACCGCTCTTCATCTTCTTTCGTTTTTTCCCTTTATTTTCCGTCTCCATGTCCATAATATCTGAAAAAAACACCCCGCAGCAATTTCTAATAAATATCTGTTACATATTTATCAAGAGGAGTACTATAGCAAAAGCCGTAATGCTCTACTTGTGAAGGTAAGTCTGTTGGCCTTCTACTTGGTACTCCAGACTGCCAGACAGGAATTAAATAAATACAATAAAATAAAAAACTGGCCAACTGTTAACCCCCGTGGTTAAATTGTTTTCTCACTCACTATTTAGTACACTACATAGGTTGCTTTATAGGGTTTGGAGACTCTTTTTCTTTATACACTTTAAGACAAAACACATTATTTGTCCATGGTGATTGAACATTTTATTTGGATCTTTAATAAGAAACAAGAACAACACTTAATACTATAAAATAAAAACAACTTACAATCACAACTAAAACATAGTGATTGAGAAAAAAACCCCATTAATAAATCAAAGACCACTTTGGCCAAGGAAACGCAGTAATACCTTTCTTGCAATATTTTTGAAACCTATGTAGCAAATGTGCTTTTAAAACTATTGTTGACAAGGTTAGAGATGAAACAAGTTTGCAATTATATTGCAAATGACAAAATAAAGACCAAAGTGCAATGCAGAATGAGTGAAAGAGACAGAAACTCAATTTCTGAATTATTATAACAGGAAGTGCTTTCTTTTTGAAGAACTGTGATATAATGACACTAGATTACAGGTAACAGCAACAGTAAATAAGAAGTAAATTGTATTTGTTTCTGAAAGGACCAGATTTTACAGAATCCAGTCCTAGAAATATATGTGTGGTCATTATGATGGCACAGCAAACTTACGAACCCTTAGCCTACGATCTGCAGATGTTCCTGACAAACAAATCAAACACCTCCTTTCACAGTAAAATGGTCACATCCCTGTCAGAACTTAATTACAGGTGGATTAAATGAGATAGAGATTGTTTTCGAGAGTCGAGTCCCAAACTATGAGTTCAAGTCACTTCCCAAAAATGCATTTGGGCAATTTGAGCATAGCAAGAGCAAATTAATTCGGAGACTCCAGTCTCTGTTTCATTTCTCAAGCGAGCCCTCTTCTGTCTTAAAATGAAATTTAAAAGACAAGGCATCAATTATGCCAACATCTTTTAAATGACATCAGATTGTGGTAGAATGTCACAGAATGTGACAAGTCACATTCTACCACATGTGGTAGAATGTGACAAGTCATAGAGTTTAGACTCAAACTCTTGTTGAGAGATTATAATGCCAACCACTGCACCAGCATGGTGCTACCAATGTTTGAAATTTAACATTTAACGTTGCGAATCAAATTATTATTATTTTTTTATGCATACGACAGACATATCAAAATTCACAACTCGGGGAACATTTTACCCTTGTAGCTGAAGCTGAATAATTGTCAAAGCTGAGGTGTGAGAAAATTGCAGGAGTTTTTTTATTTTATTTAACAGTGGCAGTTTCTTTCTAATGGGAATCAACGGAACAGCTGCTTAATGGGATGTCCTTGAAATCCCGATATCAGCAAACAGAGAATGCAGACTTTTCTAAAAGAACCCCGTAATCACTTGAAAATGTCTTCGAGACCTATAGCAGCCTTTAAAAACACACAGCATCCCCCGGTAAACAGATGTTCAAAAGACAACGCGATGTTCCCTGACTGAGCAGTATATGCACAAAGCATATATTTTATTCATGTTGCAGAAGCCTGAAGGAAACTGTTTATTATGTATATCTAACAGAGCTCCAGGGGCAGTAACACAGAACCTCTTCTGAGCATGATGACTGATGATATCAAAGAAAGTGGTCTTTGTGCGGACCCTTACGGCCAACCAATTAATTGAACCTCCATAACCTGTCACTGTATTTTAAAACATCATTTAATTTTTTATTTCAACCCCGCTATATAATTTATGACACATTGTGTTGCGCTCAGAGGGACGCTACTTCAAAGAGAGTTTCTCACCAGCTCTCATTAACCAATAACCGCATCCAGTTATGACACCGACGCACAAAAGGGGGGCTGTAAATAAAGCTGCCCTTTCACGGAAGCAAACAAAGCGAGAATGTGTCCCGTCCGTGTTTTCGCTCTCCTCAAACGCAGCAATTAGGCGCATCGAGCCAAGTGTCTGTTCAACTGCCTCTCTGACCTTTCTTTAGCTGGTGACCACCTTCTCATATTCCTCAGCAGTGTCTTTATTAGTTCAGCCTTCCTACATGAGATAGGTTTGTCCGTACAGGGTTTGCACGATGATGTGAAGCGGTTTGTTTCCTCTGCCTTGCTCAGCCACAGCTAAGACGATAAAACCTTTTCCAGACATAACGTGTGTTAACGTTACAAATTCCTTACGAACTCAGGGAAAGCCTCAGAGTGCCATATTTGCTATTTGCTAAGGGTGGGAGGGTCCGGCAAACGAAAAGTTAACGCCAGAGATTGATGGTCACTTCTCCTTTTACATGTCTCGCAAACTTTCAGTACGACCTAGCAGAGCAGTACAAATGTATCTAATGCTCAGGCTTCACAGTGCCTTGTAAAAGATTTTCACACACCTTGAAGTTTTTCATATTATGTTACATACTTATGGTTTTTTTTGTTGTTTCCATACCATAAACTTCAGAGATAGAAATTTTTCTTTTAGGTTAAACTCTGGAGAGCTTTTGGTAACAGCAATGTTCAAGTCTTGCCATTGTTTTTGAGCCGAGGTCTGGACTTTGACTACACCACTCTAACACATGAATATGGTTTAAACTAAACCATTCCCTTATAGCTGTATGATTAGTGTCCTTATTGAAGGTCAACCTTCAGCCCCAGTTTCAACTCTTTTGCAATAATTATTGTGTTCCTGCATTTTCTGTTTTATATATTGTTAGAGTAAAAAGTAAATGTGACCAAATCCAATCTACTGGAATTACCATAGCAACATGCTGTTGAAAAGCACCACTGTTTTAATTGCGAGAGAAAGCTGACAGCTAAAGTTGCTGTAAGAATATTAAAAAGCTGCAAATTTCTTAAAAATCGATGAAGAAATAACTATAATTATTTTCAGTTGCCTTGCTCAGTATGACCAACCTGAAGGCAAATTCTGACATGTGGATCAGATCAAAATCTCTTGATGATTTTGTTCAGTTCCTGTCAGATAATCCAACAATGTATCACTCTGGAAAGGAAAAAAAAATCTTTTTCATTTATAAGCGCCTCTCAAGGAACACAAGGACACATTACAGCAATAAACAACAGAAAATATCCTAATCTTCTTAAGCAAAAAAACCCAAATGTCTGTTAAATCACATTTGAGACTTGTTTTATATTCACTAAAGAATGAGTTAATGGATGTGCATTTTATAATGTTTTGGCTGTAGAGTGGGTAAACAAGCATCGAGCTGACTCATTGTTTGTTCTGTATAAAACACTTGTCATCCCATGTGCTGCAGATGGGGAAATTAATTTTAGATGAATGAGAGAAATTTGGCTGTTTCCATAGGTAGATTTATATTATTTTTTTTTTTTCAGAGATCTGGTTATGACCGCTACTCTAAGTGTGAGTATAACAAACCCAAACAACATGGTAACCCTAAGAGCCTAGGCTTCAAATGTGTGCTTGTAACACTTGAATCAGACTGAACAATCCTCCAAAAATCTTCTATGTCTGACCAATTTGTCGTAAGTGTAGAGTTGGTAGTGAATGGATAGAGAAGCAAGGGGTGTGTATGGTTAGAAACATCCATATCTAAGCTGGCAATTTAAGGACATGAACATTCGGGAAATAAAACCAATAGGTAAAAAGAAATTTGAATACCCCAATAAATATTTGGTTCTTTCAAAAAAAATGTTAACATACTGTAGTCTAATCTTTTATATCTGGAAAAGAAATTGATTAATTACAGATAAGCACCTAAAGTAACCATGTTTCACTTATTAAACAAAGCAAATATCTAAAAAATACAGATTTCTACCTAAGTAAAAAGTTTTAACACCATAAGCTCTAATAGCTAGTGCTACCCTCTTGGATTGAAATAGTGTCTTCACAGACCTACCTAAAAAGTTAATTAGATAGCTGCAGCAGATCTGGAACGTTGCTTCCCGTCTCCTCACTAGAACCAGGAAAGTAGAGCACATCACCCTATTTCTAAAGTCCTTACACTGGCTCCTTGTAGTTCAGAAAATAGACTTCCAAATACTTTTACTAGTTTATAAATCCTTGAATGGCGTAGCGTCAAAGCGTATTGAAGATCTGTTGTCATTATACCAACCCACCCCCAGACCAGTCAGGTCTTCAAATTCCAGTCTACTCAACATCCCTTGAATAAGAACCGAACATGGAGAAGCAGCTTTCAGTTTCTATGCTCCTCTTATCTGGAACAAACTTCCAGACGACTGCAAAGCTGCTGAAACACTGAGTTCCTTTAAAGAGCAACTCACTCCCTTTCCAGAGTCTTACTCCACTTACATTTCCGGTTTTGAAAAATGCGGCAAAGGGAGGCATTGCCTGACGGACCGAGGGACGCAGAGGTGGGATGCGTGGGGGGCTGGGCGGCGTCAACACTTCCTTGCTATTCCAATTCCAATTCGCTATGGAGGCGTGGCTTACACTGGGCTTGTTTTTTACTCCACAGGGGCAGAAAGGCTGACGTCAGCCATAGAGGCTGAGCCAGTAGCAATGCCCGATTCAAATTCAAGTACAGTGCGAAGTTTTAAATGGAAGAGGGCACTCCACTGACGGTTTTTGTTAGAAAATTTATATTTTTACTAAAATGCACTAAAATACAAATAATAATGTCCAGACATGTAGACAGCACAATTAGACACTCATTTATACAGTTTATCAGCTAAATAAAAGTTGATTTGGGGGTGAGTTGCACTTTAAATCAAAGCTAAGAACTCATCTGTTTAGAGCTGCCTTTGATTAATTGATTACTAATAGCTGGAATGCCATAACCGTAGTATATTTTAAAGTTCTTTATGTCTTCGATGTTGTGTTTTTCTGTTTTTATAGTTCTTTTCATTGCTGCTTTTATTTTTCCCCGAATCACCCAAAGCACCTTGAAATGCCTTTTTGCTGAAGGTGTGCTACACAAATAAATTAGCCTTGCCTTGTTTTTAGTGAAATGCTTCTTGGAGCCACTCTACCAGTCTCCGATAAAGGTCTGAGGACAACATCTTCCATCAAAGTTAAACAGTACTCTGTCTATTTTTTTTTTCTGGCACTAGAGGCCTTTATATGACAGTTGCTGAACAGGAAACGGGAGGAGAGAAAAAGGGGGAAGACACAGGGTACAAGTTCAGGGGTCAAGAATCGAATTCGGGACAGCCGCGTCGAGGAACATAGTCTCCGCATAAGCGTCACCAGCTCTACTGCCATGCCACGTAACGCCCCGCACTCTCTTTCCGATTGTACAGGTACTCTCATATCCACACTAGCAAGACTATGGCGTAGCTCTTGCATTTTATTTAAAGGTTTTCTGAAGCTTCTGTTAGAATATTGCAGTCAGCCTTTATGTTTCAACCTTTATCCGTCATGGAACAGGCTGGATTTGGAAATGTTATTGAAGCAATTTTTTCAACTCCGTAATAAATTTTTCTTGGAAAATAAAGAATGGTGCACAGTGACTCCTCTCAAACACTCATCGTACTTGTTAGATATTCTCTCATGAACCAAATATTGTTTAGAATATGTGATTAGAGAAGTGAAACTGCTTCACTTCACAGCTATGATATTACACATGAAGCAGCCAAGAAAATTGAAGGTATAGATGGAATCACAGGGGGGTAAAAAACACTTGACACTTAATATGTTTTGAGTTTTTTCTCGTTCGGGATGGATGGCTGGATGGATGGCTTTGTGGTTAAACAAAATCCTCTCACATTGATCTTTTGCTCAAACTAAATGTAGGATTTCTAGTTGCAACACATGTTAAACACTTTATTGTTTATTGGTAGAATTACAGTGGAGGAAAAAAAAAGAAATCAGTTTCAATGTTGAAACTCTGAAGACTGCTGCTTTTGAAAAAGCAACATGACAGCAAACTGCTTTGCACAAGGATTTAAGGTGCATTTTTTTGTTTTCTGCTCTGCAAAAAATAATACAAGAAGAGAAAGTTGTCGCAGCAGAAAAAAACCCAGGGATGAAATGTTGGCGAATAAAAGCAGGCCAGATGCTAATGCATCAGTGTTGGAGTCCATGTCTCCATCCTTTATTTGTGGGCTCCAGCATCTACGCAGTGACAGTAGGCAGAATAGAAGTGTTTTATGGTATCTTATTGAGACATCCTTGACAATGACACCTCTTCAATAGGATTCCTGTCTCTGGCTCCTTAGTCCCCCCCCCCCCCCAACGCACCCCACCCCACCCACTTCTTTTGGCTGCTTTTTGGCTCCATTCCTTCCATGCTCTTTCTTGCCGTCTGTAAATCACCTCCCTTTTTTTCTGTCTCTCATCTTTTCCCATCCATCTCTCTCAATCATCTTCTTCCATATTGCTCTCTGTCCCCACAAATCTTCCACTCTTCGCATCCGAGCACTTCCTCTGTCCGCTGTCCTCCTCGCTTTATATCACTCTCCCTCTTTACGCCCTGCCAGTCTCTCTCCTTCCCCCCCACCCCATCGAAGTGGTACAGTAATGGTGCACTCTGTCACCGTGTTCATTTCGGCATCATACCCAAGAGTGGTTCTGTTTATAGCCGAAAATCGGATACACAAGTCCGGAAATGCTGTGAAGAAATATTTAAGGTGTGCAAGGTTGTGTTCATTGAGACAAACAATATATACATCTACAAGCCATGCGCCGTAAATCCTGATGCGTACACATCTTAACTACACACAAACAGCAAGTTGGCTCTCATGATGCAAATAAATAATTACCATCTCACAAGAGAGCATGTTGAAATGTGACATAAAAACATCACATTTCTTTTTGCACTCCCAAACTTCATCTCAAATTGTACTGAGCTAAAGGACCCGACAAATGAGTTTCCTTTACCCATGCAGTAAGATCAGCACATCTTTTGCCTCGGCTTTAATTACACCATACTCAGCCAAGTCATTGTGGCTACAATCAACCCTCGCCGCCATGCTGATCAATAGGAGAAAAAAACTCAGAAGCCATTCATGCCTGTTAGTTTAAAGAAAGGAAAGAGAAAGAAACTTAGAGGAAAAAAGTTGAGAAATACTGAGTGTTCTTGTTTTAGGTGTTCGGGGCTTTTTAAAGTCAGATCTGGTTTTACTTTGTTGTTGTTTTTCCAGGCAGATTAATGCAAAAAGGTTTTTACTATGTTTGTGAAAATAAGGATTTCACAAAAGAATGTCTCACAGAAATTGTTGAAACTTTCATAAAAGGATTTTTATTTTTAAATTCAAAAATTGTCCGGACCTGACCGTTTCACAATGTGAGTTTTACACCCTCCATCCCAAAATGCACCTCCTATACAACACAAGTGACAGAAGTTAGGATTCCATTTTAAAAAAAAGTGTAGTTTCCTCTCGTCTAGACACATGTAAGGTGTTATATAATATGACAAAATGAGAAGGGAGATGTAAACCACTGATAGCAACTTTAGACGATTCAAATAAGAGGAACATAAAGATATATTGACAAAATGGGATTAAACAATACATTTTCCCTTTCTAGAACTTGGGAAAAAGAAGCTCTGACAAAGAAAAGTAAATTTTTCCAACTCAAAGAATACACAGTATCCACTGGCATATGTGTTCTGACTACATTTGATGCCCTCCACTACTTAAAAACTAGTGAAAAGAGTCAAAAGTGTGGAAAAATGGGGAGTGAAATCACACCCAAAAATCATGACTACCCATAAGTAACACATTGAGATCTATTTCAAGGGCTCAAAAATGCTGAGTTCACGGAGAAAGAAGTGCAGCTGCTATCACAAGTTTCGGAAAAAATGTTGGGAGTAATGGTGATGGAAAAATTAGCAGACCAGGATAACCGTCCCACCGTCACACAACATTAGCTCCGACTGCATCTCAAGGCGAGTCACTCAGAAACTAATGCAGAACACGGTGTGGTGGTCAGACGTCGTACGTTGTTAAATGTATGGTGGAGCAAATGTACAAGAGAGACAGACAGCTCGGGACATACACACAGCTGCAGACGTAGGCTTTTTTCATGGGTCATTTCACTTCACTTGATCCTGTGACATGGTGATGATCTCCATTTTGTCATTGTAAATTGTAATTGCCCTGAGTAGCCTGGAACGCTCTCAGAGAGAGGGAGGAGGGAGGAAGGCAGGAACATGATAAATCAAAGAGTGAGAGATTAAAAAAAAGGGAGGAAAAGAACAAGGGAAAAAGGTCAGGGAAGCTGCTCTCAGAGGGAAGACAAAAAAACCCTCTTCATTTATTGCTTTGTTTTATTTCTATAAAAGAACACAGGGGTGTCCTACCTTTCTTCTGACTCTCATTTTGAGAGTTGGATGATAGAATATCTGATTTTCATTTTCTCCAACTACCCCTCTATCATCCACTGATAGGACTCCCATAATTATACCTCAGCTCTCTTGGCTGTAATTACAAGCCTCCAGAACAAAAACACTTCAAGTCCATCAGTTTTCCTTCATCATAATTCTCCTCTGAGGCTGCTGCACGAGCCTGATGCTCTCCTCTGGGAGGCAAGGTCATATCTGCGCCTGGAACTGTCCGATGACAGTGTCAAGGCTGTGTCCATTAAAGGCTTTTCATGTAGTCACATATTCATTATAGAAAGTGTGCTGTAGCTGGCTGGCTGCCTTTTATTTGAGACAATACTGCCACGAAAGCCCAGCATCCCTCTAGTCTCTGTCTATTAACTACCAGAAAGTGTGTTCGGGGAGCAGTACTTAACCTTAAAAGTCATGGACGTTATTTTTAAAGCTGGAGACAGAAACCATCATTCCATGTGAGAACAGCTTCTCACAAGAGGCAATAATGTGGAAAAGAGATTTATCTTGCACAGAAATCAGGTAAGATCAGACTGCAAACCTGCTTAAAGGGGTATTTGGCATTGATACAATGAAGAACTTCACAAGTTGACGATAAACAGGGACATCGGAAAGAGTCAGGGTCCAAATGGCGTACCAAAATGTGGTTTCCCTAAAGACCAAAATGATTTCTTGAGTAATTCTCCAGTACTAAAAATACTCAAAGCAAATAATTTACAGAGTATTTTTCAGTTGCACAACCCAATCACCTATCTTATGCTACCAACGTATCTAAAATGTTAAAGGATGTCCGACAGAGACGAACACATTGAGAAGCGTAAAGAAGAAACACTGTGACAGAAATGGCAAAAACTGTCACAAGTATGGGACCACTACAAGCTAAACCGAGAGAAAAACACAGTGCAGAGTGTTTCGCAAAACTGAATTAGCGTTCTACAACAGCACACCCTCACTACTGCAACATCTTAAAAGGAACCAATCCACTGTACGACGTGGGTTCACCAGTCACTTCATCGTCTCGAATTGTCTGGTAATATTTGTTTTAACATTGCAAAAGCGTGTTCATGTTAATCTTAAAATAGACTTTAATCCCAAAACTTAAATGCAAAATGTGTTCAATTTCTTAATCCATTTACTTGATTAATCATCAGGATAATCGCTAGATTACTCAATTACTAAAATAACGACAGCTGAAGCCCTAGTTTAATTTCGTGTTCTTAATTGCTGATGTCAGATTAAAAAAGAAAACAGTTGACTGAAAAAAAAATCATAAAAAATAAATCTAGTTGAGTAGGGGGTTGAGGGACTCAGTAAAAAGCAAACACCTAATCTAATCTGAGTTAGATATAGCATTCTTTGCCATTTAAAGAGGTCACTTTGTTGAATGCCACTGTGATAACAAGGAAAATGATGCTCTAGCTAACTGTAATATCAAACCATATTTCAATACTTTATAAAGAAGCTAAAGTTTGTGTAGAGGGGAATGCCAAAAATTCTGTGTGAAAATTGTGAGTCAATGACTTATTGGAAGTCCTTAGTGAAAGTACATCAACTGTTTTAGAGAAGGTCTGCTAAAACATCCTTCACATTCTATTTCGGAGAACACAAAAAAAAGGAGCATGTGTGATGCATTTTCTTTTAGCTTTGAGGACCATCATAGCATGAAATTAATAATATTATTTGTTTATGGACTAGCCTAACATGGACTGGAGTAATCTATAGAGATTCTTTAACATACAATTTTTGATTCTAACCTTCTCCAAACCGGACTAGCTGGGCCAACAAAAGCTATGCAATGGTGTACAAGGAGTTGAGATTATTTAAGCTGAATATAAATAGACTAATACTTGCAGTGAAAACAAAAGTGCTTTAATATTAATTCAAAGAACAATAATAATAATAAAAAAATCTAAATATTTAACACAAGTGACCTGTACAGCTGCAAAAGTTTTCAGAAAAGGGAAAGATTTTCCAAAAAGGGCAACTGCTATCAACATCCATAGCGCTATATGTTATTTGTTGCAGCAAAGTTAAAGTTTTTCATCAGTCCATCAGTACATTGTCCGTAGGTTTCCTATTATACCAATAATGTTCAGCAGCTTGTCAACATTCTTCATCCTGTCAGGTGTCTGGGCACCAAAGCTGTCCGTACCTACACAACCAACCTTTTGCTTATCTGTTTGTTCAGTCTCTTTGAGCAACTGACTCTGCTGCTGCTGCTGCCCCAACAGATGGTTGTGAAGATAATTTTACTCTCCACCAGAAACAGATACAAGGTGTCACATCACACCTGTCAACATCTCACTGCAAGAGTTGAACATCCTAAGCTTTTTCCAACTAAGTCTGTTGTCTCTTTTTGGAAATAGCCTCGCTGAAGCGTCACTAATCTATTCTGTTGATGAGTTTGACAGTCATGTGTCTGTGGTCTTGCCCCATCAAAACCTGCTCTCAAATAAATAAAAAAAAATCCCTCAACCCATCGCTATTCTTATATTTATACCTAATATGTATCCTGTTGTTATAACTGTAATTTTAGTCTTAAAAAAAGGGAAATGTAGCAAGGATCAATCACACAAACTCCTATAAAATACAAAGACCATTCTACTACATTTCAACTCTCACCTACAGAGATGAGGTATTGGCCATGACCGACAGAATGAAATCCTAGATTTCATCCTTCTAAAAAAAAAAAGAAGAAGCAGAAAGCAGATGATGATCGCAGCTGAAAGGAGACGGCTAGGACCTTCTGGGACTTTGTCTTGATACGTCCTGTTCCCTTCGGAGAATTAAAGAGACCCTAGGGCAGATCCATACTCTATGGAGGGCATATGCACTCACTGACCACTTTATTTTGTAGACCTCTTTGGTACCAGACTGCACCCTTTTCATCTTTAGAACTGCCTTGCGTCTCATTGGTATAAACGGAAACATTCTTTGATAGATGGCGGGGGTGGATCCAAGCTTTTATATTGTTTAATGTCACAGCTGAAATCAAGACTCATCAGACCAAGCAACATTTTTCCAGTCTGTGATTGTCCAATGAGGCGGTGCGAACTGTAAGGTCAGTTTCCTGTTCTTAGCCAACAGGTCTTTCACCCTGTGGTCTTCTGCTGATGTAGCTCATCTGCTTCATCGTTTGCCACGTTGTGTGTTCAGAGATGGTCTTCCAAATAACTTGGTTGTAATATGTGGTTATTTAGGCTTCTGTTGCCTTTCTAGCCTCTCAAACCATTCTGCCAGTTCTACATTGAGCTCTGACATCAACAAACGGCTTTGTCCTTTCCAGTCAGTCGCTGGATATATTTTCTTTTTTAAATAGCAGCCAAAACCAAGAAAATTCATCACATTGCACCTGTCAATAAAGCACAGCAAAGACTCACTGTGTGTGAAGGTATAGAATTTGAAAAACGTGTTGATGGTCTACAACAGTGGTCCCCAACCTTTTTTTAGCCACGGACCGGTTTAATATCAGACAATATTTTCACCTTTAAGGTGTGGCGGATAAATGATAACGGACGGTATAAAAACGGGTTATTTTTAAAATGATAACAATAGACGTAAATCCAATGTGTATTCACAGCTTTATTAACAACGTCCTCCTAACATCGAGCAGACAACATAACACGAGTAACTCTCAGCCCCCTAACGCTCTCTGGTCGCCATGGTAACATGTAAACATACCTTTAATAGTTCAAGATTTACCACAAAAACAAATACAAAGTGCATGAAAAATCTAACTCACCACAACGCTGAATCATTGAGGGCCTTGGGCCTTTTCCCCTTTCAAAAGAAACGTTTGTTTTCTATCCATCTTTCTACCTTGTGGGATTACGTGTCAAGACTGAGCTTTGTAACGGGGATATCCGGTTATTTTTCAAAATAAAACAGCGGTCACCCTCAGATAATAAATAAAACAGAAATACTGGAAGTTATTTATTCTTTATGTGTGGCTCGCGGCCTGGTACCACATGACCCACGGCCCGGGGATTGGGGACCACTGGTCTACAAGACACTGACTGGCCTTAGGCCGATATTCATTTTGGAGTTGGTGGTCAGGTAGGAACTATGTAGAGACCTCCTCTACAAGTGTTCTCAGAAGAAGCACCAAACGAGGGGAAGCAGCATTTATGCACCTCAGCTCTAAAATTAACTGCTTGAAAATGTGAGATGTGTTCTCAATCAGGACTGAAGACATTACCATTTCCTGCAGCTTACCCATGTTGTCCAAAAGATGGCTTTATTATTTCTTTTTTATTTTCTAAATCTTTTGACATTTTAGAGTTTTTTTTATGTGTTTATGTCCTATGTTCTCGGGTTTTTATGTTCCTGTTTTTGCAGGTGTTGTATTTTTTCCTCTGTTCCATTGCTATTCTTGTAAAACTCTTTGAACTACCCTGTGTAGAAATCGTTCTATACAAATAAACTTGCCTTCCCTTCCTTCAGTTGCTGACAAATAATTGTGACAATAAAGTGATATGATAGACCTGGACTAAAATATTTTTTTGAAACTGGCTTAAACAAATCTTTATTATTAATAAAGAAACAGATACTTTTCCTTTATCTCACTTTTTAGCATGAACACGCTTTCATATCTTGATTTTTAATTTATAATGACGTTTTCAACATGTTTTGTTAAAAACTTCTTTTTTTCCCAGAATCTTCCATATTGATCGTGGAAAATCTGTAGAGGGTGGATCATGTCTGGAATTAATAAAAATGGAGAAGATGCGGCCAAATTGCGTATAGAAATAGAAAGGTTAGACTCTTAAGTGTCTCCCAAAGGATGGGCTGTGTCAGATTTAAATCAATAGAAGAGCAAGAAAAACCAATTCAGGAGTCTTTTCAGGGAACCACATAAAATATGGGGAATGACATTGCATGGTGAACAACGTGAGCTCAATTTGGAAGAATTTAGAAAATGCATCCTATCTGACAGGTGTAAGGAACACAAAGCTGTGGTTAAAAGCTATATTAATATTTATTCAAAGCATATTGATATTCAGAGAAGACTATCAAAAATTAACATGC
Organism: Valencia hispanica; assembly: GCA_963556495.2. Taxonomy (NCBI): domain Eukaryota; kingdom Metazoa; phylum Chordata; class Actinopteri; order Cyprinodontiformes; family Valenciidae; genus Valencia; species Valencia hispanica. Next base: position 32,941,387 of record OY747717.1, on the reverse strand, counting down.
CTATTAGAGTTGAGCCACATCAAGAAGCTAACTAAATTAGGACTTTTAATGAACCCCAAGTCATTAATATTCTTCCAGTGACAGCAGGTTTAGATTGCAATCAGTGAAGGGATTTGAAGGGGAACATACAAAACAACAAGGTTTGATCGAGGCATTTATGCAAATGTATAAACACTACTACCTGTAATAAAAAGTTATTTCCTGATGCCTTATATGAGACAGGCCTCGACTTCTTACAGACAGCAACTCTGTAAATTGCATCATCTTTATGTTTCCCCCTTTACATTTTCTAATTGTAAAGTAATATTGTTTTAACTATTCCATATGGCAGAATCACAGTAATTTTCTGTAAAATCTAACTTTAAATATAGTTTAGCACTTAAAGAACATTCCATGATTATTTAAGGGAGCTGTATGTAAGAAATGTATTTCAATGAATCATAAAATGGCCCTGATATGTCACTAGACATGAAGAAATCATGTTCATTTCAAATACCTATATCACTGACAACAGTAGTACGGCCAGAATATTGTTGTTTAAAAAGTGAAGTTGCAGCCCTCAACTGATATAGATGTTATCTTGTGTTTTGGCCTGAAGCGCCACCCTCCACCTATCTACCAATCACGAAGTCAGTAGTGTTTTGGCATCGGGGTTGCCAGATCTGCTCTAGTTACTACAGCTGCAGCTACAACAGTGTTTTGGATAAAAAAATATCTAACGTTTCTACACCATCATTCAGAAATACGTCGTGACAAAGTCCGAAATAAAACAAGGATTTGTATAGGATATGCCTTTGCAAGATGGAGACGGCTGAAAACAGAGAAGAATTTGTTCCTGCTGGATCCTGCAGCCTATCTAGCAACCTCGAGTCAGGGGGAAGGGGGAGGGGATACGCCGTTCTACAGTAATTTGAAAGTGATTGCTATACAAGTTTTGGCCACAATCTTACATACGGCTCCTTTAAAGTGATTGTCGCAATTTTGTTGTAAATAATTCTTTAATCATGATCAAATCTATACTATTAAAAGCTGACTTCCAGACTCCAGTGACGTCCCATAAGGCAGAAGGCACATCTACCGGTGGGCCGCCCCGACGTGGGGCAGGGGTGGGGCGCTGGGATGTTGGCGGTGGGGATTTGCCCAGGGTGGTGGTGGCGCGTGGTGGCCGGCCGCGGCTCCGCGGTGCCGGGGGCCCGTCGTCGGGCGGTCCCTTGTCGGGTCTCTGCTGGGGGGTGGGGCGCCGCTGGGCCCAGGCTCTCCCGGTCCATGGACCGGCCCGCCCTGGCGCGGCTGGATGCCAGCGGGGCCCGTGGGCTCGTCACTGCTGCCCCCCGGGCCCCTGCATAGTAGCCGCTGGATGTTCCCCTGGGGTTCTCCTTTGCTCTTGGGGGATGCGGTCGGCCCCGTCCGGGGCTCTGGGGGTCCTTCGGACGTCTTGGCTCCAATATCCTTCATGTCTGCATCGATTCCTGGGAGACTGATTGATGCCTGCTCACACCAGCTATCGAACACTCTTATGGAGAAACCTTATATGCACCAGCATGCTAACACACACACATAGGTGTGGGGTCTCTGGTGTTTACAGATATATTCTTGGGCTTAGGTTATCATTACTAGATCTTGATTAATCGGTACCATGAGTTTTTCTGTGACATTGTTGTTGTATTTTTATATCCATTCTTGTGTGATGTGGTTGTGTAGTTCTTAGTTCACGATGTTAGGTTTGTTTTGTCAATGTTCCTTTTTCATGTTTTGTTTTGTTTTTTCCCCTCTCTCTGCTGTCCTGTGGGTATGGAGGCAGACTTCAATGTTTTCCTGTGTTTTCTTTGTTCCCCTTCCTCTCTTGTATTTTCAACTCACCCTGTCATGACATTTTGTTTCCTACCTCTCTTCTTCATCTTCTTTCTTTCTTCCCCTTAATTTTCCGTCTCTGGGTCCATAACATCAGGAAATAAAACCCCCAGCAATTCATAATAAAGATTTTTCACACATATATCAAGTGGAGTACTATAGCAAAAGCTGTACTGCTCCGCTTGTGAAAGTAAATCTGTTGGGCTTCTACTTGGTACTCAGACACCAATTCTGAGTTCCACACTGCCGAACAGGACACGTAAAAAAAAAAAAAAAAAGAGCACTGAATGGATTTCTGGAAATTAGACAAGAAAACACAAGAATGAAACTTAAATGCTCCAAAGTTAAAGTTGAAATCTGTCATAAAGGGTAATCCACCACAGTGTTTACTACTGACAGCTGATCAGCTTGATCTTTGTGCCTCTTGGGATGTCTTTAAACCAAACACATATAAAGTGTTTCTTTCTTCAGTGCACCGCATTAGGAACCCATGCGTCATTACCAAGCTGTTATTTGACTGTGAGCGTAGATTTGTTGGAGAAAAATTAACAAATAAACCAATTCATAGTGTCTTTGAAAAAAAATAAAATGGATTCTTAGCTAATTAATGAATAATACAATGCATGTAATTAGTAACAGCTCACTGTTTCATATAGTAGGCTATATAAAATCATATTGATCAATGCCACTAATGCAGCAGTGATCAAAAGAAGCCCATTATTTATGTGCATTAAATCAAATTAACTGCAAGAGGCAGTTCATTAAATGCCAACATTAATGCATCTGTCTGGTGTGACTAATGATGCTGCAGACAAACACTTTACAATGTGAAGATTGTAAAGAAGCTTTCTATTATTACTTTAATAACAAGGGTCAGCCCACAGTAAAAAAGAAACCAGACCCATTGGTTACGGCTTTTGTTGAAACTTTGTTACTTACTTAATAACAGTTTAAAAACACCTTTTTCTTCTGAATTTGGTTTCTGTCGTCGCGTTACCACAACAGCAGGAAAGGACTCATGGCACAGAATTTCCCAGGTTGCGATCAGCACCTATATTTATTACAATACCTCAAAATATAAATCCTCTAAACATGATTAAAATTAGAGAAGTTGAGAATCTAAATATGTTTTTAAAAAGTTATATTTGTGATTTATTACCAGTATTGAGTATTTCTAACCTTAACTTATTTAAACCTAAGATTTTCTCTCATTTCATTCCTATGGTTTAAAGTCCTTTTACTAAGATGGCAGAAAAAAATACCAGAGCACGCACATGCGAGATATAAATGTATAGACTGTGAAAATACCCAGTTTACACGTTCTTGCACTAATAAAATCCAATCCATTTAATAATGAGATACTCTATGCTGGTATTTAAGAAATATGCTCTACCCAATTATTTCATTTGGGAGGTTTTCTCGTTGAAATATTCTTTATTAGAAAGCAGCTGTGTGATTTTGGCAGGAGGTTATTCTTTTCGTTTCACATATACTCTTGATAGACAGCAGATGACGAATAGCACTGCTGATGGAGGCGGATTCTAGTTAAGGTGCATGTTACAAACAACAACAAGCAAAGAATGTAGAAGTGATAAAAGCACACACCAGGTAACTATAAACTATGATAAAACTAACTTTTATAAGTGATACTGATGTTTGTTCGCAGCGACATTGAAAGTATGATAAATTATAAAGCTAACAAAGACTGAAAACAAACTATATGCTTTATTGTTCATGTTATAGAGAATGCTTTTTTGTGCTCAATGCTGTATGGCTAATTGAGTCTTAGACACATTTGTAGCTTAAAAGGTTTTAGTTATGCTAAGTCAGATATTATAAAAGCATCATGTTAGACTTGGTAGACAAAACCTGTTTGTTAAAGGTTATTTTAATTAAAGTTATTTATTAGGTGTATTCAACTGCGAGTTATAATTACTTTATTTTGTCCCTTTGCACCCTCTTTACACTAAAATAAGTGAATGGAATAGCATTGTGATAGAGGGGTGAATATTATGTCATATAATTTTTTCCCATGTATTTATAGGAAATTAATTGGGTTGTTGACAGCTTGTGCATCTCTTTCCTGTATTTAACATAGACCAAAGATTCACAACCCTAGATTAAACTGTTAGCTCCCCTCTACCACCTTTGGCTGTGCACCTCAGATCAGCTGGCTAAAACAAAGCGCCTATAGTTTAATCGTCGATATAATAAAAAAGGGAAAATCCTCCACTAGAAAACCATCCATCAGTCTTATTAAGATAAAAGTGTTTTAAAACTGCAGTTGGCAAGCTACCTGCAGCTAATCTGTTTGACAACTGCAGGCTGGCTACCCGACCAATCGACCAGCTAATATCAACCTGTAGCGGTCGACAACCAGTGTTACTCTACAGAGAGCAGAACAGCAAAAAGGTGATTTCATTTATACAATACCTATGAACATCACTATTAAATGTAGTGAGCAGGTTTACTATACATATATTTTATATGTCATATTGTTTATCAGCAGTTGAAATGATTGTTGCTTTTTTGCCCTGAATAAAAACAATGAAATCATGGGCAACCCCCCCCCCCCCCCCCTTTGAGTAATACCTTTTTAGTTTATATGCTTTGTCTGTCTTTTACTGCTTTTTTATTTTTATTTTACCCCTTAATAATGTAAAGCACCTTGAATTACCTTGTTGTCGAAAGTGAGCTATATAAATAAAAATGCCTCGCCTTACTAATTACATGTTGTAACTACCCGTTCATACAAGTAACAGGCCGTAAATAAAAGAGTTTTCTCAAAGTTGTCACCCAAGTATGGTAGGTTAGTGGTATGGAAAGAGGTTGTTGTGTACCTATAAAAGAGTAGTGCCAACAGAACATTTTAACCCTTAACACCTCAAAAAATAACATCTAGTTTTTTGTTCTTCTCTAAAACGACACCAAACGACAAGTGTTAATAGTGCCAAAATAACAGTTTAACTCTTTAGAGGTGAGAATATGTTCCAAATTCTGCTATGAAGTTTTGTTCATAACTAGTCCATTAGTAGTTTAATATATTATTCCGCATTGCTTTCCAAATATGAAGTTTACTCTTCTTTAGGCCGAGTTATTTTAAGCACCCAGCTTATGCAATTACGTGGGGGTTGCAGCTTGAGAAAAATGGGTTCATTTGAAACCACACAGTTGGTCCCCCTTTATCACACAAAGCAAAAGTCAGCAGATCTCAAAGTATCTACTTTATTAAATTCTGGAAAAAGTTGCAATATCAAAACAACAGTTTCCTTTCTCTTCATGAAATACTACTTGCAGCATCAGAATTGTCTGGTGGTGTATATTAACTTGGCGTCCCATACCCAAAACAATAGGGACATTCCTCAAAAGTTGAAGCTAGACACTTGTAGATTAGTGTTTTGTCAAATATATTTTAAAAATAGGTATCATTAAAGCAGGACAGCTATTCTTATTGTGTTAAACCTTTAGAAGCTCAATGACCAACTGGCCTTTCTTGTACAAACCTGGCCACTAGAGCTAATTGTGATATTTGTCTTAGTTTATTATTATTAGAGTTAGTTTGCTTAGTATTAAATTGTATTACATCAGGAACAATCATGTTAAAGTTTAGCTATTGGCTTTAAAAAAATGCTTTAGTTTTTTAAACTTGATTAACCTCTGGACACCACATTTCCGAACCTGAATAGAGGTGGTTTAAATGGGTAAATCAATATCCTGCAATGTTTAAAATGGTTTAAACAAGTTTCTGCACAAATGATTACAATAATGCCTCTGGCTAAGAGCCACTGTGGGTATTGCATTGTGTGTGTAAGACAGCACTACCAATTTAGCAACTTTTTTAGGAGTGCAGGGCTTTACATAAAGCCCACAACCTGCATAAATACAATGCTATGTGTGTTTCAAAATCTATCTATGACACCGTTGGCTTTCTCATTTCATGCGCTTTTTAACCTGAGGGAGAAGAAAGTTCAGAGAAGCTGAATAAATCAAGCAAAATAGGAACAGCAGCACGCGGTCCGAGAGCGCCTGGTGACCTCCGTTCCCCCAACTAGAGCCCGACTGTGGCCAAACTGTCAGTTTATCAGCATACCATGGGAGGCTAGCAGGTGAAACTCACAAGTGAGTAAGCTGCATCTGTGAAATGTCATAATAAGATTGTTCAGTGTGCCGACGAGGTCCCTGAGACACCAAGAGAGTGATGCCCACAGCTGGTCATTATCTGCTCCAGTCACTGCAGAATCATAAACAGCTATTAAATACAGATCTAATCTCAGGTGGTTCTCCTCAATGTCCACTCTCAATGCTGATGAAACTCCCATCCATTCATCTTGAGGACATGGCTTTATCTCAGTCCATTCTGTAAATGCTGCTTGAAAGAACATTTGGTTTATTTACAAGGGCCTTTATGATGTACCTCATAATGCCGCTGCTGATCCAGCCTGTGACCTGACACGGCTGCACAGACACAGCCTTGAGACTGAATAAATAGCACACAGCATATCTGTGTCATTACAAACTGGTCTTCATCCCCGCTCGGACCAGTGGTCATCAGTCATCGGGAGTGGCTTTATCTCTCAAGGTGCCAAGGATAACGGCGGCATAGAGACCTTACACGGTGACCTGAGGGATGACAGTGGGAGGCCTGATGAGGTGAAGACACAAACAAAATGATGGGAAAAAATGCGACAGAAAGAACAGGAGAATAGGATATAGTGATGGAGAAAATACTATTAAAGGTAATGAATGTCAGTGTGCCAGAGCTTCTGTATGATTGAGGTGCCTTTCGCCAATTACCATGACAGCCAGAGGTCTGGTTCCTTTCTCCTTCCCACTGGGGAAAAAGTGTGGTTCCAGTGCCAAATGCTGGCCTTGTTATAGGAGCCACCAGAGACTGTGGCTTTAACTCAAGGTCATCACTTTTTAGATAAAGAGCTGTGGCCTCTGCACAGCAGTGGGAGCAGCGATGGAGCGAGCGGCTAATTTCAAGAGAGAATTTGATGGTCATCTTGAGGGCGCAGACCGATGACCTCTGCCTAAAGTCATCAATCTGGGACAAAAAGGATAGAGGAGTTACCTTCCACTATTTGTGATCCAAATTTTTAATCAGAATAAGTTCAGAGCTCGAGTCAGAACATATTTCTCACCCAGCCTTTTAGGGGAAACCGAAAGATAATTAAAACATGATCAATCCTCAATAATTCGCCAGAATGTTTCATCAGAACTGCATGGGGTGTTAATTGCACAGAAATTATTCATAAATGTCTTGCCTCCTAACAATCAAAATGGAGAAGAAAATTAATACACCTATACATCAAGCCACTGATGAATGTTCTGAGCCCCAAGCAACAAAAATAAATAAATGATTATGGTTTCAAAGTACTTCATAAAAAATAATCGCACATACCTTTTTTGGACATTTCTGGAGACTAATGAAGCACATAGAAGGTGTACAGAATACATTCAACAAATATTCAGTATGAATTAAAGTTTAAGCTCTGAGTAACATAACTGTTGGAATACAGCTGTGATTACTGGACCAAAAACACAGACCCCCAGCAGTAAGAACTAATCCCACAATGCATTTCAGCTAAGGAGGGCTTCACGGGACATTATCACCTCTATGTAAGCACAAAGCTCCACGCTGTTCTATCCCTTTTGCCCGTGAGTCCGCTGCATCGGGAGAGAAATCGGAGTGATATGTATCCAGCTTATTTAAGCCCTGCATAAAGAATCTTTGAAATACAGGAGCCTAGCTGAAAAGCTGCTGCATGCTGCAACCGAGCTGGGCGTACCACACAACCAGAGTTCTGGTTAATGATGGCTAGCACCCCCCCCCCCGCAAAACTACATGCCATTCATTATAGGACCTCAGGCTGTATATGTCTTGTACAACATATTTCCTCAGTATGTGTATGTTAAATATGAATACATGGTAATGTAATGAAGCAAGAAATGTCTATAACTGTGCTCAACAACACCATATATTGACTGCATACAAATAAAGAAAATGGAAATTAAATTTACTGATGTTTAATACAATCTTTCTTCTTTTACATCCATATATAATTGATTTATGTCATTTTATTTAATAATCTTTTTAAATTAACAGCAACAATTTTAAATGACTGGGCTGCTTTTGATAAGTTTTTTCTAGTGTACTACTTATAGCATTTTCATACAACAAATTATATACATTCATTCGCACACTCACACATTCATTAGTAGATTAGGGTTAAAGGGAGCTTTATTTGTATTTTCATCTTCAAGGTGCAGGAATTTAACATTTTACTAACAACTTCCCAATAGAAGGGAGGACTCTTTTTTTTTTTTTCATCGAACTACAGCTTTTTCTATCATGTTTAAATGTTCCTTTTATATTCCTTCTTACATTGAAAATATGAAATAAAAGCTGTTATTTTGTGTCATTACTCTTGAAAACGCACCTCAGGGTTTGGAAAAAGTACAGGGCTGTTGCCCCTGCCAGCAAACCCAACTGTTTGGAATCAAAACGGTTTAAACAGCTATTGCAGTCATTTTTATTTTATTTTAAATGTAGCCATCTTGAATTACTGCAACCCAAGATTTGGTGCTGCACACATACAGGCTTACAACGCTGTCTTTCTTGGCACTTTCGACTTAAATTAAAGATGAAGTCACAACTCTCTTTAGATGGAATTGGATCACTTAGTTATTACTGCACATGAGCTGAAAGTTTAATACAGTTCCTACTTTTCTAATCTCGTGTCTTTTAAATGTTTTAGTCCTGCAGCACTATTCATAGGCACAGGAGCTTAGGTGTTCACCATCTCATACAGGGATAAAATCCAATTTCTGTACAAAAAAAACAAAAAAACGTTAACAATTATTTCAACAAATTGAGGGTTTACCTTTAGTTGTACAAAAAGATAATGATGTTAATATTCAACTTTTTAAATGACTCATCTAAAACTCGAAAATAATTACTTTTATATATTTCAATGAGTGAATGGTACCTGAATAAATCAACCCTGGATATTAATTAGTCTAAAACGCACAAAACCAGAGCAGATATGCAGCCACGGCAAATTAGCATTTAAACATTTTCGCTCCAAATGGATAAATGAGAAATCTTCCTGATGTTACTCTGATGTGCTGCCAGTCTGTGAGGGCCATGTTGAGACGCAAGGCTGGTGTGGCAGCCAGGCTGTCTGTGGAACCCCGACTGTGTCCATCTGTGAGTCCATCCTGCAGGGAATCATACTGGGCACCGCTGATAGCAGAAAGAGGACGACTACATGGGGCCAGAACATGTGGGCAAAACATAAATGGAGATGGCGTGCACACGAAGGAAACCAATGAGCCGAATCCCAGTGATCTAAGATTGGAAGTAAATGACAGAAAGATGAGCTGACAGAGAAACGAGAGAAAATTACACTAAAGGTCAGTTTGTTTTTTTGTTTATTAAACTGTGCATTGTTCTTTTTTTTTTCTTTCACCAGGCAGACAAAAGCACGAAATTATGCCAGACTACAAATGAACACTTACACGATGTCCTTACTGTTTTAAATTAAATTAAATTGCACTGACTTTATTGCTCTAGAGAAATAGGAAGTAACTTGCAAACAATAAACACCAATTACTGAAAACAAACTAACTATTATATATATATATATATATATATATATATATATATATATATATATATATATATATATATATATATATATATATATTTTTTTTTTTTTTTTTACACAAATATGCGCGGTTGGGCATTTTTTTTTATCTGGAACAGTTTATGGCCTGAAGACATTTGGTGCTCTGGATTTCAATGAAACATAAATTACACATTTAGCCTTCTCTTGCTGGTATATGTAGGGATTTTCTCCATATAGGTCACAAAGAGCTCACACGATTTTTGTCACACAATAAGCTTCAAGATTAAAAAAACAACTTTTGAATAACACATGTAATAAAACATATCACAGCGCCAATTTGTGCCCATATAGCATCTCTTCCTCGTTCTTTCTCTTTGACGTATTGTGATGAATCATGGAGACTAACAACTAGGAAAAGGATTACATTTCTCTAATAATTTAATTTGAGTGTATATAGTTTTCTAAACACTTCATACCACACCAAGTTTCAAAGGATAATATTTATCTGAATCATATAACCATAGTTCATTTGTAGCATATGTGATGCTGATAGGAAATCACTTTTAATCAAAGCAGGTACAACACATTTCTAAGATAGGTACAAACTGTGGGACTATCACTCTTTTTACTATGAAGAAACAAAGTACAAAATGTTGAAGAAATGACAGACACCCAAATTAAAATCTAAGTTTTAGGCTTATTTCCAGGTAAATCTCTAACAACGTCATCTATTTTACTAAGGTATGAAAAGAGAACCTCTCTGCAAAATCTATTAGCTTTACAACAAAGGATGTAAAACAGAAAGATGATTGTTTTTTTAGGTCTCATTTCTGGGCTGTAATCTGTCACCCTGACATCACAGATCTTAACTTGGCTGTTCGCTGCGTTTCTTTAACACTGCGGATTTATTTTGATACATTTCATTTTTCTAAAGCTAACTAAACGGTGTTGCTTTTTATGCTGATCCAGACGAATGAAAAAACGGCAAACAAAGGCAGGAAAGGATAACATTGAGGGAACAGGATGATATGTCTTTACCACATGTGCTGTAGAAAGAGCAATACTTCAGGTCATGTCACTTGAACTATGACCATGACATGGTGCTGTCATTTTGACTACTGTGTTGATAAGTAATTGTGACCGTTCTATCAAAGCATAAATGTTGTACTTACTCTTCATCTAGGGGGACTTTCTACTGTCAGATTGACACTGGGGATGTCCATCTCAAAGGGTGAGCCTTAGCTCAATATTACCCACACACATGAATCAAGTTGGTGTTTCTTATCTCATTTACTGTTCTGCCACAACAGCTGTGAGTGGGAAACTACTCTTTAAGTTGATGAATTTTCAATCTGCAGCGTAAAAAGCCAAACATTTAGGAAATATGATTATAGATTTTTTTTTCCCTAAAACAAATCCATTTTCTATGCTGCATTAATGAAGTGATTAAAAATGTTGTTTGGGTGGTTTGCTCATGAATAAAAGCATGGACTAAAGGAGTTATGTGTGCATGGATCCCAACATTCTCAGTCATCTCCGATTTCTACAGCACTACACCAATTATTTTAATGCTTTATGTTGCTTTAAAGTAGTGGTTTAGAATCCGATTTGCGTTCGTTATCTTATTTCACAATGCTGCCTCCCACTCCCCACCTCTGAGCCAGACTGCGCACATGCACCCCCACATAACAAAATAATACATACATTTTCCACCACATTTTTCTTTCCATTAAAGAAAACAAAACAAAAACACCCACTTTCGACTGCCTACATCTGTCCAATGATGAGATGTAACAAACTGTTTATCCTTTATGCTGCAGAAACAGAGGTCGGACGGTCACTCCTTTGACAAATACTTGTCAAATTTGGCAGGGTGAGAATTATATGGCAATGTAGGCAGGGTCCACTTTTTTTCCCCAGAATATAAAGGCAGACAAATACAATACAGGTGCATCCTGCATATTTTTTTTCCCAAAAATCTAAAACAGCTAACAAACAAGGAAATGTCCTTACCACATTATACAACGATTTCAAAACTGTGGTAGTAAATGTTTCATTAAACCTTCTGTTACCACAATGACATTTAGAAAGTATTTACTGGGAAACAGAGATAATACATTGCTTAAATTGGTGAAAAGCCTGAATTTGAGTGTCCATTTTCAGTTTCAGTGGTTTCAGAGGGTCTTAATGGTTTTGGGCCATTTTCCATTGTATTTTTTCCCATAACTCTTATCCTGATCTTCTGGTGCGATGCTCTGATGATGGTTGTGTTATTTTTGTTTAAACTTTCATTGTTGTTTTATTTCAGCTTTTATTTCTCGTATGTTTTTGTATTTTTTTTCTGTAAAGCACTTTGGTCACCGTGCAAGGGTTGTGTAAAATGCTCTACAAATAAACCTCGATTGATTGATTGATTGATTGATTTCCACTAGCGCCTAGCAGCGTGGCTTGGCTCAGCTCGACTCCACTCAACTCCTAACAGTTTAGGACATTTTTAATTTCAATTAACGCCTCTAGAGGGTGGGGTCGTAATAGAATTGTGTGGCCCCAGAGTCTGAAAAGTAGCACAACGTGATCCGTGTGTGAAACAACACAACAATGGAGGAAATAGAAGCCACGTTGAACACTCCGCTCAGTCTGTCATTGTCCCTAAAAACTTCAAATACGCTCAGTCACAGTTTTTACAAATGGCGGGTCAGATTATTCTAAGGGAGTTGCTCTTGTGGCCCAATCAATGACTCCGCCTTCTAGCTAATCAGTGACTGACAGTCATCTGACGACGTGTTTTCAGCCCAACTCTGCACGCTTGGAACCCCAGAGAAGTACATTCTGAAAATGGGGCTGGTAGCATGTAAGCCTTACTTTTTTTTTTTTTTTCTTGTGTCCTGTTTGGCAGTGTGGAGCTCAGAATTGGTGTCTGAGTACCAAGTAGAAGCCCAACAGATTTACTTTCACAAGCGGAGCAGTACAGCTTTTGCTATGGTACTCCACTTGATATATGTGTGAAAAATCTTTATTATGAATTGTTGGGGTTTTTATTTCCTGATGTTATGGACATGGAGACGGAAAATTAAGGAGAAGAAAGAAGGAAGATGAAGAAGAGAGGTAGGAAACAAAAAGTCAAGAGAGAGGGTGAGTTGAAAATACAAGAGAGGAAGGGGAACAAAGAAAACACAGGAAAACATTGAAGTCTGACTCCATACCCACAGGACGGCAGAGAGAGGGGGAAAAACAAAACAAAACACGAAAAAGGAACATCGACAAAACAAACCAAACATTGTGAACTAAGAATTACACAACCACATCACACAAAAATTGATATAAAAATACAACAACAATGTCACAGAAAAACTCATGGAACCAATTAATCAAGCTCTAGTAATGATAACCTCAGCCCAAGAATATATCCTTAAACACCAGAGACCCCACATCTATGTGTGTGTGTTAGCATGCTGGTGCATATAAGGTTTCTCCATAAGAGTGTTCGATAGTTGGTGTGAGCAGGCATCAATCCGTCTCCCAGGAATCGATGCAGACATGAAGGAGATCGGAGCAAAGACGTCCAAAGGACCCCCAGAGCCCCAGGTGGACCCGGCGGAGCCGACCGCATCCCCCAAGAGTGGAGCAAAGGAGAACCCCAGGGGAACATCCAGCGGCTACTATGCAGGGGCCCGGGGGGGCAGCAGTGACGAGTCCACGGGCCCCGCCGGCAACCGGCCCGCCCTGGACCGGGAGAGCCGGGGCAGGGGCACCCCACCCCCCAGCAGGGACCCGACAAGGGACCGGCCGACGAGGGGCCCCCAGCACTGCAGGGGCCGCGGCCGGCCGCCACTACCCTAGGCCAATCCCCACCGCCAACATCCCAGCGCCCCACCCCTGCCCTACGTCGGGGCGCCCCACCGATAGCCGCAGGGGACGGACAGCATCCCCAGGCCGGGCTCAGACAGCATCTGGACACCAAGTTGTACCAGCTCCCGGGTCCTGATCCCGCGCAACCCAGAGCGCCGAAACCAGGCATCCAACGAGGGCCAGGCCCGGTCCAACCCGCCGATCACGCACGGTGCGCACAGAACAGGTGATCAAACGAGCAGAGACGCCGGATCCGCATCCTGCCGAGCCACCGAGCAGGCACCACCCAACAATCCCAAACCTGGCACCCCTAAAAGAGGTGCCCCAACCAATCAAAGGAAGATATCGGCCCAGCGCATCGGCCGCCCCCCCCCCAGGCCCGGCCAGGCACGCACCAGGTCCGAACCAGATTGACCACCGATGCACCGGCAGGCAGGGGCCCCCGTCACCGGCGGGGAGTGACAGAGGGGAAATGGGCTCCCCATTAAGTGTAAGGCCTGAGGTGCGCCAGGCGAGGGGACAGACCAAGATCCAAGCTGACAGGTAAACAAAGACATACAGACACAGTCATATGTTCCCTCCCTCTTAAACCCATACATTCTCACTGACTCACCAAGACACCCAAAAAAAAGACGCTGTACCTTAACTCACACACCCCATACACACTTTATGCTCCCAGGTCCAGGTACCGATGCCCCAGTAGAGCCACCTGCCCCCTGACCCGGGAGATGGACCCCCTACCTTCTAGGACGGAGACAAGCAGACCGCCAAGGGCCTCACAGTGGCAAAGCAGCCCGACAGCCCAGGACCCCGACCAAACCGCCTGTTCCTCCTCCGGACCCCAACCCCTGATGGCCCGTAGCGAACAGGGGTGTGAAAAGACCCCTAGCCTCCATCCTCCCGCTTGAGTATGGTGTTGATGCGTGTTGTTATAATGTGCATTTAAAACACAGGGGTGGGATGTGGGGGAGGCAGCCACACATCCCCCAACCCCCACCCCGAGCCCTCATGTAAGCCTTACTAGCGGGAAACCCTTACGACCATGTAGAGCCGAGTCGAGCCGTGCTGAGTAGACGCTTGTGGAAAAGGGACAATATTTCTGCTGTGCTGGAGCCAGGACACGTGCAGGACACTGGCGCTTCAGGACTGATGTTGGACATGTTCATTATGTAATGCCAACTTATGCTGATTCTTACATTATTTTGTTAAACTACTTTAAAAAAAAGACAAACAACAAAAGTTGTTCTTTTTACCTTTTTTTGCTGACGGTTTTACCTTCATCAGAGCATCTACAGCTGTTATTTTGGTTTCTTGTGCTGTTTATATGTGGGCAATAGAGGACCGTGTCGCCCCCTACTGTCCGCGTTCTTCCTCAGCGCGGCGTCCCATGTGTGATCTAATGTGTAAACTTGTGTGCGTCTCTTCATTTCAACCGCTTCCTCAATCCATCGTTTGAATCTTTCTTGATGTTTTTATGATTTTTGAGTTGTTCCAGTCCACTATACTGTATGATTTTCTCTTGCACAGTGAAACCTTTATGGTCGATTTGTTGATTGTATTGTCTACTTCTTGTTTTGCAGCTCTTGCATGTTTTTTTTTTTTTCTCACATTCTTTTTAATGCTCCATCTTTCGAGTACTTTGGGTGTACTTGTTAGTATACCCAAGAGACAAGATACTACCAGAAGAAAAATTCCCCATCATCTATGGGATCTCATGCAAACTCTGCAAGAAGACATATATTGGAGAAAACAGGGCAACCATTTCAAACACGAAAGATGTAGCAAAAAAAAAGAATGCGAGAAAGAAACCAACAAAAAAACACACACAAGAGCTGCAAAGCTAAACTACATCCCACTTAGTTTAGAGCGATCTTTCTGAGGTGGATGTATTTCTCTCCACCTCCTTCACCAGAGGAAAGACAGGAAAGGGAGGGAGGTTCTGTGGAGGAGGCATGGCCGAGATTCGGCTTATTTTTTACCCCACAGCGGCAGGATGGCTGACTTCAGCCATCGCTGCAGAGCCAAAAACAATGCTCGATTCAAATTCAAGTGCAGTATATAGTTTTAACCCAAAGAGAGCGCCACACTGAAGATAGAACATTTATGGTAGAAAATAAATATTTTTACTAAAATGTAGAAAATACCACAAATAATGACCAAACATGTAGACAGTTCTGTTAGACACTAATTTATACAGTTTATCAGAAAAAAAAACTGTTGATTTGGTGTTGAGTTGCACCTTAAGTTCTGAACTTCAGTAAAATAGCAGGGATTTTTACTTCAGGCTTGTTTTAAAATACAGTCTCAGTCCCCCTGGATAGTTTTTACATGCTGTTTGATTTAGGAAGTGGTATCTACATCTAGGCTGCTGGTCTAAATCTAGAAATTTAACAAGTTCTCAAGGAATGCTGTCCAAAAGCACAGCAGTCCTTGTCCAAAGTAATAAATATTTTCTTTGAACTTCTTGGAAATTCATAAAAGATCCAACCACTTGCTTCTAAAAGCTGTCTCTGAGCACTTAACTTCACACAGACTGTTGATAATCCAATAAGTGGTGATACTCTAACTCTGACAAGTCTCTGTAACATCCAAAACTCAAGAAACCCCCTATGGTTGAGGAAGACCTTCAGGTTGGGCACCATTGCTCCAAACTGAGCTTTTAATTTGTTTTTTTAACCACTTGCTGATTACAATCTGCATGATAAATGTTGATAGCTGCAAGTGCTACGCCCCTTTAGAAAAGCCCTGTGAATTGCTTCCTTTGGTTACATAGTTATAGTAAGTGGCACAAGCTTCTTGAGATCTTTACAGTGGATCAATTCCCTACAGCACCCCTTATCAGTAAATCAAGTCAAGTGGTGGATTCTTATCTTTGTTGAGGAATGGCACACATGTCCACAGGATGTAGCTCCGGTTTTAATGTCCTTAAATAGCATCTTATGTTCCTCAATTCTTAAATTTTTCTTTACATTTTATGTCAGATCTGAATGTTTGTTCCCTTCTTCACAAAAGAGGGAACAAACATTCAGTGAAGTGCTTGATGTCTTATTCATTTAGAAAAATACAAAATGCATAAGAATTATACAATAGCTCTTAGAATACACACAAATCAGTTTCACAATTTGTTTAAGAAATGAAATCCGCTGATGTAAACTTACTTCAAGGATATAGCCAAACAATCCCAAACATCCTCAATACACCCCTGCAGTCTTTTCCTTTCAAGTTTATTAGAAGCCAGGAACCTCCTCTTCTTTAAAATTTTGTACCACAGAGTAGAAACACAGACACTTTAAAAATACTGGTCTAAAGCAAGAAATGTCAAAAATGTTCCATCCATAAGTACTCAGTAATAGAATAAAAGCCTTGTCTTACACGGTGCACAAGTAAAAACGAGAAAATTAGAGCTGCCTTTCTGACAGGATGGGAAGATAAAAGCAGAGAATTAATGTTAGGTAGGAAACATCCACAGAGCAAAAATGTGAATATGTGCTTTCTAAGTAACAGCCTCACAAAAGTACAAATGGTGTACCAATCAGAATTTGGAATCTTATTTCCTATCTTTGTTTTGCTATAAAGGTACAATATGACCTTCCCATCAGGATGGCATAATATCGGTGCCATAACCAACTTATTACACACAGGAAACATGATATCAGTTGCGATACATTCAGATTTTCCTCACTCATCTAGGACATTATCATCTGTGTCAGGTGTGAGCCTCTACTACAAAGAGACAACATCCAACAGGTTGACTTTGTTGGCATTGGCACACAAAGTGTTAAGTCCTGAAAAAATGAACATGTGAGTGCACAAATAATACTTTCTAAAAAGATTGCGATATCACACTGAAATGTAAAAAAAAAAAAATTGTGAATCTTTCTAGAGTGATAACACCACCAACAGATGACAAGAAAATGAAATTATGTGAACGTCTTGAAGCAACATCTCAATGCAACAGCAAGTAAGTTAAAGCTTGAAAGCAAAGGAGCATTTCAAATCGACAAAAAGCCTGTACACATTGTTAAATAAGCTAAGTGGTTTCAGGACAATAAAGTCAATGCCAACTAAGTCAATGAATGATTTCTATCTAAATTGCACTTTGCTAGCCTCCTTGTCATGTGTTCTTGTGTATTTATTTTAAACTCATGTTAACATTTTCTGTTAGTGCAGCTAGCATAACACAAAGAGCAGTCTGTGAGTTCCTTAGAGAATGCAGACCAGTATCTTAGCTTTGTAATTCTTAAAATGCTGCTTAAACTCAGTTGCAAATTCAAAACATTTCATTACAGAGAAATCTTGAAAGTTCAAAAGGATACAACAGAGCAAAGCCTTCCTGTTATCTGCTTTAACTCTTGCCGTTTCGCTCTCTTGCAACCTGAAAATCTGTAAATACCACAGAAAATACACTTTTCTTTTAAGAAACTTCTAAGAACCCTGTGCTTCCCCTGGAATCCTTTTGAAAACCTTACTGATACTGAAAATAGCTACCTTTAAGTGACTTTCAGTCTGTAACAACATCCACACTGGGAAGTGTTGTGATCAGCATCACAAGGACCAAAACAGCTAAAAGTCTACCAGTGCTGGTCACAATACATTTTCTTGATGAATCTCTGGAGAACATATAGTAGAAAAAGGTTGAATTCACAAAAAATAATCATTTCTCACTAGAATGCAATAGCAGTCAGTTAAAGTCCCATTTAAAAAAAATGCAATGTAATGTTGTAAAAAAGTAATTTCACTCTACTTTCTGGCTTACTTCTGGCGATAGAATGTGGTTGGCTTATGTATTCAGAGGTTTTTCTTTAAATTGCTGACAAGCAGCAAGGGAGCTAACATAGGGAGAGAAATGTGTCATTTTAGGGCCGCACTGGCCTAGAGTATGAATGAGAAATGAAGCTGGTTTGAGTTGTGCACATAGGGAGCAGGTTTCCACATGCCTTTGCCAAGTCCATCTGGATTCTGCCACACAACTGTCAAGAGTAATTATTCCCCCCGAGAGTCGCATCTAATGCTTGCCACACAGCTTGCCTTCGTTTGCATGCGATATTCTGATACTCGTGTGAAAATCTCGCAATGCGGTTGTAAGAATGTATTCAGAAATCAGATGGTCATTGTGTGTGCATGTGTGGGGAAATGTTTTCGACGTCTGATTGTGCTGAATGAACAAAACCATTCGTCTGCTTGGTCCGCTATGAAGCACTTCATCTCAATTTCTACAGGCAATTAGGGTTTTTGTTTTCTCCTGTTTCATGTTTCCGCCACAGTTTAAAGGAGCACAAAACGAGGCAGGCAGAATTAACAGCATGAATGCTCAAACGTATGATCAAGTGACCTATTAGCCTAGACTAAATTAGTTATGTCTGACTCTTCTTTCATGCTCAGTTTACTTTTGATGAAAGCTTTTAATGCTCTTTCTGCTGGTATTCATACAATAGCCATTATCTGCCGTTTCTTTAAACAGATTAATAAAGAGACTGATTACACAGCATTTTTCTACAGTGGCATTTCGGCTTTTGTCTGGTGAACAAACAACACAAATTAACAGTTCTTCCACAACTTCATTATTATGACTTATTGCCAACCAGATGCCCAATTGCTAACATGCATCTATTTTTAAACAGTGTCAAAAAGAGACTTTTAAAGACACAAGAATGTCAGTGAAGTTAGAAATCAGGCAATAACGGATAATCGTGTCATACTGTAAACGTGCTGTCTGGGTACAATCAGATATATGACTCCGCAGAAGTAAAAATGGGAGATCCTCTATTCAAATACTGAAAATACTTCAGAGGCTTGCTGTCATTCCCAATGCATCAATGAGAAGCTGAAATATTTATAAAAAGAGAGAAGTCAAAGGGCAAGTCAGTACTCCGTGCCTCCTGTTGTCTGAACTGTTTTTGCCAAACTTGACAGAATCCTTGGTTGGTCGGGTTGGATACTGGCAGAGCTTCTTTTCTCTTTATCTTTTTTTCCTCTCCCCATCTCTTTCTGAACTGAGGCCAGGGTCCTCTTGGGCCTGGCTCTATTGTGCTGGAGGAAAATTGCCAATCCGGACTACTCTGATTGAACAGTGCAAGCAGGAGTTTTATGAAAGAGCTGATTTGCTATTCATTACCTCCCCCTTGCACTCCTTTTCCCACGTTCCCCTATTTTCCATTGGCTGAATGTGCCACACTCCAGCTTCCTTTCTTGGTCTTTTCTTTTTATTTTATGCTCACAGATTTCCCTCTCCGCTGATTCTCCCTGAGGAGACTAATGCAAGAACTTATATATATATTTATTTATTTATTTAGTTTTCTATGACAGTTTAGTAAAACTGAACAATGCGTCCAAACCTGCCAAGGTTATGAAATTAAGGCATGGAATTTTACCAGGAATTTTCAAGAGATGTATGTAGAAAAGAAAAGCATTAAAGTATTGGTTATATACAAGTATACAGTAGTTTGTATACAGATATAAATAAATATGCATAGTTTTTCCTGAAAGGTAACAACAAAAAAAAAGGTATTTGCAGTAGTAACTATTGAGTAATATCTGCTGGTTTGGTCTTCAGCTAGGAATACGCAATTTATCAAGTTAATCGTTTAATCTTGATTTTGGCCCTCAACGATCCCAAAAGGAAACTTAAATAATTGACATCTGGTTGGTACGAAAATAAAGGTAGACAACACTATTTGCTCCCTGGAATAAGTCTGCCGGGAAACGACCAAAGCCTCAGAGGTATGAAATGACCACCACCCATGCAGAAAGCAGCAGCAGTGTTCAGCAAGCAGTCTGTTTGTGTTGAAACACTTAAAGACGCAGAAGAAGGTCGAAAACACATGACATGCA
This sequence comes from Valencia hispanica, assembly GCA_963556495.2. Lineage (NCBI taxonomy): Eukaryota > Metazoa > Chordata > Actinopteri > Cyprinodontiformes > Valenciidae > Valencia > Valencia hispanica. The sequence continues at coordinate 32,921,222 of OY747717.1, read as the reverse complement.
AGATTGGATGGAGTTTGCATCAATAAGCAACACAATAAATCTTCTTTTATCCACCATTACAGAAAGGAATGATTTTAGTAAATATATCTTGTCAAAATGTAAATTAATGTGTGGGATGTTTCTGTGACTTCAGTAAAATGTAAGCAAATGTGTTTGAAATAACTTGGTGTTATTATTGGTTGTTACAGTTCAAAATGTTTGTATTCAATTGTCATAAATTATTTTTTGTGTGTGAATTTTTTAAACATTTGTGTTTTTATTTATTTACTGTATTTCCAGATTAGTATTTTTTTCCAATGATTGTTGAAAGGCACAAAATCACTTATTTTATTTGTATCAATATTAATGTTATTATCCTACAGCTTAAAGGGAAACTTCACCCATTTGCATTAAGCTTTGTATTGCTAGAAACCCAGTCATGTTTTTGAATGGTCATGCATTATACCCTCAGTTTCCCCTGAGACAAGAGAAATAGGGATTTCAGTGTTGCACTTCCTGCTTTTATGTCATTTAAAGCAGGAAGTCTTATATTTTTGTCGAGTGTGTTAGACCAGTGGTCCCCAACCTTTTTTTCCCACGGACCGGTTTAATATCAGATAATATTTTCACGGACCGGCCTTTAAGGTGTGGCGGATAAATGATAATGGACGGTATAAACGAGTTATTTTTTAAATTATAACAATAGACGTAAATCCAATGTGTATTCGCAACTTTATTAACAACGCGCTCCTAACATCGAGCAGACAACATAACACGAGTAACACTCAGCCCCGTAACTCTCTCTGGTCGCCATGGTAACATGTAAACATACCTTTAATAGTTCAAGATTTACCACAAAAAGAAATAAAGTGCATGAAAAATCTAACTCACCACAAACGCTGAATCAGTGAGAGCCTTGGGGTTTTCCCCTTTCGAAAGAAATGTTTGTTTTCTATCCATCTTGCTACCTTGTGGGATTACGTGTCAAGACTGAGCTATGTAACGGGGATATCCGGTTATTTTTCAAAATAAAACAGCGGTCACCCTCAGATAATAAATATAATGGAAATACTGGAAGTTATTTATTCTTTATGTTTGGCTTGCGGCCCGGTACCACTTGACTCACGGCCCGGTACCAGTCCGTGGCCCGGGGGTTGGGGACCACTGTGTTAGACTACAAACTTTTTTTCTTTTTCTTTCCCCAGGAGGGGGCTAATGGGTGGGACCCACTCGTGCTACAGACCTATCACAGACAAGTGGGTGGGACTTCTCTTTAAGAAACTGAAATGATATAGCAGCCATCTTGTTTGGAAGCTAAGCTAACAGACTATCATCGAACCAGGCTTGATATCACAATTTGTGCGGAGCATGACAATCCGATATGGAAGAGGGTGGTTTCGAAAGCGTGATGCTCGAATCCTATTTTCGTGGCTACCTTTACAATACAGCGAAGAGCAGCAGCTTCCACTATTGCTGTTGTAGTTAATATAATTATGTAAATAAATGATTTGTATTCACGTTGTTGTATTCATTTGTAGTGTTGCTCCAAGTATATAGAGAAATAGTAGTTGTACAACACACATTTTAGAACTGGACCTAAGATACCCTTAGCAAAAAGTAGTTTGTGTACTATGAGTATACTTTTTCTATACTAAAAGTGAGACAGTATACTTTAAGGTTACTTTTAATATACTATATTTTATATACTTAACAATAGTATAGTACTTTATTATTGTATTAATTGTTTATTTATATATGGTTCCAAATATATGTGCATTTGTCTTGCTTTTTTTATAGGGAGTTTTCAGTTGGACACTTTTGTTTACATTTTTACATGCAAATGTGCACTTTTTACTTTGATTTTCTCAGCTAAAGAGGGCTTGATTTCATAGATGCTTTTTTTAAATGCACATCTTTAATGATCTAAGCAGGATTTTTAAATGCACTGTATGATACGTTGTGAAAAAACACTTAAATATATCAAAGTTTTTCTCAACATTCTGTTTTGATTTTGTAAATATTAGTCTAGTGTACATACAGTATGAGTTAACTTAAAAATAATTTAAGTATATGTCAAGTATACAGATAGTATGCTACAGGTAACATGCTTAGGAAACATACAAGTATACTTAACTAGTAAAATAGTAATTTTAGTTTCAATAATTCTGAATTCATTAAAGTATACCTCAAGTATAGGTCAATAAACTAAAATGTGGACTAGAAGTATATAATGGTACAATGGCAATATATTGAAGAGTATTTGTGGTATACTTTCATTCATTCACATCCACTTTCCTCCTTTTACCTCCTAATGTTGAACTTTGGTGTAGACAGAAAAGAGTGCAGTAATGAATAAGTTTTGTTTTATTCAGTCTGACAGTTCAGTGTATGTTCCACCCTTGAACAGAACAGCTGCCGCAGAAAGGAGATTCACCTCTGGCATACCCCTAACATCAGATGAAGATGTCCAAGTCCCCGAATGGCCCCCAAGACAAGTCCATTTCACCTTCCTCTGTGTCCCAGTATCATAGATGTTCTTGAAATCGGTTTCCCACACATCTGGCAGAATCTGAACAGTGACATGAGGTTGGATTCATTGACAATGAACTTCTTTTCATGCCAGTCTTTTCCACCTTCATCTTCTGATGATGGCGATGATGTGGGGCTGATGGTTGACTGATAGCTTTCGTCGGTCACATCTACGTCAATGCTGCTGGCACTTCTATTTACGCCTGGGGATAGCAACTGTAAAATCAAGATGTTTCTTTTCAGTGTCAAATTCCACAAATTTCAATCATACATTAGTTTTAGCACTCTATTAGAGCCAATGTGCTGTACAAACTTACAATCTGTGCTGCTTGGACAGGGGTAGGTTGCATGACTGGTGTTGATGTTAGAGTACATTGTTCCTCAGCTTCCGAAGACGACACCAGAGCAGCAGCAGACGCCGTTTCAGACTGAAATGCCATACGTTCAATAACGTTAAAAACATTTCAACATCAAACTATACGATAATTTCAACAACAAACTATCAAACGTGAAACAAGCAGGAAACATAGCTAACTCTTTCTAAGCTATGGCGCTAACTCTCTGTTAGCGCCATAGGTGGAGCGTCTTTGTTAGCCTACATTGCTAATACGCTACTCCACTGCTCAAAGGTGGAGTTTAGTGTAGGGTGACCAGATTTCTAAATCGAAAATCTGGGACATTTTTTTGAGCGGTGGTCAAAATTCTAATTTCATAATTATGAATATTTTCTCTCCCATTCAATTCGGGGACATTTCCGGGGACGGCTTTTAACCTGGGACAAGGCAGCCTAATCGGGGACTGTCCCCGGAAATCGGGGACGTCTGGTCACCCTAGTTTAATGATGGCGACACATTAGAACCACAAGCGAGGAAAACATGCAGAAGACGCCAGATTACTTGTAAATAGCAAACATATATGAAACTCATAGTTTATGTCCTGCTTTACAGCAGTAGACTGTATGTGTGTTCAGAAATACAGTTGAGCAAGTCTCTTACCTCCAAGCGAATGCGTTTAGGGCTGCTCGGTCCAGATGTTCCAGGCTGTTTATCGTCATCAGGAAAGGTAAACACCGACGGAATTGCAGTGTCCAAAAGAGTTACTCTCTTCATTCCAAACACATTGAGTTCGAAGTCTTCCTTTTTGAAATGGAGACTGCAAACCTTTTAGGTTTTCCACGGCTGTGTCTTCTGAATAGCTCGGGTGGTTTATCACTCTCAGCCACTGTTTGCATCGCTCCATATTTCGGTAGAATATGAAAACTTACTTGTTGTCCTTTCCTTGTTCTGACTGAACATCACGGTACCATGCAATAGTTTACCATCTCGAAAGAGTAATTTACTAAAGAGTTCAAGCTCAACAGCTAGACGGAGGCGGTGTTTTGGATTAGTGGGTAGTTCAAGCTCAACAGCAACCCTTCTTCTTCTTTTGTTTATTGGCGGGTGGCAACCAACTTTAGGTGCATTTCCGCCACCTACTGTAAGGGAGTGTTAGTCGTAACAGCAACCCTTGTAGAAGGAGGCAGTGTTTTGAATTAGTGGGAGTGGCTTGCAGAGCTGTGCTTTGTGGTGCATTGTGGGAGTTGTCTTTCATACAAATGCACCCAAGTCATTTTCTGTCTTTTCTCGGTCAGATAGGCACCTAATTCGAAATGTATGTTACATTTCGACTACAAATATGACCCACTTTTAATAAAGATTAATATTTCCATGGGTGAAATGCTCCTTTAATAAATAATTTTCCAGCTGCTTTATCTGAAGAAGATATCAGAGAAAATGTGTTTCAAGGCAATTCACTGTTCTCTGAATGCAATGAATGTGTTGTTTCTCCATGCTCAGTTATTAATGGTGATTTCAACACTGACCTAAATAATGGTAATTATTATTTTTTTACATAAGCGAGCATCCCTATCTCCAACTCCAGTCAAAGTAAAGGATTACCACAGAATACATTAATGGATGGATAAACAATTTACAAACCCAACGTTGCACAAGCCCAAACCATATAAAAACAAAATCATACTTGGAAACACTTTTTTGTTACTATCATTCATTATTGAGAGGAATATTTCAGTAATGAACAATATAACTCTTTCCTCACCCCTCTCCTTTTTCCTTGTTGTTTAAATTGGGTGCAGGCATCAAGTGCAGAGAGAGTCAATTGGACAGGTCAAACAATGCGCTCCACATTTATTGGAAGGCTGGTTTATAAAGCTGTGTAACAATCCTTGGAACAAATTTGTCTTTTATTGTAGTAACATATTTTCACACTTTATATTTTGGAAAGTTCGTAAAGCTTAAAAACTTTTGATTAGTAATCTATTATGTCATGTTTTCTTAGGGTATAAATATGATGTGACACCAAAGATCAATTCTATCAGCCACTTGTCAAAATTAAGAGAGAGAAAAACATGTCATTGAAGTAAACCAGATGATCTTGATCGTCATGAATAAAGTAAGTGCTACAAGAAAATGGCTGCTTGTCTCTAATTGTCCATATCTACAGTCGGGTCAAAAAAACCAAAAAAACTCTTTGAACTGTGATAGAAACGACTGGACCCAAGTCATGCCGGGAAGAAGCCTTTTCTATAATATCACAAATACATGCATATGGAGTTTGCTAAATGCTTGCTGAGACTTTAACTAGAACCCTGTGATTTGGTCAGACAAACTTTTAGGCAGTAAACACTCCGACAACCTTGTTACATTAATTTGGAGCAACTAATTTAGAAGAGCTGCCTGGGTTTCTGTTTTCCCCTCTGCTAAACTGTTACATTAAATGTGTTTTCAGATCAATTCACATGAAAATTAAGTTATAATAAGGAGATTAATTGTAAGCTGCTAACTAACAAAGAGCGACAAAACCTTTACAACATAAATAAACTCAGCAAAAAAAGAAACGCCCCTTTTTCAGGACTGTGTATTTCAACAATAATGTTGTAAAAATCCAAATAACTTTACAGATCTTCATTGTAAAGGATTTAAGCAATGTTTTCCATGCATGTTCAATTAACCATAATCAATAAATTAACATGCACCTGTGGAATGGTCGTTAAGACCTTAACAGCTTACAGAATGTAGGCATTTAACGTCACAGTTCTAAAAATGCAGGACACTAAAGAGACTTGTCTACCGACTGTGAAAAATACCCAAAGAAAGATGCAAAGGGTCCCTGCTCATCTGCGTGAACGTGCATTAGGCATGCTCCAGGGAGGCATGAGGACTTGCTGATGTGGCTAGGGTGATAAATTGCTATGTCTGCACTGTGAGACGCCTAAGACAGCGCTACAGGGAGACAGGAAGGACAGCTGATCATCGTCGCAGTGGAAGACCACGTGTAACAACACCTGCACAGGATCGGTACATCCGAATATCACACCTGCGTGACAGGTACAGGATGGCCACAACAACTGCCCGAGTCACACCAGGAACACACAATCCCTCCATCAGTGCTCAGACTGTCCGCAATAGGCTGAGAGAGGCTGGACTGAGGGCTTGTAGGCCGGTTGTAAGGCAGGTCCTTACCAGACATCACCAGCAACAACGCCGCCTATGGGCACAAACCCACCTTCGCTGGACCAGACAGGAGTGGCAAAAAGTGCTCTTCACTGATGAGTCACGATTTTGTCTCACCAGGGGTGATGGATGGATTCGTGTTTATCGTCGAAGGAATGAGCGTTACACCGAGGCCTGTACCCTGGAGCGGGATCGATTTGGAGTCGGGGGGTCCGTCATGGTCTGGGGCGGTATATCACATCACCATCGGACTGAGCTTGTCATTGCAGGCAATCTCAATGCCTTGCGGTACAGGGAAGACATCCTCCTCCCTCATGTGGTACCCTTTATGCATGCTCATCCAGACATGATCCTCCAGCAAGACAATGCCACCAGCCATACTGCTTGTTCTGTGCGTGAGTTTCTGCATGACAGCAATGTCAGTGTTCTGCCATGGCCAGCGAAGAGCCCGGATCTCAATCCCATTGAGCACGTCTGGGACCTGTTGGATTGCAGGGTGAGGGCTAGGGCCATTCCCCCCAGAAATGTCCAGGAACTTGCAAGTGCCTTGGTGGAAGAGTGGGGTAACATCTCACTGCAAGAACTGACAAATCTGGTCCAGTCCATGAGGAGGAGATGCACTGCAGTACTTCAAGCAGCTGGTGGCCACACCAGATACTGACTGGTACTTTTGATTTTGAGCCTCCCTTCATTCAAGGACACATTATTCTATTTCTGTTAGTCACATGTCTGTGAAACATTTTTAGTTTATGTCTTATGGTGTTGACTCTTTTAGTGTTCATACAAATATTTACACACATTAAGTTTACTGAAAGTAAAAACAGCTGAAAGTCTGAGGACGTTTCTTTTTTTGCTGAGTTTTATATTACTTGTATCAGTCAGAAAAAATATATTCTGTGGAGTGGTTTCAGGTAAACTAAAGCTATCACTCAAGACTCAGAAAAACCTTTGCCATTTAAAAAAATGGTTTAATAATTAAAAGAATTCTAAATGTACTTGTTCAGAGGGGATAAGCTTTTGAAATGCATCTGGCGCAGTCTCTGCGTGGCAAACCAGAGAGAAAATTCCCTAACCCCCAGGAGAGGTTTTACTAAAAACAAAAACTTAATGGGAATGAAGTGATTTTATTAAGAGCCTAGACGACAGTAAAAGCAAGTTTAGCCCAGTCTTTGCAAACATTTAATCACAACAAGTCCGTGAAACAAAATGTCATTGATTTTGAAACAATACCAAAATCCTGCCTAGATTAATTTAAACTGTTGTTTTATGCAGTTCTCTTGATTCTTTTTTTCTCAATTTTATCACTGTTGACATAAGGGCTACTGCAGATAAATACTGAGTCATTGGTCGACTTTCATCTCACTACCTTAAGGTTCGTCATTCCTTTTTGGTAAAGCCAAAGGATCCAAGTCCCTTTGAGCACCATCCAGACCAGAGAGAGCTTCTATAGTTTATAGTTGTTATAGTTTATATAGTTTATATGAAGCTACAGAACAAATGGATGCACAGTCAGTCAGAGGTAAGATAAATGTTTCTCTATTTTCTTTACTTTCCACAGATTTAAAATCTATGTGGTTTCTCAGTGTAAAAGAAATTAGCATTTACACTAAGACCAATTTAAAGTTCTAAACATTCTGTCAATAATTGCTGGTAGTTTTAAGTTTGAATCCATTTATTCATTATTAGTAAAAAATCTATTGTTTGCAGTATTTGATTGATCATATCTAATCAAGTAAAAATTGAAGGATTGTGATCTTTTGCGCGACCCTGGAAGATGTTGGAAAAGCTTTTATAAGCTTTTTGGGGAATCTAACTAACTCACTTTAATTAATTAACTATAAAATAAGCTACAAATCTTGGAGACCTTCTTTAGTTCTGAGGGAACCCAGCTGTCTTCTTTGTGTCAAGCCAACATGTTTTCTCTTTCCCATGAAAAAAAAAAATCAAGTCTCCAATCCGTATATTTTGCTAAAAGTACATTGTGATCATTTCTCAAACTAATTTGGAAACAGGCTCATCTTCTGTGTAGGCTGTGAGCCTGTTTTAAAGTGATTAAGTCTTTAGTCAGACAGGGTACTTTTAAAGCAATTTCATTTTAATGAATCTAACATTTTTCCAAGGTTTCAGGCAGTTAAATAGAAATACCAAATTCAAAGAGAGCCATAATTGCTTCTTCTGTGCCTGAAATGCAAACATTCAAATGTTAAAACAACATATTTCATCTCATAGGAAAATGGGCACTCAGCGAACATCTTAAAGATGTTTTTCATCATACACTCCAGTTATTTATCTCAGTAATTTCTTTAGAAGTTATGAAAAAAAGAATTAAAAGAATAAACGGGTGTCTGTTTTATAAACCACTTAACATGAGGCAAGCTCAGTTTCTCCTTGGAAAAGTTTCACATAGTCATCAAAGTGATTGTTGTTGTTTTTTTCAAACTCAGTCTCCTATGTTTCCTCAGACAGCCTTAACTGTATTTCAATAAAAAAGGCTATTGTTTTAAATAAAGCTGCAAATCAAACATGATAGCTTGAGTTGCTAAAGATTTTGTGCGCCGAGATTCTTCTTTGCATCTGTTCAAAGTCCAGCAGACACTTCCAGTCACACAAATCTGCTCTACTCTGAAAAGATATATTTTTAGGGTGGAAAGACCATGTACGTGTCAATGTATGTATTATATGGAGTCTTTGGTGAAAGAAAATTAAGGATGAAGATTAAGAAATTGAGCACATTTTGAAGAGCATCTATGAAGTATGTGTATTACCTAGTATAATCCCTCGTTTTGTAAAGTCCATGTGTATTGAAATGGTTTTCATTTGTTAGTCGGTACAAAGTGACTGTTTTCTTAATAATTAGTGCTCATCTAACCATATGGGAATTAAAATGTAATGCTCTTTACCCTATTTATGATTTCCCCCTATAATTATTAGTGGAATTTTTCAAATAATAGGCCTGCCTGCTCTCCTGTAGGATCCATCTAAAGCATTTACTATGCCGAATGTGAGTGAATCTTCATTGGTGCCAACAGAGTGTCTGCATAACAAAGTATGATGTTAAATGGTGATGCCATTAGGTGAATAATGCATCATTTGAGAAGCACTTGTAAATTACATAGCAGCTGTGCAAAGTATGAAAAACATAGTTTGGTACACACTTGGAAACAGAACCTGTTGCGGAAACACAGTCTACAGGATTTGTCATACCAACCAAACCAACTTAATGTCACGGTACAGGATTGTTTTGGTTTGGTTTTGGATTATTCCTTATTAGTTTAGTATTTTGATGCTTGCTTCATGATATTGATTTACTTTCTTGACATTATTCCTTTTGGTCTCTGTGGTTACATTTTCTTAGGTTAGTTGTGTTGTTCCTTTCTGCCTTTCCTTTTCTGTGCCTCCCCTTTGTTTTTTCTCTTTCTCCATCTGCCAATTTACTCTCCTCCCAGCTGCTTCTCATTTCCTAATTGTTTCTCGCCTTCCCTCTCAAAGGTGTTTTTCATTTTTCCACTGATTACTCTCTCTAGTTCTCCTAGTTACTTCTCATTCCTCCTCCGTGTATAAATTATTTACTCTCAGTCATACCTTCGCTGGGATTTTTGTCAATTTTCCACCAGTTCGGTTTCCGTGTTCCTCATGCCTATTGTAAGTTCCTTCATTTTTGGTTCATTAAACCTTTTTGAACATCTTACCTGGAGCTCCGCTGCATTTTGGGTCCACTTAAAGACCAAAACATGACACTTAAATGCATCAATCTCAATCAGGCAACAGTTTGAAGACAAGTAGGTGGAAGTAAGAAGATATTTTGAGTATTCAGACAGATTCTAATTCTGTTCCACTCCCCCATATAATAAAAGTAGTACAGCTTAAAATACTTTAAGCTTAAACTAAAAGTGGATTTCACAAGTGAAAGTTTGACTTGGATATTATTTATTTGTTTCTGTTTTTTGGAATACTCTTTTAGAGACTTTGAAACATTTATTTAATATTTCATATATTTTTTCATATTGGGTCTTTTTTGGTTTTATTTTTTATTAAAAAAATGTTGTTTTATATCTTTATTCAAAAAACATATATGTATTGCTGTCTTACACAGACCAGAAGTAATGTTTGGATTATATAGCATATACAATACTGTAAAGTTTATGATAAATATGTTGTTTCTAATGGGAAAAGTTTTTATTTAGAAATGTCTTTTTTTAAGTAAGCCCTTACGAAACCAGTTTATGTATTAATGAAAGTCTTCAAATTAAGAGCATTTTTAGCTTTATGTTTAATATCTGAAATGTTAGGTTTATTTTATTACGGTCCTTGATCATTCATTGTATTTTAGTCTTGAATATCTGAGCACCTCTCTTTTGTTTATTTTTTTAATTTTGCCTCTTTTTCTTATCTCTGTGTAATAAGCTACCTGACATCTGTATTATGCCCACCGCTGCTTCCATTTATAATATATATATAAGTATACATATATATATATATATATGTATATAAGTATACATATATATATATATATATATATATATATATATATATATATATATATATATATATATATATATATATATATATATATACACAGTACAAAAAAGTACACCAAATAATAGGAAGAAAATCTTAAAAAGCATTTCGCAGCTGATGTCGTGTCCTAGCCTCTGTTTTTTTTTTTTTTTTTTTTACATGTTGGCAGTTGGGTTGGTTAGTTCTACTCTTCCTCCCATCTCATACTAACAGATTTATTTTGCTAACTCACCCAGCCAACTGATCGTGACTGCAGATAGATAGACTTTTTCTGACAGGGAATCGGGGAGAAAATCCGGCAACAGGAACATGAAGTGTGCAACACTTGTGCCTCAAAATTCTTTGAGGTTTCCAAAAAATCCACGGCTGCCAGACTTAGCTGGAGGTCAGACTGTGCAGGTGCAGTATCAGAAGTATCAAAGAGCAATTCGGGAGTGCAATTCTGGCTGTAATCCACATATCTTTGTTTTAGTTGTCCTTTCGGCACCTCCCACCATGGGGTTGCCACAGCACAGCAGCCTCCCCCACACATCCACATATCACTTTCTAACACTATGAAATGATAAGACGGGGGGAAAAGGGGGGTAATATGTTTTGGAGGGAAACAATTCTAATGCGACGTTTGGTTTTGGTTTATTTCTTTGTTTTTTCCATACTTAAAACATTTATGAAAAAAATGGAGTACGACAAAAAATACTTTTTTCTGATACAAGCATCATCAAGGTTTACTCATTTAATACAGTGGATGGTGATATTCTGTAAGGTTTATCAAAAACCCATCAGGTTTCAAGAAGCAAGTATCAAATATTGTTTTGGTTAAAGACAAGAAATATGCCTTAGCTATGTATGGGTAACTTTATATATTTGTATTTGATGACACTGCTATGTTTTCAGCCTTCTAAGCTCATTTAACCTAATAATTTCTCAATAATGAGGTGTGCATTGGTTCATGACAGTTTAATGAATACCACAGCTGCAAAGACATGATAACTGTATATTGGAGTGTTTTTATTCCCCCCCTCCACAATACATTGTGGCGATGTCAAATTATTGTGACACAATGTATTGTGATGATCTCACAAGACCTAAGAAAAATCCTTCAAGTTTGAGCTCTTGCTAGGTGCAAAACAACAACAACAGCTCAAACCTACCACTAATATTTGTCAGCTTTTGGGAAGATTCTCAGTCTCTCATGACTGAACATAGTTACCAAACAGAGGATATTTGAACAGTTTAGTTTGAAAGTTAATATGCACACGAGCTGATAATAAAGCATTTTGGGATTTTTATCTTGAAAGATGCTATATAGATAAAGTTTTAATTACTTAGATTGTAAAAAATCTCAATCTGTTTTTATAACTCTTTCTTTTGGAGTTTTCTATGAAAGCATAATGTTGGAAAATTTGCTAAACTTGTAAAGAAGATTCATAAATGGAGCCTATTTCTATGTAGTGAACAATATAAAACCCTGCCTTTGAGCTTTAAGTTGGAACAGGAGCATAACTGAAAGCAGAAACGGCAAATGCTGAACAAATAAAGCAGAAAATATTAATATTTCTAAATTCAAAACATTAATGATATTATTATTGTTCAAGGTGTAAAAATAATTGCAGCAATAATTGCATTATAAAACAGGACAAGACAACAAGGTTGGAGAGAAGCCAACTGATACGTTTAGTCTTTTAAAGGTATAAATATACATTTGTTGTTAATTTCACCCCTAAAGATCATAATTAAACAGATTAATTTGGACACCAATTTGCAATTCTCCTAATGGATCTGCCAATTATTTGTATTGGTCACCAATTAAACTTGCTGGGTCTTTTTTTTTTAAGTTTTCATTCATTTTTCATTAAAAATTCGATCTTTATATTTAACATTTTTTTGCAGATCACTGTATTCTAATCATAAAGTTTATTGAATTTCCTTACCTTTCATTTAAATGCCCATTAACTATTTTCACCCTGCACAGCCCAGTAAAAGGTTAACTTTAACGAGCAAATGTCAACATCTTTAATAGCTTAATTAGCTGACTACTTTTCATCATCTGTGTTGCACTGATAACTAAAAGAATAATATTCATTCCATTTGCTTAAAATATCACATCATCTTTGGGTGAGATAATTATCTGCTGCAGTCCAGCAGCCTTTTCAGGTTGAGCACATGCAAATGAGCACACAACTAAACTGAAAAATGAATAATAATCAAACATCCACAAAGTCCTCTATCTTGCCTGCTTTGATACTCTGATCTTTTAGTTTAAATTGCAACTGCATGAGGTCAACAGAGTGGAAATGGGAATTATAAAGGAAAAGCAACTGCTGAAATAAAAACATCATGTCTATGTGTCAAAATCTGTAGCCTTTCTATGAACTTCTTGGGCTGAAAATAAAAATGTCTAAGATTAAACTTATGTAAAATGAAAATTTCAGGGGGACAAAAAAATCAAGAGAATCAAATGATGATGCCTAGAAGGCATTTTGCTTTTGTAATACGCACCAGAGATCCATTGAATTAAAATTCAATAAGATCTAGGCTGCTTCCCAAACTGTCTTGCACCAGTGAACTGTGATATGACTCCTCTTCTCCACTCAAATCCTGGTACCAAAGACTACCACTCCATTTAAACCAATCAAAACATCTCAAATGCAGTTGTTTATTACTTATATATTATTTTTTAATAAAGTGAATAAACTACAAATATGAATATAACTAAATATATATATATATATATATATATATATATATATATATATATATATATAATTTTTTTAAATAAAGTGGGCATGTCAAATCATCAATATTATTTATATATATATATATATATATATATATATATATATATATATATATATATATATATATATATATATATATACACACACACACATGTATACATACACACATACATTTAGAATATTGAAGATTTGGCATCAGTAGTTTATTAGAAATTAACAGAATAGTATCAAGCAGTCTAGCATCAAACCCTTTGGATTTCATCATATTTTGTTGTCTGTTTTCCTGCTCTTTAACACATACTTACATAATTTTTATGGGATGCAGTAAATGACTTTGTTTCGGGCACTCATTATGCAGACAGAGAGATGCTCTGCTTGTCCTGTGGAAACTATTAGATTAATTATTGAGTGAACATATTTCCCTCTCCATCCTCGCAATCAGCTTTCGACGTCCACTCCCTGCTCACTGAGCTGATTCATTGTCCCTATCATGGCAAGCCTTTACTCAGTTTTTACGAAATAAGACCTGCAGCTAGTTATGATTGTCTTGATGGATTTGTGCAATTCGACTGGCTGCGGCTTAATGAGCATGAGACGTAATCAAAAGTGGAGAGAAAAGGCTCAAGTTTCCAAACTCGGCTTTGCCTCTGGATCATTTCACTAAAACAGCTCCTCCTCGTCATTTTTCTCCACAGATTTGTGGAAGCGAGCGGTTTACACAGAACGAACGGCGGTCGATGCATCATCCATTCCTGCATGCTGACGGCTGGTGAAAAACAGGAGTATTTACTGAGTCGGGGAGCCATTTACAACGGTAAATATGTACATCCCAGGCAAGTGAAGGGTTGATGGTTTTTGCAGCCGGTTGACATCTGATATACAGCTGCATCCGGGGAGAGGGCTGATCAAGGCCACCTCTATCACTCAACCAGATAATCTTTGCACCCAGGAAAACAAACGGTGGTTGCTAGCTAACCTCAACAGTCTGCCTCACATCTTCATCTTGTGAAGCTATTCTGTTCTTCGCTGTCCTCAGATTTCTGTTCAACTGGGTACACCATTACGGTCTGATAAAAATAAAAACGGTTTATTATTATACTTCTTAAGAATAAGACATCTAATAATGTTAAAACATATTTTTATTTTTTGGAGCTGCGTAAAGCAAACCTGGACCATTTCTACGCTTTGGATGCTGAAATTGCATCACAGAGACATATAAACATTAAATAGGGTGAAGCAGTGATATGTCTTGAAAAACGGGAACCATGAGGGGCACAAAAATGGTTCCCCAGGGCAATTTATAGGTCTCTGTTATGGTTAGGATATTAGAACAGAGAAGTAAATTGCTATTTGATGGACCCTAGAACAAGATGGAGCCTTGGATTTTGTTCATATACAGAATAAAGGACACGACCCAAAGAAGCCTGCTCCTCTGGTTGGGCAAACAGCGGCTGACATGACTGAGTAGATTGAGATGGATAGAACAAAGCCTGGGCTGACCAGGCCGGCTGAATGGCTCTTTTCCAACATGGAGCATGTTGGCTTCTTTGATATTCATGAGGGACTCAGATGGTATCTGTGATATATGACACCAGAAGTGCTCGACTGTAACATTGTGTCATGTGCAAAAGAAGGGAATAGGATTTAGGATATTTTAAGACATAATATACTTAGTGCATGTTTCCAGGGTTTCTTTTAATGTAAATAAATCCCAGTTTAAAAAGCCATTACCTTATTTCCTGGTGTTGTGGACAGGTTTTTTTTTTCTAGTGTGTTAAGCTGTACCAGCATGTGTTAAAAAAAAGTTCAGATTACCTTTGTAAAAAATAAATGAATAAAAAACTCTATAGTTGGGATATCCTGGTTAGCATTTCCATAATTTTACAGTCTTCAATAAACACATCGTTCCCCTGTAGAGCATATCTGAAATATTCAAAAGAAAATGCAGCTTGGGAAGCTGGGATACCTTGGTGCAATGCTACATGACTAGGCAATTGGTTGGCATTTGGAAAGCAGCCAGTCCAGGCACGCCATTTACTTTCTGTCATGCTGATTGGCTGTACCCCCAAGAGCGGAAATAAGATGGTTCCCACAGTTTGTAATGCATCTGAAGATATATTTGGTGTTTTGAACTTTTAAAACAGGCAATTACAAGCATTTTTAGTGTGGGGGTTTCAAGTATTCGTAGATTTTAGCTATTTGTGGGCGGTTGTGGTCCCTAACCCCTGCAGATACCGGGGGTCCTCTGAAAACCCCTCAAAACTAAGAGGTCTGCCGTAAACATTGGAAATTTCACCCCTAGTGTTTCAGCGACATCACACATAGAGACGGGGAGCTGCGACAGCCAATACAGCCTCACTTTTAGTGTAAACATTTAGCGTTTTCACCAGGCCGGGGAAGGTAAAAATCAGTGGATTCTGGTCACCAGATGATTTATTGGTAAATCTCTATTTCCTTGACTCAAGCTGCAACGACTACAGGTACAAAAGCAAAATAAACAGTTTTAGCAAATGCAGAACCTGAGCAACTTTCCTTTCTAGCTGAGAAACCTACATACATTCATTCAGTGCTCAAGTATAGATATGTGTTGAGAAATAAAGTAAAGAGGTACAACACAGTAAGGTGTAATTCACGATTCATACAGGCATTAAAAGGAAACTCAGACTTTTTTGAATCCGGCTGTCACATAACATAATTGTTAGATCTTATGTAGTGAGACGTGCTTGTGTTTGCAGGGAGCTATGTTTATACGATGTAATGAGTCAGACATGTGGGAAAACACAAACAGACTGAAAAAAAAAGAAACTAAAGGAAGGGACAGAGTGAGTAATAGAGAGAGAGAGATAGAGAGACTCCCAAGTCCCCTGCTGGCAGGGTCTTTCATGTAATCTGAGCGACCATAGGCCCAGAAAGAAACTTTGATCGGAAATATTTTCTCCAGTCCATTTACAGCTCAGGGTCTGGTGTGTTAATGTGAGTGTGTGTGTGCACATTTTTTTTTCTTCCTCCCATACAGTCATGTGGAGGACATAAGCAGGTCACACAGACACATGCCTCATTCCACTCGCAGCAGACCCAAAGGATTAATTTAACGAGCTGTCGGACGCTTGTCCTATACGGCCCTCGTTAAGACCATCATGCAGAATCTCCATTTGACTGCCGCCTGCCGTGACTAATTGACTTATTTTGCAGGCCTAAGCAGTACTGAAAGCTCTCATATTTCATATTTATCTCTTTACGGAGTAAGATCAGGAAACTTCAGCCTGAGCAGGACATCGCACTGCCGTTTGAATACCAAAGCAGAAAAGAAAAGGATAATTGGACTGACCACATAGAAAAAAAACACGTTTTTTAAATGTTTCTTGTCTTGATTTTATTAGCGGTTAAATTCGTGAATGAAAGGAAAATCGAGTTACAAATAATTTCTGATGTACAAGCAATTCACCATGAAGGCCATTATATCCTTTTCTAAGCCCTTTTTCATCTCCCCCAACATTGTATTTAATCAAGATTAAATGGGTTTAAGGCATGCTGCTTCTAGCCCAGGAACAGTAATGACTGCATCAATCAGGCTTTACGTCGTACTGGACTAATATCCAGATAAATTGACTTGTTTGTTATTTCTCTGTCAACCCTTTGCAAATATTAGCCTCACCCACTCCCCATATCATCCTGGCAGAGTACATACATTCAGGCTGGACGTGTCAAGACACAGCAGATCTCCCCATGGCGATTAAGCAGCCATCTTATTGACTTAAGTGGAGTTTCAATTTTCCTGTTTTTTGTTGTTGTTTTCTTCTTCACGGCCGGATTCAAGGCAGGAGTGAAGTCGTGCACTTTCACACTTAACTTTGTTTGCTTGCAAAAAACTTCAGCAGCTCATCTTTGTTAACAGTTGAAAAAGAAGTCGTTTGGATGCGGCCACCCGCTCTCACCCACACAAAACGCACGCATAACCTCAAATGCCACATTGCCTCGCTCTCTCGTGCACGCACAACAGCAGCACAAACAAAAAACGCCGGGGGCTGCTGTGCTTTATTCCGCCTTGCCGTTCTGTAGTTCCGACGCAAATGGGCCAATACGTTTGTGTTAGCTGGTGGGGCGCGCTGAGAATGGATCTGCGACTGTGTTTTATTAGATCAGTATTGTGTTTGAGGACATAAAATCTGACAAGTAAATGGAAACACATGGATCACGTGCAGAAAAAAATAAATAAAAATTGACAATAAAGAGAAGCATGTGGCGGTCGGCGTTGGGTACGTGCGCGGGGCTTTGTGTCTCATCTCTTCAGGCAGATTACCAAACGTATCTCACTGCTTTAATAGTCATGATTCCACGTGGAACAGCAGTGGCACCTTGTTCGTTCTTTTCCCCCACACACACACACACACACAGATACACCCTAAAACTCGTTCTCTTCTCTCCCAGCCCTTCTATCTAGTTAGATCTGTACAGATGGATTGACAGTCTGATTGGACACAAGAGACACTGTACTCCCTATGGTGCAGGCAGATGTGCTCTATATGCAAGGCAATCAAGTAAAACTGAGTGGAGAGCACAGCACTATCTCTACACCCACTCGCACACTGAACTAGCCTTAAGAGAAAGAGAAGTGGAGGAGGATGAAAAAGAGTGGGATGGGAAGGTGATTATGGTGTTTGAGGTGAAGTATGAAGGTCAGAAAAGAGAGAAACTGTAAAGAAGAAGAAGAGTAGTAGTCATGACACGATAAAAAAATAGCTGTGGAGAAGATGAAATGGACTCCGTTTTGCAAATGAAATCAATGCGATTGGATTCAAAAGAGGATCGAAACAAAAATTTGACAAATATTTTAAGTGTTAGAAGAAATTTAATCAACACTACAACTAATTAGTTTTACCTTTAAAAACTGTTATGGCTCCCCCCAAAAAATGAGCACAAGTCATCTTGAAAAGGTCCTTTTTGGAGAAATCTAGTGAGCTGGCTTCTTTAATATTACAAAGGAAATGCTATTATCTTTCTAAAGTCATTACAAGGAAGTTGTTGACTAGCAAAGGATCAATGCAAATGCCTCGAGGAAATAAAGATATAAAGTGAGTTTGTAATATTGCTTGGTCCAAGGCTATTTAGAATTTTCTATTTAATACAAATAACACAAATGTAATGCTGTAATAATACTGTGTGTAATAATCATGGCTATAAAAGCTTGTTATTGACAATAAAAAACTGATGTTGGTATATATTTAGCTGATTTTAAAATGCAAAAAGAAGTTATCAAATAACACTTATTCAATTGTCGCTGCCATAAAAACATATATATTTTGGCCGTTAAAAAAGGTGGGGAGTTTTTCTTGCCGTTTTTAAAGGAGCATGGGGCAGAATGAAGAAACGAAACTCACGAGCTACGCGGCCGGCGCTGCAAGTAACTGCAGCCACCCGCACGGGAGCGCGCACAAACGCTTCACTAAAAAAAACATACCTCTTCACAGTGACATACTTCTTTTTCTTAGTGCCACTTTTTAGTGGGTTGTGAGTCTTTTCCCAGTTGCAGAAAAATCCGTTGTCACAATTAAATCAATGGAGGTCTGTGACCATTTTTCTTCCTCTTTTAAAGCTCTGGAGAACGCGCACGCAGTGTCAATTGACGTCACACCGCCACAGCGCGGGAAATTCGGGCCCCGAACTGCAGCACATTTTGCAGCACACAGCCAGTTTGAGAAAATGGAACGATACATGGGTGGGCTCATTCTTTTTGGTTTATAACGCTTCATCACCCAACAGCATTAAAAAAAAATGCGACATGGATGTTTATTTTATTTTCAAATCCTGCCCCATGTTCCTTTAACAGGTAAAGTGACTAAGGAGGACACAGTTACCTGAATGTGTTGGTGCCAGTTCATTTTTAGCAAAATGTAGTTCTAAATTCGTTTCAGCAGGGTTAAAATGAATCAATTCATGTTTATAGTTCCCCACAGAAAGCATTCGGAACTAACAACTCAGTCATGAACTAGTTCGCCTTCATTTAATCAGATTTAGTCTGAAATCAAGTTTAGCAAATTAGCAGAGACCGACTGTCATTGCTCACCAGCCTTGCATGTGGTTTAATCTCTCTTTTGTCTTTGCTCACACAAACAGCTGAATTCTCAAAACAGCTGCTCTCATTCGCATATTATAATGCTTTCATCATCAGAAAACTTACTGGAAATTTTCTTGAAAAGAGGTCAATTTACACTGTTTGTACCTTTTTTGCCCTTTAAACCGGTACTGTACAGTCAAAAACACACAGTATACTGACAGTTGAAGTGGTCTGAGACAAAGCACTCACTCACTCACGGCCCTTTTTTGATCATTCTATAGTCAAAAAAACCTAAACAAATCCAAGTAGCCTATATATTTTTGGTCATAAGAGGGTTAAAACCCAACACAAGGTTCCTCTTTAGTGCTGTTTAACCACATTACCTAACAAAATCTCCAGTCAAGTAAATAAAAGACATCTGTGTTATTTGTTTCTATACTTGTAGGATGGTGGTCTGTGAAGTGTAACAGAAAGAAGCTGTAGCTTCATCAGCTTGTCTCCACAGAATCTCTGACCCATAAATAATAAAACTGGGGTGCAGAACCATAATCTTTTAGTTTCGGATGGTAAGGGTATGAGCCTTCAGTTTAAATCCTTTAAAGTGAAATCGAAAACAGTACAGTCAGGTTTAAAGTCAGGGGAGAGCCAAACATTACATTATCAATATCAGTTCCTTTAAAAAAAAACAACAACTGCTAAATCAGCCTTTTGTGCGATTAACAGCAAAAGTGCTTCTTTTCTGCCGTGTACACATGGACAGAGACACGGACCAGACAACAAGATTGCCTTGAGGCAAAAATGTAATTGCCACACTTTCCTGTATTAAATATTCAAATTTTGCCCTTTAAAAACACAGAGTAAATATTTTCTTCAGCCACAAATCGAGCAACTTTAAAAGATGTAAAGGTGTTCGCTTCAAGTTTACCATGCAAAAAAACCCCCAAAAAACCAGAGCCTCCTTCGGTTCACAGTTCTCTAAACAATGCGCTACTCTCATGAACACGTTCATGCCTAATTAATACGGCTATATCTATTGTGCTGCATTCTCTTTGACAGATGTGTTACTCTGAATTCTTGGAGTAGAACACAATAAACAGTATAACCCTGATGCAAAAAAAACAAACAAAAAAACATACTGTATATATTCGATTTCCGTGAACACTAGTTTCTCCCCTTTAATTTATAAAGCAACTTTTGCAATGTTGAAAAAGCAGTGCTGTTCTTTTGTTTTAGCTGCTTGAAGGAAAATATCGTACGACTTCGAGGAAAAACCATCATGTATCCGTCACAGACTTCTGAGGTGACAATGAAATTTTCAGTGTAAGAATCAGTGTTGCTGCTCCTAAGTGTACGTCTCCATGTAAATGAAGGGGGTTATAATTACTGATATACTTCGACCAAATCTATTGGCTTCAACAGGCAGTCCCCCTGCAGTAGAAACATGAAAGAAGCTTTGGGCTTTTATTTTGAAAAAGATGATTTTTACTCAGAAATGCAAAAACGCCCCCAACAAGGCCTCAAATAAGCACTGAATCTTTTAGGGCACAGTTAATTATCTTCGACAGACACACGCACACGCACACACGCACGCACACACACACACACACACACACACACAGTATCATGATCTCAGTGAGCTCTGGCTCTGCTTCTTTGTTTTAATGTCTAGCTCTGTGAAGCCAGAAGAAAAAGAAAAGAATAAGTATCAAGACTAAGTCCTGAGAAACTTAGTTATATTTTCACAGTTACATTTTGCTGCACTAATTCTTATCTGACAAAATAACATTAAATATAAAAAACTGGTGTTTAGGAGTAATGCTTTAATCAGCTGTAAAAAAGATGGGCCAATTAGTCACTGAAGATAAACCGTTACATCGTGTAGAAAATAATCATGCTAAGCTAAACATAGTGACTAGCTAAAATATCCAAAGCCCTTGAAGATTTTCGCATTTCGTCACATTACAACCTTACACTTTAGTGGGTATTTATTTTGCAAATGTTTCAGATAGACCAACATAACAAAGTTGCGCATTGCTGTGAAGAGAAAGGAAATGGATATAGCGTTTGCAAATAACAAATAAATAGATATCTGATAAGTGTGGCATGCGTTAGTATTCAGCTAGCTTGAGTCAACAGTTTGTAGGCCACATTTTGGTGCTCTTACATCTGCAGGTCTTTGGCTCCACAGCATCCAGAGACTGAAAGGTGTGTTCATTCTTCTTTGGAAATTAGCTCAAGATCCATCAGACTGAATGGATAGCGTCTGTGAAAGACTATTTTCAGGAACCGCCACAGATTCTTAGCTGTTCCATTCATTTTACCATAAAATTGTAGCAGCTTCCCTCTTGCTGGTACTGTAAAGCATTCCAAAGGCATAATGCTTCCATTGCTAGTACTATTCCACCATAAATAGTTTTCTTTTGCATGTAGAACAAAAATGTTAATATCTCCTCTAACCATAGCACCTTCTTCCAAATGTTTCCTGCATCCTCTAAGCCAGAGGCCCCAAACCCCCGGAAGAGCGGTGCTGGGCCGCAGGCCACACAGAAAGAAAAAAATAACTTGTAATATTTCCCCTTTATTTCATATCCGAGTCTTAAAGATGTTTTATTTTTAAAAGTTACCATATTCTCACTGTTATATCAGGCTATAACTCCACTTTGATGCGTGTCAAGACACTTTCCTGTGTCACGTGATAAATCCCTTATAAAAACAAACCCACAAGCTAGCAAAATGATAGAAAATAAGGTCTGGGAAGTTTCTTTTACCAAAAGGAAAATGTACGGCGGAGAGACAGAAGAGCTTATGACTTCCAAGAAAAAGAAAGCAACATTTAGCAAATAATACTAAGGGTCCTACTTAAAATATGGATTTATCGCGACAGGCGATTCCCCTGCCTCGCTCTGCTCTGCTAAAAATGAGCCAATGACGCGATGAAGCTTTGAAACTGCCCCAGATGGACCGTCTCGTGAAAAAAAAACAGCTACATGGCTACCACTGATTCAGCATTGTGGTGAGTTGGATTTTTCATGCACTCGATATTTGTTTTTGTGGTAAATCATATTTTTTTTAAAGGCGTGTATAAATGTAACCATAGCGACCAGCGAGCGGGTGGCAGGGAGGTTATCACTCAGGTTGTGCTGTTGCCGAAATGTTACAGAAAGGCTGATAAAGTTAGGAACACACATTGGATTTACATTTATGATTATATTTAAAAATAACCCTGTTTTTATGGTGGCCGTTTCTTTTTATTTTGTTGCATTTATCTGCCGCTCTGTGTGAATATGACATTAAACCGGGGCGTCCATGGCGAAAAAAAAGGTTGGGGATCACTGCTCTAAACGGCTTGTGGCACTCTGCAAACATCACCACTTATGGCTTTCTTTTAACATAGACTTTCTTTTTGCCACTCTCCTGCATAGCCCCGATTTTTGGAGTGAACAACTAATAGCAGTTGATCTCTGCTGTTCATCAACAGTTACCATGGGTCTCCTGGCTGCTTCCCTGATAAATGGTCTCTGTCCCAGACCTGTCAGTTTAGGTGGACGTCCATGTCTTGGTAAGTTTGCAGCTGTCCAACACGCTCTCCAATTTTAGAGGGTGGATTCAACAGTGTTCAGTGCGATGTTCAAAGCTTCCGGTATTGTTTTATAACCTAACCCTGACTCAGATCTCTGCGCATCTTCATGTTTTAACGTTTCAAAAGTAAAAACCCACACAAACCACTTGTGTTTATAGTAAGGTGAAATCACCAACTAAGTGACGGCGCAAATGAGGCTGAATACAAATACACATCATCGGATTTACAGTTGTGAAAAAGAAAAAACTGAAAATCAAACTGTCTTCTTCTTCCAAATCATGCACACCTTTGGGTTGTTCCGATTAATCCATTTCCAATAAGATACACTGAAGTCCGTGGCTTTAATGGGACAAAACGTGCAAATGTTCAAAAACTTGAATCGTTTAGCAAAGGACTGTGGGTGTGACGCATTTTAAACTGCAAAAAAATATACAAAACTCAGTAGGAACAATGTGCCTTATGTACCAAATGCATACTTAAAGATGTTATAGAGAACAAAACTTCCAAATGAAGGACAGAAGACTAAATCATATCTGTAGGTGTGCTGACTCAGCAGAGGTAGAATGAAAAGGAAGCAGCTGATCTAAAGGAAAATAAATATTTGAAAGCAATACAGACTGCCAGGGAGCTGGGCTGCATTATTTTCCATCATATGTTGAAATGTGACTCGGTTCCTGAAATGTTCTTTTCTTCCATACAAATACATTAATACCACAAAATGAATCTGAAGAGGGACAAATCAAATGATGCACATACATTGTTTTAGGCTCTGGATTTCTACATTTGAAGACCAGAAACCCCCAGCTGTATCCAATTCTTGCTAATTGTATGCCCATTCTTATTGGCATGGCAAAAAATAATCATATGGTTTGTTTTATGCGTGTAAAAAGTGCGGTTTGAAAAAGCTTATTTCTCTATTTATTTTGTTATAACACCTGTATATTATCTTGGAGACTTACTTTCTTTAGGTCTGGACCCATTGGTGTATTGGTTTAGATTTAGGCTTATGTATCTTATTAGTTGTTCTGCCAGCCTGCTACACAGACGCAGATATACAAGACACGTAGACATTCATGCTTCAGGTTAGCCAGAAGGCCTATTTTGTTCTGTCTTTGTTTGTTTTGTTTTGCTCATAATGTTAGAAACCAATGAAAAATAGAAAGTTTCATTGTAATTTTAAAGTTTACGTTCAGAATATGCCAGAGCTGACTTTATAGAGACCACTGCTATCAGCGGCTAAATACCAGACATGTTGTTTTCACACAAATCTAGGTGTACTGCATTTGATATATTCTAACCATTTTGAAGTGCATCCCTATTGAAAACCCATACTATCTCAATTGTCATGTCCTACTTTAAGCCTTTCCTTAAAGTGTTTTTCTCATTTTTGTGATCCACTCAAGATGCTTTAGCCTCTCTTCTTCTTGCTTTCGAACCCCTTTTTCACCGTCTCAGAGCTCTAACTGCGAAGGCCTGTGATTGCAGCGTGCGTCCCCTCGGACGAAAAGCAGAAGCTTGCTTCCCTGTGAGAGGAGAAGCTCATTTAGGGCACTCAATCCGGATGCAACCGAAAAGTGTCCCGTGTGTGCGTCTATGTAGGTGTTTTCTTCAATATACGATAGATGGGGCATACAAAAAGTTAAAGCAACAAAACATGAGTGCAAACAGATTTAAACACAGGTGGGACAACTGCTATTTTAATTTCTTCTGGTGCCCAATGCCGGTTTAAACACGTGGCAAGCGGAAGAGTGATGCGCAGGAAAACTAGAAAGATTGAGACTAGAAAGAGAACAGCGGAGGCTAGTAAAGGATTGCACTCCCCAGCGTGTTGACAGTGAGCCTGACAGTTCATTAATCCAACCAAATCCCTCCGAAGTTACTCAAGTGTGGATTCTATTTTCAAATTTCCTATTAGTTCCTCTTTATGGATTAAGCACTGCAGTTCACGAGTGAGTGCCCAGCCCCAGCCTGGCCCAGCTCATATAATTGGCTTGTAATGGATTTGGGGTCGTCTTTGCATCACTGATAGGGATAGATCCAAGGCAAAACGTCTGCTTCCCCATTTCTTCTTTCAAGCAGTCCAAAGCCGAAGCCTCTGGTTTCGTATTACTCCTTTTCTTCGTTCCACATTGTCATTTCTGTTTTCCGTGTGTAGCTGCATCCTTAGCTGGAGGACTGTGGCAGGCGAACGTGACATGGCTGGAGATGAAACATGTCAGGTGTCATGCAGCCTTAGGGCCCCTGTCACAGTCAAGACCCCTGATTCATAATCTCCCGCCCCCACCTCTGAAACCTCTTTGTTTTCTCCAGCATGTTTCTCACCTTCTTCTTCTTTGGGGATTGCTACATTACAACCAGATTGACTTGTTTCACCTAGAAGCCATATTTTAAGGCCTAAGCTTACTCTTCTTGCATTACAATGGAGAGCATATATGGTGGACCAGAAAAGTTATTTGTGTTTTTTTTTTGCTATGTGGAAACTGATATTTATGACATTGGCTTTAAAGAAAAGCATAAATAAAATCTGTGTATTTATTAATTCTGGTTATATTAATTACTATATCAATCAGACAATCTTAAAATTTCTGCTTTGAATTTTTGCAAAACATTTCCCATTAATCAAATTTCACATGCTTGCATGTTGTTTTCTTTCTAGCCCCGGATGTTTTAAGTCTGCTGTTTCACTCACCAGCCACAGGCTCACCGCTCCCTCAATCACACACAACGGGCCTGGTGTGCTCTACTCTGATCAGCGCTGCCACTGACTTGACTCGGTGTCAGGTTACAATCAGTTACGGCAAGCCATCAGTATCAAAAATAAGGCGCGTGTTAACGCCTTATTAAGGTATTTACGTCCAAGGCATATGTTAACACCTTGCCATACCACGGCTTGCCATAGTCAGTATGTCCCTACCGTGGGCACACGGCCCCTCCCCTCTCCTAACAAGGCCGCTCTGTACAAATGCATGCGCAGAAAACTCCATAGTGCCAAAACAGAAGATATATTACGATCAGCAACATTTCTAAGACTAACAGAAATCTGTTGCTACTCCTTAGCGTTTTCTAGAGAGGCCAAGGGTGAGAATGTATCTTTGTAGTGATTTATCAAGGCAAATGCTGGATTATGCATCATATTCTTTAGCTGTCATGTTGTTAGCAAACTAGTTAACCTTAGTAGGCACATTAACTAATGAAGTTCATGAAAAATTAATACAAAAGCAAAAAAATAACTTTCTAATTACAGAGCACAGCGCAAAGAAGAAAAAATATAATTGCAAACTTGATGTGGGAAACACTAATATATCGATGTTGACTATAAAATGAAATTTGTTTTGTTCTTTTCTGTTGATTTAAAAAATAAATATATATATTTCGATAAATCCAATTGATATATATATATATATATATATATACACACACATATATATAACACACACACACACACACACACATATATATATATATATATATATATATATATATATATATATATATATATATATATATATATATATATATATATATATATATATATATATATAATAGCTCTGATCATTTCTTTAACTCACATTCTTCCTGTAGAGAGTATTCCCCATTTGAGAGCTGCTGCTTTAGACAGGCAGGCTGAATGCTTCCCTTGTTGTTGAACTTGTTGATTTGGTTTTATTGTTCGCTTGTTTGTATTACATTATAGTATTACTATATGAGCGACTTGATTTCTGTTGGTTTGTTGCACACTTTGATTCGATTTAATAATTTTGTAGAAGGAAGCAAAGATGAGCTCCAGACAGAGAAGGAGCGGGCAGCAGCAGAGCTTTTCCAATCAAAACATGGAAATTAGTCACAGTTATTTAAGTAGATTTTTTTTGTGCTAGAGACTGCTAACCAAGTAAACACTTTTGAAACAATCTTGATGCATCATTTAGCCCAGTTGTTTGCATAAGGATATTTAGTCTAGCAGAAGCACCAGCATCATCATAAGGCATGTGAACTGGTAACAATTAAATATCCTAACATTGTGTTATAAACTCAGCAAAAAAAGAAACGTCCTCTGACTTTCAACTGTTTTTACTTACTTGAATGGCCCTAGCCCTCACCCTGCGATCCAACAGGTCCCAGACGTTGCCAATGGGATTGAGATCCGGGCTCTTTGCTGGCCATGGCAGAACACTGACATTGCTGTCATTCAGAAACTCACGCACAGAACGAGCAGTATGGCTGGTGGCATTGTCCTGCTGGAGGATCATGTCCGGATGAGCATGCATAAAGGGTACCACATGAGGGAGGAGGATGTCTTCCCTGTACCGCAAGGCATTGAGATTGCCTGCAATGACAAGCTCAGTCCGATGGTGATGTGATATACCGCCCCAGACCATGACGGACCCCCCGACTCCAAATCGATCCCGCTCCAGGGTACAGGCCTCGGTGTAACGCTCATTCCTTCAACGATAAACACGAATCCATCCATCACCCCTGGTGAGACAAAACCGTGACTCATCAGTGAAGAGCACTTTTTGCCACTACTATCTGGTCCAGCGAAGGTGGGTTTGTGCCCATAGGCCCATTGTTGCTGGTGATGTCTGGTAAAGACCTCTCTTACAACAGGCCTACAAGCCCTCAGTCCAGCCTCTCTCAGCCTATTGCAGACAATCTGAGCACTGATGGAGGGATTGTGTGTTCCTGGTGTGACTCGGGCAGTTGTTGTGGCCATCCTGTACCTGTCATGCAGGTGTGATATTCGGATGTACCGATCCTGTGCAGGTGTTGTTACACTTGGTCTTCCACTGCGAGGATGATCGGCTGTCCTTCCTGTCTCCCTGTAGCGCTGTCTTAGGCGTCTCACAGTATGAACATGGCAATTTATTGCCCTAGCCACATCAGCAGTCCTCATGCCTCTCTGCAGCATGCCTAATGCACGATCACGCAGATGAGCAGGGACCCTGGGCATCTTTCTTTGGGTGTTTTTCACAGTCGGTAGACAAGTCTCTTTAGTGTCCTGCGTTTTTAGAACTGTGACCTTAAATGCCTACTTTCTGTAAGCTGTTAAAGGTCTTAACGACCATTCCACAGGTGCATGTTAATTAATTGATTATGGTTAATTGAACATGCATGGAAAACATTGTTTAAACCCTTTACAATGAAGATCTGTAGAGTTATTTGGATTTTTACAACATTATTGTTGAAATACACAGTCCTGAAAAAGGGACGTTTCTTTTATTGCTGAGTTTAGACAATTAAAAAGAAAAGGTCCTTTAATTCCAACTATCATAATACCTATTAAAATATAGATATAAGCTAATTCAAAACAGGTCAATTCCAGTGTGTCATTGAAGACAAAATAAATGAAATAAGTACCTTATTTGCTCATTTACAACTTTGGCATTATTGACAGAGCCAAACAGACTAACAAAGACAGTGATGGGAGAAGACCAAGTGATGAGAGGGAGAAGAGGAGAGACAATAGCTAGAGATAAAGAAAGAGATAGACAGCAATAGGTGAATAGTGCATGAATGATAGTATGTGCACAGTGTTGAGCAATCTAGGTCTAATAAAAAATTATATAGGGATTTTACTGGTGGAAGGAGAAAGATGGAAAAAGCAAAGACAAATGGGAAAAAGAAATGGGCATCCAAGTGAAGAAACATTGATTGAACTAAATTATTGTTAGGTTTTGCTGTTTTCAGATATAATTTTCCAAAGCACAAAACAATAAACATTAAACTGAACATTAGATATAAAATTATTACCCATTGTATATTAGACGATACATTACACTTTTTTGACATGCATACATTCAAAAGTAATTATAATTTAGGCACCTCACCATGTACACTATAATCTATTGTAATACTTCTTTTTTTTTTTTTTTTACAAAAATATCACATCTTGTCTGGGCAAAGCCCAGGTACTCCATAAAGGCTGGAGACACCTCTGGTCCAAACTTGTCAATTTATGTTTAATATTTGAGTCAAGATGAACCGATAAGGCTTAAATAATGTTTTGAGACTTTTCTCAGTAATTACTTGCCATTCTAACTTTTTTGGACAGGTCATCATTTAGACACATGGTGTGAAGTCTTTCGGAAACCTATACTGCATAATTGAATGCATTACTACAATCATTTCCATTGAGGAAATGATCTAAATCATTATTGTAATGTTCTATGGGGATAGTTAGATTACTGACTGGAACAGATATGGAAATTGTAAACAAGAACACACTATAAGGCTCTCTCCGTATCTCACTAACAAACACAACGGTGCAGCAGACGAAACATTTGAATTAACAAGGTTGGAGCCTGCCATCTCACAGTCTGATGGTCCCTAGCCAATTACCACATCATAATGAGCTGGTCAAATACAGATGCTTGCTTACATTCATTTAGGATGCAGTGCCAAATTGGCTATGCAACTTTTTTATGCTCAGAGTTTTTGTGTATGTGTAAGAATGTGTGGTCCAAGTGTTGATATTGCTGCTTCTGAATTTACCAATATGTATGCAGAAATAAAAGCAATATTGCTGCTGTAGAAAATGTGTTTATCTACAAGTTTGCAGAAATACCCGCAAAGTCCTTACGAAGACAGTTTCTTCAAAAACAAATACTAGTAATAAAAGCGTGTCACATTGCTTGGGTAAACTAATGTCAAAACTATTGTTGTTTAGTATATACAAAGTATACAAACATACATACATACATACATACATATATATACACACACACACACACACGCACACACACACACACACTGTGCCCTCTACATGGTTTTTGGCAACCTGTAAATGACTTAAAATGGCTTTCTTTTAAGAACAACTTTCTTCTTGTTAGACTTATCAAAAGCTTGGATTTGTGGGGAGCACAATTGATGGTTGAACTAATTTAACCGATTCTAAGCCATGGCCTTCTTGCTGCATAGCAACAGTAATAATAACTCCACCACTGTGCAGACACTAACAACTTAGTTATTTTTAACTTAATAACATGTCGACAAAAGAAAAACTATATAGCCCATCCTCCATTGTTGATTGTCGATCGTTTTAGTGATGTGCAGACACAAAATATAACTGTATTTAATGGCTGTGATTTTGTATTGGTGTGCTATGTTAATCTGTTGTGACTCAGTAAATGTCAGCCAATTAAAACATTAAATGTAATCATTAAAGCAGGATGAGTTCATGAAGGTATTCCCTCCTCTTAGAATTCCTCCGGTTATTCTGTCATTTGCTCAAGTTTCTGTGTCCCTGTGTGTAATTTAAAAGGCACCTAGTCCACCATGTCTTTAATATGGAAATGATTTATTGGCCTTCAAAAGGGGCACGGGAAGCTTTAAGATATGCAAGGGACAAAATAAACACCCCCAATGAGATGCACACTCATGATACGGATCTATGCAAATTAGGGCATGTCTAACAAAATACAGATAAGGAAATTCTAACCTTCAAAGTCATGGAAGTCATTGAACCAGCTGTTAAACCCTTAAAAGTCAAATATGGAAGATCTGAGAAGGAAAGGGGGGCCTCGGCAATGGATTAGATGTTTCACTGTTTATTAAAGAACTGTCTTATGGCTGGAAGCCTGAGTTAGTTTAAAGCGTCAAAACATGGTATAACGAGGTGACATTCTGCTGCTGTTTCCTATCAATTATTGTTGTGTACATGACACATATCCAAGGCTTGAAATTTTCAAATGAGATTTGGATACATGCACTCAGTTTGGTCTGATTGTGCATTTAAGGCTAAACATTCATTTTGGAAAGCAAAACTAATACTCTAATCCACACAGTGTTACCTTCGTTTACATCTTTGAACAGCCATCGTGCTAACCAGGTCATGAGACTGTTAAAGCATTCAGTTTGCCCACAGCGATATGTTCTGGGAATAAAACCAAGACAGATTTCCATCACTGTTTAGAGAAGAGACCACATCTTTGGAGAATTTCTGTCACTCCATTAACAAGAATGCGCTTAATGCTGTAGGAGGGAGGTTTTAAATGGTGTTTCACATAAAAGAAAACATAATGAAATAATCTTTCATTAAAACTAATTTCACATTGGCAACAACATGTCAAATAAATTCAGGTAATTCAGGTAAACAGCAGCCAATTCTAATAATGACGGCTGATGGTTGTGTTTACTCAGTCAGGCTAAGGGTGCATTTACACCAGACCTGTTTTAATCCGCTTTAATCAAACTCTAATTCATTTGCAAAGAAAGTCCGGTTCGTATGGGGAGGTGTGAATGCGCAATCAAACTCAGATGTGGACCAAAGAAAGCGAACTCCGGTCCTCCTAAAAATCAAAATCTCGGCACCAGCTAAAACAAAAGCAACAATGTCACATTTTTGGTCCCCAATAAACCAATCTACTCAAATATGAGGTGTGAAAACGACCTAAAATTAATAGCTGAAGATGGGTGTGGCACTAGGATGCAGGGGCTAGATGATTAATTCTTGACAACAGTTTAAACAGATTCCTGGGAGGTCCTGCTTGGGAATGGTTCAATAGGCTCGGGAGTCTGGACCATTTAAACGGAGAGCTGGTTTGAGCTACACTTTATGGAGGACTGCTTCCTGCCAAAATTGAAAACAAACAAACAAATAAATAAATTCATACAATTGGAAATAAGTAAATGCATACATAAATAAATTTGTAAGTAAAATTGGGAGTAAAATATGTATCGACATGTATTTATTTAATTAGTATTTTCTTTTTTCTACATTTATTTATTTATTCCCATATTTTTTATTTATTATTAATGCTTTTATTTTTACTTTTCTGAACACGTTTTTCCTCAACTGTATGGTAATGAGGTGATGGGCTCAACCATCATTAGTCAGCTATGGGAATCAGTGTCAATCAATCAGTTCCAGAAATATTCAGATGACTATAAACTATTTTGAGTAGATAGATGATGATGCGAGCAGCACACACAGACACAGAAGTCCACCCCTTTATCTTCCAATTTTTGGAGGAAGCGGCTTAACGTTTGAACGAGTCAGTGTGCGATTTTGGCAGGATCAGTCCTCCATAACCTTGCAGTAGGGCTGGGCGATATGGCCTAAAAATAAAATCTCAGATTTTTTCACACCAAATCCGATTTCCAATTTTAATCGATTTTTCTTCTTTCTCCCTTTACTTTCTTAAACAGAAATAACAAATGACAGAATCAATTTTTTTGAAACTCTTATTTTAATATCTCCTTTGGGAGTCTACCTGAATTCAAAGTTGTGTGCAAAGTTGGTAGCACATACCTGGTGTCCAAATTTTTCAGTAGGTAAATAAAGCCAGGCTTTTCCAATGTATAAACAGGCACCATATCTTTTACAATATAAACTGTGATGGCACCTGTGATTGCTTTCCACTGGACACCTGTCTTATCATAAGGGACACAGTGTGAAAATGATTCCCCTATGGTGGCTTGTCATTTGGCGGTGTTTTGTGAGCTGCTGCTTGCTTGAGCATTTCGTCAAGAGCACCAGTTCTCTCACTCGAAGAAGAGCCTCTGTTTCAGGCGACAAATTCGTCGTACTCCCACCTTTAGTAGCAACAGCCTTAAACCGATTATGCAGCGTGCTGTTTGTTGCTCCAAGTCTGAAGTCGCAAAACCAAACCAGTTCCATATAATTGAATTGCGAGAGACGGACTGGCTGACCTTGCTCCAAACTATGGAAGCACAAGAGAGCAGTGGGTCTTGGTAAATCTCCATTTTCCCAAAAATAAATCTTCTTAAATGGCAAATTCGAATTAATCGATAAAATCGATTTATCGCCCAGCCCTACCTTGCAGAGTAATGCAGTAAGCTTGCGGACAATGAAATATATAAATGTGCTCAGAAAGCAAATAAACTATGAGCTAAGTGTCACATACTAGACTTTTAAAAATAGACTGTAAACCATGTCCATAATGTTTACTGATGAATCCAACCAGTTCAAGACATAAAAACATGGATGACTCTTAACTTTCTTCTTTTAAATTCTGACAAGACATAAGTTGTCATCTTTGGACTGGAAGCACTAAAAAACGAAACTGCTTAGTCAATTTCTTCTCGATGGCATTAATTTGGCCTCCACTAATAACATAAAGAGCGTCTGCAAGACATGACATTCAAATCCCATATTAAACAGGTTTCTAGGATTTTCTTCTTTCACCTCCGTAATATTGCTAAAATTAGAAACATCCTGTCCAGGAGTGATGCTGAGAAACTAGTCCATGCATTTGTAACTTCAAGGCTGGACTACTGTAATTATGTACTATCAGGAAGTCCACAAAATGTAATTAAAAGCCTTCAGTTGATCCAAAATGCGGCTGCAAGAGTTCTGATGAATATTAAAAAGAGAGATCACATTTCTCCTGTTTTATCTTCCCTTCATTCACTCCCTGTTAAATCCAGAATAGGATTTAAGATCCTCCTCCTTACGTATAAAGCCCTTAATAATTAAGCTCCATCATACATCACAGATCTAATTGTTCCATATTTTCCTAACAGAGGACTTTGCTCCGACTGCAGGTTTACTTGTAGTTCCTAGGATGTCTAAAAGTAGAATGGGAGGCAGATCTTTTAGTTATCAGGCTCCTCTCCTGTGGAACCAGCTTTCACTTTTTTATTCAGTGAGGCAGACACTGTCTACTTTTAAGGTCAGGCTCCAAACTTTCCTTTTTGATAAAGATTATAGTTAGAGTGGCTAAGGTCATCCTGCGCTATCTCTGTAGTTGTGCTGCTATAGGCTTAGACTGCAGGAGGACAGACTGACCACTTTTCTTCACTCTGCTACTTTTCTCTTCTACTACTCTCCAGTTGCAGTATTTGCTGTTATTTCGACTGTTAACTTTGTTTTTTTCTCACTGTTTTTCTCTCTGTAGAAGCTACACCTGGTCTGGTATCCTGCTTAGCTACAACGCCCTGTTGGACAGGGGGCATCCCAGGAACTGATCAGCCCCTGTGTCCTGTTATCAACTTTTTACTTTCTCTAATATAGAAAGTACTCTTACATCAGATCTTCTGTTCTTTCTGTGTCTTCTCAAACCCCCAGACGGTCGTGGCAGATGGCCGCTCGTACTGAGCCTGGTTCTTGTTCTGCTGAAGGTTTTTTCCTGTTAAAGGGGAGTTTTACCTCTCCACTGTCGCTACATGCTTGCTCAGCATGAGGGATTGCTGAGGGATAGCTGTGGTTGGAGTCTGCATCAACGGGCCACAACTGCAAGTCAATGACTGTATGCAATCTGCTGGGATTCCTTAAATAGAAAACTTTAAAATGATTGGAATGTTTGTATGATTGTATTGAAATGACTTTTCTTGTAAAGTGCCTTGAGACGACATCTGTTTTCAATCAGCTGTATATAAATAAACTGAATTGAAATTTAATTGAATTTACAATAAACATTTTGTAGACTTTTTCAAATTTAATTGTGCAGTTACATATATTAATTGAAAACCTTTCAACCTCAAATATTAGGGATAAACTAACACAGGAGAGTTCCCTCTACTGGATATAAAGAATCAACAAAGAAGTAAATGAGGCAAAAAGCTCTCAGCTCCTGGCAACAGCTTTAGGTTTTAATGATGTGGTGACTGCCTTAGCTCAGAGACAATGAGGTAAAAAAGAAACACTCTTCAAGGTCATGCAGCTATGTTAACAGGTGCTAGATTACCATTTGCTGCTTCATTATTTAACTGGTGGAAATGTCTGACTGCTTCAGTGATCAATAGTTAGGTTACTGAAATGCAGAATGACTTTGTGCTACCATTTTTGGGGAAAACTGTAAATGTCTTCAAGCTTTTAAAAATCAATATCCAATATTAAGTTTTCTGCATTGAAAATATCAGTGAAAGACTGAGAATAATTACATTTTCTTTATTTCCCTCTAAAACATACTAAACTTTCAAGTCTTAGATCAACACTATTAAATAATATTGAATGGGAAAAATTTTTTGTTGCTAAACCAAAAGTCCCATTCAAACTTGTCCTTGTATACTTGTCTGTCTGGATGACACTGTTTGACAAAGACACCTGTCTATTTCCAAATCTTTTTTTTTTCCATTTTGGCTATATGGCCAAAAGACTTCAGTTTATAGGTAAAAATTTTCTTTTTTTCCTTCTTTTTGTTAATCCTAGGGAAAAATATAATTTAGTATGTTCATCCAGGGACATTATGGTTGTGTCCTTATAAATAAAATTAAGGTATGCAGTTCCTTATCAGATATCTTATACAGACTTATGAGCCATGGTGCACCGATATAATCTCTTGGAATGCAAACTTCCATATTTGGATTTGCTTTCAATGTTATAGATGTTTGATCAGTGAAGAGCAGATGGCTTAATAAAATATTATTAAGCAGCTATTTTTGATTTTAGATCTTGGTTTTCAGCAAGTCTCAGCAGATCTGGTTTAGTTTTGAGATCATTTCCAGTAAAAGGTAGAATTCAGCTTTCCGGATTTACTTTTTGTTGTTATTTTTGTGCCTACTTTTCACCGGTTTTTCAAACACCGTGTAAATCATTAATCCACTTGGAAAACAATCTTTTGATTGAACTTCATGGTTAAAAAATAAAGACCTCAGCCATGTAGGAAACAATATAATTTACAAAAGGCTGAAATTAACCCCTGGGCAGACAGAACTGATTAATTAACTGATTAATGTTGCTGTTTTAGAAGGCAATTACAAAATGAGTTCATCAATACTAACCTAAGGACCTAAGTTAATACCATTCTTGTCTTCTTTGTAATTTAATTTAGCCTGGTTAATTCCTAATTGATGACTGGTTTGTGAAAGGATTACATTTTGCGATACGATACATACATGCAGTTAGTTGCACATTGCAAACTGCAAACTTTATATTCGAAAACATTCTTTTTCGTTGAATGGTAGTGTTTTATTGTAATGCATGTGTGTGCCGGGCATAGAGCCACCTCTATTTGCTGTGCTTAGCCTCAGGATCAGTGGGCCAGCATTCTGTCATGGTCCAGCAATCTGGTGTCAGTATGTTTATTTTTCCATAAGTATCAGTGTATGTTTGTGTGACCAGAGCCGGACCAAGTAGAACTGTGGTTGTTTTGTTTTTTTATTGTTTTTTTTATCCTGGCTTCTCTTCTGTTTTTTCTCTTAACCTGTCAACAAGCCCGAGTAAGCCTTCTTGAACTCTATGACACAGCACTCACCCTGGAAACATGCTAAGCTTTCTCAATTACTGCAGCTAGAATTCTGACTTGAGAGCAAACATTTCCATAACAATCATCTAAAATATTATTATTTTATCTTTTTTTGCTTTGTGAGATGCTATATATATATATATAGATATATACATATCTATATATATATATATAGATATATACATATCTATATATATATATATAGCTATATATATGTATACATATCTATCTATCTATCTATCTATCGATATAGATGTAGATATATATACATATATATAGATATATAGATAGATCTATATCTATATCTATATAGATATATCTATATCTATATCTATATAGATATATCTATATCTATATCTATATAGATATATCTATATATATATATATATATAGATAGATAGATAGATAGATAGATAGATAGATAGATAGATAGATAGATAGATAGATAGATAGATAGATAGATAGATAGATAGATAGATAGATAGATAGATAGATAGATAGATAGATAGATAGATTTGTTATGTCTAAAGAAATTATAGCTTTAAGAAGTTTTCCATTTTTTCTCTGCGTAATGTTAACCTTGCTGAAAGAGAAAATGGAAAATATAGTGTTACACGGACGACAGCAGAGTGATGTGCTTTCAGTACAAAACCATTCATAAAGCCTGTCCTTGTAACCATGGAGATGGAACAAAAAAACACCATGGAGGTCCTTGCACTTGGTGTTTCTACATTTTTTAAAATTCATAGATATTCCATCCATGGCCACCTTATCGCATCCTGAAAGTGGATGAAGTGGTGCGATGATTTTCTGTCTTTGATTAGCCTTCGAGGACAACATTTTCTTGCAGATAAAAACTGTAACGCTCACAGCGTGCGTCTTTGCCCCTTTTTTTAAGAACTCGGTTACTTCAGTTGAGTGCGCCTGCATGACGGGCTGCAGAAACGGCTCCGTGTGTCTGTTTGATGCCCTGATCATTGTCTGCACACTGTCTCATTTTGGATGCCATCAATTTAGATTCTATTACAGTTCAGCACAGCTTCCAAGTCCCAGTTGTGGCACTAATGCAGTCCTTCAAAGCTAAGCTTCTAGTAAATAATGAAAGCCTGTCATGAAGGCTTGTTAGCACTTGTATTACACTGATATTAGCAAACAATCTTCATAACCTCATATGCCAACGGATTTAGCTGATAACTTATGGAACAACCATTTTCTCAGGGTTCTATAAATAAACTGTAAATACAAACAGACACACACACACACACACACACACACACAATGATTTCATGGAAGATATATCTGCGGAGGATCTTTAAACCCAGTGATTTATTCAAACCTGAAATATACTGAAATTAAATTTCAAACATCTCCTAACTTTTCAGGAATCTTTTCTGCCTTTGATCGTTTATCAAGTTTGTGAAAATCTGTCCGTTTTCTGTATGGCTGTTTTCCTTCCAAAATCTTTCCTCTAAGTTTTTGTCTCGTGAAATTCCACCTACACATTTTCCTTTCTTGTAAAGCTCCTCCTTTCCTCATTACTGTCATTTTCTTCCATTTCAACTTTTATCACTGTCCTTTTCTCTTCCTTTGTCCTCACGGCAGATGAGAGCACACTTAAAGGAGTAAACGACTGTAACCCCGCTCCTCAGTGAAGGCTTTAGCAGTGGTTATTACCATATGATTATTAGTGATGGACAATTGGCCTCAAAGTTGTTTCATTATGAAAGAGCTCGCTGGGATCTCATTAGCGCTCTCAGTCTAAGGGCTGCTGCTCAAGCCTGCTCTGCTCTGGGGAATTGCATTTCGATCACCAAGTCTGGAGTTAACAAGGCAACATTAAAGTAATGTGAAAGGTGCAACAGCCAAAAAGAGACAAATTAGTAACCTCCAAGAGTGTCAGAGGTCCTCTAGTCATATAAATAAATTATAGGAGCTGTGCTGGATCAGAGGGCTCCCATGTTATCTTAAAGCATGGCCTGGCGCACCTGCACGGTCCTTGTTTGGCGTGCAGCGCAACCCCTGACGCTGTAGGCATTTGCTTTTCTTTTAGCCTGACAGGAGCATCCATCACAGAAAATGTAATTTCATTTCTTTTCAGCTGTTGATAAAGTTGCTGACTAGTGCCAGTCCTCCCCAAAGGATCAATAGCTGTTTATACAAATAATGTAGGAAAGCACAATACACCAGTCGCATTGCTGGAGGTGACTCTCTCCAAGGGCAGCTGTAGTGCTAGAACCAAGGCAGGCAGCCCGGTGGTTGGCTGTTTGCGGTCTGTACTGTGGATGCACGCCAAATTAACCTCAGAAACCTTAAAGAATAACAAGTAAGTAAACTGACAGTGGAGGTCATCACAACCTCGTTCTATAATTGAATGCAGTAATTGTTTACCAGAACTATTTGTAAGCAGGTCAAACTATTTTTTTGTTGTTGCTTTTAACCCTTTGCATTTATTTTTCTTAATGAATTTTGTTCCCTGTATAAAGATGTCACAACCACAAAAGCCGAAGGCCAAACTCTCCTTGTATGCTAACATTTTCAGCAGCTACAACAGTCGCATTTATTGCAATACATCTGCAATCGTCTTCCGGGTACGGATCTCACATCCTCATCTGATTCTTTGTGAGAACACTGCTTCGGAAAGTGCTGTAATCACCATTCAGATATGGCTGGACCTTTCACTTCAAAACAATCTGAAACTAGAAAATCACTCGGAGATCGCAGACCTGCGCCAAGGCGGCTCAGTCCCCCCCAACACCTCCCATGTTGTAATCTAATTCTAACTTTTTTAGATTCCTTGACCATAAAAACATACCTATACCAGCTGCATTTACACTGACATCATTATTAGTTCAGTAGTTATCCACGAAAATCACTTTTTCAGTAATGGTGGTTTTAGGATCACCCCCAAATTCTAATCACTTGTTCCTAGCCCCATTGCAGACATTTCCTGAAAATTTCATAAAAATCCACCAATAACGTTTTGTGTTATGTTGCTAACTAACAAACAACCAGATAGACAACCAGACGCTGGCAAAAACATCACCTCCTTGGCAGAGGTAAAGAAAAAAAGTATTTCACTTCAATT
Organism: Valencia hispanica; assembly: GCA_963556495.2. Taxonomy (NCBI): domain Eukaryota; kingdom Metazoa; phylum Chordata; class Actinopteri; order Cyprinodontiformes; family Valenciidae; genus Valencia; species Valencia hispanica. Next base: position 32,882,081 of record OY747717.1, on the reverse strand, counting down.
CAGTTTATTTATATAGTGACAATTCCCAACACATGTCTTCTTGAGTTGAGGCATTTTACAAAATAAAAAGTCATTTCAATTCAATCATACATACGTCCCAACTGATCCTACTACTTATCAATGTTGGGGAACATTACTTTAAAAAAAGTAATTGGTTATAGTTACTCACTACTTTTTGCAAAAAGTAACTGAGTTAATAATTGATTTACTCTATAATAAAAGTAACTAGAAAAGCACTCAAAGGGGGCAGACCTCTGCCAGGGCCACTCATAACCGCCTTCCCCAGGATGTCTAATTCTAACTTTCGGTACTTTTCCAATAAAATGTCTGTTGATGAGACACATGGCTGTGTTCGTGCAGTCGCTGTGCTCTTCCAGCAGAGAGGGGAGATTCACACGTGCGATTAATTTTCTGTGCATATGGCGGGAGACAGACGGGAGAGGAGTCTACGATTGCACCGCTGGTCGGTGGGTGGATACACGCCTAATATGGGATCAACCCCATAATTTAATCAGTTGTTCCTGGTCCGATTCCTGAAAATTTCATCAAAATCCGTCTAGAACTTTTTGGGTTATGTTGCTAACAGACAGATGGGCACAAAAACATTACCTCCTGGCAGATGTCAACTAGTTACCAGGGAACTACTGTAAAAAAAACACAGTTGCTATATGTCTAAGAAATAAGATTTTTCTGAGCAGTTTTCAGAAGTCAGTTGAAATGAGTAGAAGAGACAGGTAGCCTACTTGTACAGAACTTTCTATGTTGCACAACAATAGAAAGCAAGAGGTTTATTCTGCACATCAGTGTTATCTTTGGAACAAAAGTAAACAGTTACACGATATAAGGTGTGTTTATCTCTGTAGTCCTAATTAAATAAATCAAACTCACCATCTCAACTGTGACTCGCCATTTCTGCTGCTTCATCGAGTAAGTTTGGCGTTTGTGTGCGTGGCTCGCGTATCCTAGCCTGGGCATAAAAAAACTCTAATCATACAGTTAAGGCAAGATTAAGTAAATGTAGATGCACAAGCCACTGACCAGGGGGCTTAGACTCGTGTCTAAAAGACCTCGCTGAGGCAAACATGATCCATTTTAATTTTTCTGTTCAAGTAAAAATGAGCTTGTGAGCGTTTTTGTTTCTTCACCAGCTTTTTCTGCTACTAAGAAAAGCTGCAAAATAATATTGCTGGCAGAAAGTTTTCCTTGCATTTTTGGGAGCCTGTTACTTCCAACCAAAGGTTTGTTAAACTTATAGAACAATTGGGGTCTTTAAGTATGATTTTGAGAAATGACACTGTGGTTAAAGAATCAACATTTTATCTGAAATGCCTCAGGGGCGGCCGCTGGCAGACATTCAATCCTTTCCTTGCACTTTTTTACCTGACAGGTACTGGGAACTGATTCTTCAGCCAGAATTAAGTAATGAAATATGTGAACGGAAGACAGAGATGCACTCAGTGCAAGTTTACCTTGAACAAAAACTAGATCAATAATTACTAAACGCGGGTTAAAATAGAATTTTATGTTCGCACTTTACTGCCTAAAAATCTGAACTAAAACCACAGTGCTAGCATCAACTAGTTCACACTCAGGTAACGACGTTTTGCTTCAGTTAGCATGGAATCATGTCATATTGAATTACTTACGTCCACTTTTTTTTATTTTTAGATCCATTTAATTTTTTACTGTGTTTTCTGCTTCCAGCTTTAGAGCCTACATTTGGGGCCACTTTTAAAGCACTGCACAGTTGGTGTTCCTCTTTCATAGAATCCCTATTAAGTTTAAGGTCCTTAGGTTACCAAAATTGTCAGCCAAAGATGTCAAAGGATGCATTGAAGTGGTCTGCTCGTATCTGTTGTAGTACTTTCAAGCTCACCTGGATGAACAAGGGTCCAAAAATATATATAAAATGTTTAAGTTTTGCTGTTAAGTTTAAGTTTTGTAGTTTAGGACATGGAATTTCATTTTATATCAAGCTTAAAACAAATGGTTTATAAAATATATTTTTAAAGTGAGGAGAGACGCATATAATTATCAATATCAGCTCTCCAAAGAACAGCTATAGGTCTGAATAAAAGCCTAAGCCTGTGAAAACCCACAAGGCAATGACCAGGCTCCTGCCTTTGCTTTAAAACGCCGGGATTGTTGTTGTTTTTTGTTTGTTTTGTTGTTGCGAAAAGTATCTACAAAGTGCTCAACAGTATTTCCAGCTTCTATATTTAGTTTACTCCCAAATACAGCACCATTTAATGACACCAGGATGAGCTGGGCCTAGTTCAGGCTTGTCACTTGAAAAAAACCAACCTCGGTGAGTTCAAGGTTCTCGAAAGTCAGACAAATCACTGCATGTTTTTTTAAGCTAATAAACAAAAATATTGATGTTTTCCCATTTATTTAAAATCAGTTTCTACCATTATTTAGTCCGTTTTGTTAGTGCTTTTGAGAGTTTTCTTATTTTTGGGAGGAACTGCAGTAGATAAATGTTGCCCGAGGCTTTGTGGAATTTTTATTGAACAGCTAAATTAAGAACAAATTATTCCTAAACAAACAGATCGATAATCATAACACTCAATGGTGGTGCACTAGTCTCCTAGGACATTTCCTAGCTGCACGTTGAAGATTTCCCATTCAGCACAGAGGTTTGGCATTTCTCTATAAAACCTCCCACACATTTTCTCTAAAATGTTTTCCAGTTCAGTGGTTAGAAAACAATTCCACCTGCATGAGAACTTTCTGCCCCGTCTCCCACCTTTACCACAACACCATCACCTCCTCCTCGTCTTCCTCCTCCTCCCTCTCTCTCTCTCTCTCTCTCTCCCCCATTCTCTCGCTCTCTCAGCTCAGGCACATGAGCAGACTTTGGAGACACAACCCTGAGGTTTGTGGTTCTTCACTCAATATTTCCTCATCAGAAGGAAGTGGCAGGCTGACAGCAGAGAGGGGAGAGTGCAGAAGCTGGCTGTGGAACATTAATGAATGGCTGGTTGATGTGCTATAGGCTAAACCTCCAACTTTGAACCCAAGACCTCAGATACACAGCACTCCAGTAAGCACTTATGCTACATGTTGTCTTTTTTCCACACTACCTGCCTGCAGAGCAGGGTGTGCAGGAGGGGATGTGATTAATTAATGGCATTGATTGAGTTCTGATTCTTTGCACTTCCCTAAGGTCACAATGCAGACAATCTCGGCTGCCTCTATATACAGTACGAGTGTTGCAGTGTGGAAAAAAAAGATGGCAAAGAAAATACAGTGGAAATAATACAGCAAGTCAGATAACGCAGGAAGCCACGGAACGTTGTCGCAATGGAAGAGGCATGCGGCAGAAAGCCGGCAAACACGTGGTGACTCGAACACGAGGTCTATACAACATATAGACAAGAAAAAGCACTGAAGAAATAAAATGTGTGTGTTAACTGCATGGTGAATTGCCTCATCATCAACTCACCTGATGAGTAAGTCAGCAACCTCACATTTTAATATCAGCTGCAACTCGAGTTCCTCTAAGCGGGCAAAAGCATTTATAAAACATGAAGCCAGCTTTTTTTATTCAATTATTGAACAAGTTCCCTTTCACAGGGAAGGGCCAGTTGTGAAGCGGCAGAGGAGGTTAAAGCTTTGCTGAGGACAATAAATGAAAGAGCAGAAGTGATGAGAAAGAGAATATAGCTAAACTTTAAATGACGTTCCCATTTAAATCCAGAGTTCTGTCCTCTGCCACTGTCAAAAACCGATTTCACGGCTCTTTTGAGACTTTTTATTCTTCTTCTTCAGAACTACATTACTAATCTGAAGGGTATTAAATATGCAGCATACAGTTACATGTAATATTGACCCCAATGTGTCATTTAAAGTTAATAACAGCACTCATTCCCACAGAAGTGTTATTATTAGCTTGTTGCGGTGGTATTAGTACAGCTATGTTCATTTGTAGTATTTGGAGAAAATCAACTAGCTGACTGTGCCTTTAAGTACCTATCAAACAGGTAACAAGAATGCTTTCCCCAATCCAATTACACTGCTTTGAAAAAGTATTCACACACCCCTGAAAAATGGAAGTGTTTTGTGCATTTGTATTCAGTCCCCCTTTATCTGTTACCCCCAAATTAAAATCCAGTGCAACCGTGCCCGATTTAATAAAGTCCAACTCTGGGTAATTTAGTCTTAACATGCCTACAGCTTATCTGTGAAGGCCTCAGGGGTTTGTTGGGGAGCAACAGTTAATGAACAGGAGAATGACAGCTGATTGACTGATGCATAAGTATGGACTTTACGGAAAAGTGAAGAATGAAAGGCAAAATAAATCACTTTAGAGTTTGCCACAAACTCTGTTTACTCGAGACCAAATCTGATGTTTCTGGCCTTCATGTAAAGTGTGTGGTGGAAGCTTAATACTGCCCAACACAATGGAAAGACAGTAGAATCTTGACAGTGAAACATGGTGGTGGTAGTTTCATGCTCTGGTCAGATGAGACTAAGGTTGCACTTTTTGGACTACACGCAAAACGCGATGTGCGACCAAAGCCATTACTGCACATTACCCTGAACAGACCCCACTGTGGAACATAGTGTTGGTCTAAGCTGCAAGGAAAATTTTTTATGCAACATGAACGCTGGTCAGAGTTGATTGAAGCGTAGATGGAGGTAAGCACAGGGCGATCCTGGACAACAACTAATTCAGATCAAAGCATTCTCATGTTTTCAAGTGTCTATTTTACAGAAAATAATGAGCAAAAGCAAAGTGTGGACTCGGGGGGGCTGAATACAAATGCCACATTCGGTGGAGAGTTTTATCTGTACAGTATTTTTTGTAGACCATGTATTGTTTTGCTTCTTCATAATTATCCATTACTTAGTTTTGGTCTATCAAAGAAAATCTCATGTGGAATACAGTGAATTGTGCAGCTGCAGCGTGACAAAATTGAACAAGGCATACGAATATTCCTGCAAGGCACTGTATGCAGGTTTTTCTTTTTTGCACAAAGTCTTTTACATTCTACCTAAACAACTTATATTTGCTCTGATATTTCAGTTTATTTTCACTGGTTTAAAACCAGGGTTTTACGTTTGATTCCAAGTGGATGATCTTTGTATTAGTCTGTCACTACTGTATTTCTAATTCTTTTTCTTGACCTGCTAGGGACTACAGATGAAAATTAGCCATTGGCTAAATCTGGGATATTTTCATTGCTATGTTCATTAATGTGCATTGTCCCTTTGAAAAAAACAAAAACAAGCCTATTCTAGAAATTCGTATTGTTTTAACTCAAAGATTGGTGTGTAGGTCATGAATAGTACAGAGCATACATTCAATTTGCTTCCACAAAAATGTCGAGCACACTGACTCTGACTATTTGCATTCCCTCCTGCAACAGCAGACTCATTTTAACCTGTTGTTGATATCTGAACTCAGCCCAATGACTCTTTCACAAGGATTATCATTAACTCAACTTTTTTTTTTTTTTTATATCTCAACTCCTACTTAGAGCATGAGTGACCCAATGTAATTTCTCCATAATTGCACGGGCTGGAAAATGTCTGTGCGTCTGATGGGTCCAGTAAGGGACATGACGGCCCAGTTTCAGTAAGTGATGAGAGCGGGGGAAAAATAGACCGCTTGATTACCCCTGACACCGCTCAATCTGCGCTCCTGCCATTCAAGGTTACTGGGCCTCTTCACTACATGAATGGTCAAATATAGAAGGACACAATTATGATCTAGTTTTTTTCCTGTCTTAGTTTCAGCTCTGAAGTATAAAGGGTTTTTAGATTAATTATGCATAAGGTCAGGTTGGAATTGTGTTGGAATGAACACCTGTGACCTCGACAACTGGGCCTATCAGCCTCATTAATACTGACATCATCATTAGTATCAGGGTCATCAACACCCTCAATTACTTCCACCACTGCCAGTCATCAGTAATGTCACTGTCAATGTTGTCACCATCATTGTCATTATCCCAAGCCCCCCGAATGCTAATTTCTATTTGATATTCATCACTCCGCATCTGTGAATCTGAGATGAGCAATTCCTTCAGTAACAATTATTTACTCTCAGCATTTTACCATTCAAGCAGGAGTGCCAGATGAACAGGGAAGGCCATAGCGGCCGTGAACAAAACACTCCCTGGAGGAGAGGGTACTGATGGTTTTTCTAATGCGTAATGAACAAAATACACAGATATGCTGGAGCTGTCCCTCAGGCCAGGGAAACAAGAAGGCCCTACTCCCCAACCCATCCTCATTGGCACAGCAATCCCAGACGAAGAAAAAGAAAGTGGAAGCTAATGCGTACACTTCATGACTAACAACACCTGTCCAGGTCTGCAGCCATGACGATGCATCAGCTAAATGAAATCAAATATAATTGGATACATCGCCTTTGTCCTCTGAAGCATAAAAGGCTCCTGTTAAAGACGAGTCGACCAGTGATATGCAAACATTAATGCATATTTGTAGCCTCCTGACCAACAGGAAACATATGAGCACACATAATAAAGTTGGGAAAAAAAACATTTTTACATTTCGACTGGCTTTATTGGGGGGCTTTAGGCTCAAACAGCTTCTATTTGAAGCCAAATGTAATTACCTTTTGAAGCGCTGCCTTCCGTTTTAATGGCGGGATGTGATCGAAACAGACTCAATGTATGTTTCATCTGTTTTCTCTATGTACTGACACTCCAATTACCAAGAAACTATGTATGAAACCTCAAAAACTGAGCACTTGCTCCTTTCAAACAGAACCGGCTTTCCCCTGAACACTAGACTCAAACTCTATTACTGTGTTAACACTCCATTCCACTTTGAAAATCAAAACCTTTCTTTTTTTATTCTTGCTCCACTAAAGTGCTGTGCTGAAGACACAATCTTCAAATTACAAAGATACGCGTAAAAAAGTTAGGGGAGTTTAGTCGACATGTGTAAAACTTTTTACTTCACGACAGCTGAAACAGAGCAAGCACACTTTCTGCGGGGTTACTATATTTTTGTCTCTTTTGTGTCTCTATTTGTCAAGCTGTAGCACTTTAAACATTGCACTTTAAGACCCTGAGGCTGACAGGAGCAGAAACTTGAGTAAAACAAGATGCTGTGGAATCATTTTGTCAGCTCACATTTTAGGTCCTACTTCACAGAAAGTTGCAGTCAAAAATTAAAAATTTTTTTCCGTGTGTTCTCTATTAGTTTGTTCACCAAACGTGATTATTTAGCATTTTGCCAATCTGCAGAGGAATATGTTTGGATTAAATTTATGTTGTTTGTAAATGAATTTAAGTACTTTATTTCATTTACGATATTTGGAGAAAAACATGAAACAGGTTCGGAGCAGTTACAAATGTTGCCAATTTAAAACAATTATTTGAAATAGACAATTTACAATCTATTCTTAAAAGCAAATTTCTGAGAAATATATTTTGACTATCTTATAATCATTAAATATTAATCTTGCTGACAGCTGGAATCAACCTCCTCCTAGCTTAATGGGGGCTAAAATACGTTTCTTTTAATTACGGATGTCCTTCTAAAGATTTTTATCCCTGATGCTGAATTATTTATGGTTAGACATACAGTGTCCCAGTTCAATACTTTATTAAAGTCAACACCATGTAGAGTATAAGCTAACCTCTGAATCTTTTAAGAGCAGTAAAATAACACACCTTCGTTAAGAAGTACAGTTGTGGCCAAAAGTTTTGAGAATGACACAAATATTAGTTTTCACAAAGTTTGCAGCAAAACTACTTTTAGATCTTTGTTTCAGTAGTTTCTGTGATTTACTGAAATATAATTACAAGCACTTTGTACGTTTCAAAGGCTTTTATTGACAATTACATGACATTTATGCAAAGAGTCAGTATTATATTTGCAGTGTTGGCCCTTCTTTTTGAGGACCTCTGCAATTCGACTGGGCATGCTCTCAATCAACTTCTGGGCCAAATCCTGACTGATAGCAACCCATTCTTTCATAATCACTTCTTGGAGTTTGTCAGAATTAGTGGGTTTTTGTTTGTCCACCCGCCTCTTGAGGACTGACCACAAGTTCTCAAAGGGATTAAGATCTGGGGAGTTTCCAGGCCATGGACCCAAAATTTCAACGTTTTGGTCCCCGAGCCACGTAGTTATCCCTTTTGCCTTATGGCACAGTGCTCCATCGTGCTGGAAAATGCAATGTTCTTCACCAAACTGTTGTTGGATTGTTGGAAGAAGTTGCTGTTGAAGGGTGTTTTGGTACCATTCTTTATTCATGGCTGTGTTTTTGAGCAAAATTGTAAGTGAGCCCACTCCCTTGGATGAGAAGCAACCCCACACATGAATGGTCTCAGGATGCTTTACTGTTGGCATGACACAGGACTGATGGTAGCGCTCACTTTTTCTTCTCCGGACAAGCCTTTTTCCAGATGCCCTAAACAATCGGAAAGAGGCTTCATGGGAGAATATGACTTTGCCCCAGTCCTCAGCAGTCCATTCACCAGACTTTCAGAAGATCAATCTGTCCCTGATGTTTTTTTTGGAGAGAAGTGGCTTCTTTGCTGCCCTTCTTGAAACCACTGTCACTGTGCGTGCAGATGCGCTCACACCTGCCTGCTGCCATTCCTGAGCAAGCTCTGCACTGGTGGCACTCCAATCCCGCAGCTGAATCCTCTTTAGGAGACGATCCTGGCGCTTGCTGGACTTTCTTGGACACACTGAAGCCTTCTTAACAAGAATTTAACCTCTTTCCTTGAAGTTCTTGATAATCCTAGAAATTGTTGATTTAGGTGCAATTTTAGTAGCCACAATATCCTTGCCTGTGAAGCCATTTTTATGCAACGCAATGATGGCTGCAGCCGTTTCTTTGCAGGTCACCATGGTTAACAATGGAAGAACAATGATTTTAAGCATCACCCTCCTTTTAACATGTCAAGTCTGCCATTCTAAACCAATCAGCCTGACATAATGATCTCCAGCCTTGTGCTCGTCAACATTCTCACCTTAGTTAACAAGACGATTACTGAAATGATCTCAGCAGATCCTTTAATGACAGCAATGAAATGCAGTGGAATTTTCATGGCAAAGAAGGACTATGTAATTCATCTGATCACTGTTCATAACATTCTGGAGTATATGCAAATTGCTATTATAAAAACTTAAGCAGCAACTTTTCCAAATTCCAATATTTATGTAATGCTTGAAACTTTTGGCCACGACTGTATATACTTAATTACCAATGATGTTCTAAACATTGAAGTATCCATTTATCTGAATCTGCTAATATTTTATCAAAGCATCCAGTTATATTTTTCAATAAACAGTCATCTTGTTTCTATTGCCTATGTATTTATCTGATGGTGTTTGCTATAATGTGAGGCTAGTTAATATATTTACTCTGTTTTTATATGACTTGTTGATTGTTCAGCTGATAGGTATTTTTGTGTGAATAAAACTTACAAACAGATAAATGTTTTTCTCTTATTTCCTAACGTTTTCTTTGAAAATCATACAACATAATGACTGGTGTTTCAGCTGCACGGCAACAAAAAACATTACAAACAGTACAACAGCAGCTATTGAGGGTAAGTTTAGCAACGGTTGTCAATACCTAAATGTTAATCAGAACCGAAAAATGAACTTCTTGCAATGGAAGTTTTTTTTTATTTTATTGGGCTATGGGTGATTTCCCAGGGCGACAGTAAAAAATGGGCATGGGATAGGGGGAAATTGAAAACTTATTTGTCACAGTAATTTATGTGCACTGCACTTTGTTCGTACTTGAATTTAGATGATTCCCTACAATTGATTAGACTGATTAGAAGATAGCAAAAGAAGGGCCTCTTCCAGGATGCCATTCATGCAGAGTAAGAATAAATAAACATTTATACACATAGATTTCCTTAGCAATATATTCAATATGGGTAACTGAAAATAATTAAACCCAGGTTTTATGTTGATACACATGGAAGTCAAACAAAGTGGGATAATTGGCTTGACGTATAAGACTAATAGGCCAAAAGATTTTTCCTTCTAATTTCCAACTCTTGCAGAATTGTGACCAATTATAAAACGTTCAATTTGTATTTTTTCTCTTTCTTGGTATATCAGAGTAAATATTTTGGATGGAATGTTTTAGTATCCATAGCGACAAAACAGGGCCTTCACTGAGAATGAAAGAAAAGACTGAAACAAAAGCTCAAATCATGCTGGAATCACAACTGGCAAAAGGTGCAGAAAGGAATTAAAGGCAAAAAAAACCCAACGATTTGGGGTTTTCTGCTGGTGTTCTTTACAGAATAAACAGTTCTTTCCAAGGGTCATATAATGTGTGCAATATTTTTTCACAGGCAAGCCAAGATGCTGTTTAGAAAAAAACAATCTTAGCTCATCAAATGTGGAGGTGGTAAAAATCAGTGCAATTCAACAAACGAGTTTTTGACTGACTGACTCTTTTCTGAAAGAGTGTAAAATAATTACCACAAGCAAGTATTTTCCAGGGCTGAACACTTTGTTGTCGCAATTAATCACTTGAATTAGCTCTTGAAGATTTTCTGGAGCAGAACAAATGGAGAAAAACAATGCCCTTATTGAATTTTCGTTCTATTTTAAGACTTTGTATTTCCTCTGCTATGATAAGCTGTCATTACAGTGTATTAAAATTAATCTCTGAGAAAAGAATCTAAACATATTTCACTCCTTAGAGTTACTAAGTGAATGTAGCTCACCACTTAATGTGCTAACTGCTTTACAGTTTGAATTGATCTACAACCTATTGTACTACCCTTTCTAATTATTATAGCCATAATTTTCAGTCAAACTTGACTAAACATTAATACCTTAAAAAAAAAAAACAATAAACAAGTGCGTAAGACAAAGTGTACATTTTTAAGAAATGCTTACAACATATGTGTCTTTTCGATCACCCCAAGGTTAACTATGATCATCAGATTTGACACAAACATTAATACCAGCTTATTCGGTTACAGTTGGGAATGCTTTAAGCATGAGAGTTAGACCTGGTATTAAAAATCACACCAGAATGTATTCACGCTACACAGTGTCGCTCTACTAAGGCTTCAAAATGTTGAAAATGCACAGATTTTTCCTGTTAAACCGGCACGAAACATGTTACTCTAAAGTGAAAACGGCAGATGCAGCCAGCTCCTAACAAATATGAATCTTCAAAGATTTCAACCAAGAGTTTTAAAACTTCAGCAGAAAAAAAATCTTATGAATATTCTCTACAATTAGCAGGCAACTGTGCTTGAGTTTAACAATGTTGTTCAACGTTTTTTTTCGTGTATGTTTGTTTCTTAACCGGGAAGCAACCATTGAATAACTCCCCTGCTCATTGTGTGCAAGAATAAAAAGCAGTCAGATTGCTCAAATAATACAGTTAGAAGTGTCACAGCAATCCCAAAGGACAGTATGAGCGAAGCCATCATCAATCTGTCTTGAGCGCGTTCACACTCATTCCAAAACCTAAATGAGCGTGATACGATTGGCCAAGAACAATGCCAGATCTGACGGAACTACTGAGTCCAAACATATCTCCTTTTAAAAGGTTAATTGTGTACCCTGTTGATCAGCACAACATTCCTGCAAACCAAAAAGTAACAATAACTAAGCGAATTTATTGGAACAACCCATCCGCCTAATTAACATTCAGTATGGTAATCTTTCATCACACTCTAATGCAGTGTTTCTCAAACTATGGGGCGAGCCCCACTAGTGGGGCGCAGAGGTATTGCAGGTGGGGCGTGACATCAACTGGATTTAAATAGCTTTTTCCCCCTAAATTCTATCGTTGTGAATGTTTCACTGCACTGTAAATTAAATCAACCAACTCCCCCCTCTCACAAAATTAAACACACTCAAATAAATTAGCAATTGTGATCATCATTGAAAAACAGAACCGTGACCTGAAACATCGGGCTGGGAGTTTGACGTCGGAATATATTGCAGCAGAACAAAACAAGCTTAAGTAGCCGCATTATCAGAGATTCCATCTACAAAATGGACAAATATCTTAAAAGATCAGGGAACGATTCAGAGTAAGAGAAGTCACACGGTCAACCACGGAGGAAATACAGGGATGAGTATCTTGCTCCTTATTTTATTTTGTATTTTTGAAAGCTTTGTATATGTGATAAAACTACAACTTTTATTTTCTCCAACTGTGAGCTGAAGTTCTACATGTAGCAACTACTGACAGCATATATTTCTGAGCCGGTTTTATAACAGTGCGCAACCCCTTTTTCCAAATAATTAATACCTGTAGTAAACTTGTAGACTAACTCGGCTATTTAAATAAATAAAATACTTTAAAAATCAGGCGTGGTCACCATTCTGTTGGGGCGATAAAAGCAGGGGGGGCTTTGTGCAAAGTGGGGAATGACAAAAAAAGTTTGAGAAACACTGATCTAATGTATTAAAAGACTTAAAAATATCCACAAATCCTTGTGCAAAATTAGTGTTAAGAGACATACTTTGGTTCTCCAACTGGTACACTTTAAAAAATAAGGAACAAAAATTCTAAAATATAAGTTCTGTTGTAGGGTAGGTGAGAAATAAAAATAAAACAATATCTACAAATAAAATTCAAAAGCTACAAACAAAATAAAATGGAGACTGAGTATCTAGAGATGAAAATTTGTGAAAAAGTGGCTGACGCTATTGGCAACCATAAGTTATTCGATAGATAGATAGATAGATAGATAGATAGATAGATAGATAGATAGATAGATAGATAGATAGATAGATAGATAGATAGATAGATAGATAGATAGATAGATAGATAGATAGATAGATAGATAGATAGATAGATAGATAGATAGATAGATAGATAGATAGATAGATAGATAGATAGATAGATAGATAGATAGATAAAAAATTGACGCATTAACACAGGTTGATTGTTAGAATTAACATGATTAATTATTTTAACACATTAACGTATGTACAGGATGACCCGCTCTGTTAATCCTACATTTCAGCCCACGCTGTGTTCAGTGGTCCTCACATAAACAGCATGGCAGACCCGAGCTACATCTATATTTCCATGTGAATGTCTCTTCTCAGTCACAGGACAGATTGATGGATTATCATCTACGTCACTTCCTGCCCTGCTGCACGTGTAGTCTGCAGAAGGAGACGCAATCAGGTGTTGTAAGCAATCAGAAGAAGCGATTGGAACAAAGCAGATGATTAAAAATGCAACAATCTGCATCGATCACTTCACATCAGGTAAGCCTTGGCAAACAAACAAGCTAACATAGCTAACCAACACTGCAGCTGTGAGATAACCGCAAATAATAACAGTGGAATTATATAAAGGTCGGTGCCACACCATTTGCGCTCATGCTAATAAACAAATAATCCCTCTATTGTTCAGAAGAATACAATTCAATTAAAAAAAATATTTATTTATCCCAGAGGGAAAATAAGTGTTGCTCATACTATTTAATGCTTTAAAAGGAGTCATAACCTAGTATTATCTTGGATACCCACGCTCTGTTATAGTATTTCAGGCCTTTCTAAAAAAAAAAAAAAAAAAAATCGAAAAAAATAAACACAGAGCTACTTTGACCCTTATTTCTGAAGGCATTATTGTCTCGCGAGATCTGATGCGATACTTTGGCTGTCGTAGACGGTCCATGTAATAATGCAAATGAGGGGCGCATTGATTGGTGGCAGGAAGGAGGGGGGTTGACACCGCAGGTACTGCTTCAGCATATCTAACCCATATCTACTACTCCCGCTAGCATACAATAGCCATATCAGCAGTTAGCTGCTGTTTGTTACACACAGCAGAGCAATAAAAACACAGCCTTACCGTTTCAATTGCAGGCAAGGTTCTGATTGTTGGAATGGCCCCTTTTTCCAAACGGAGCTTCAATGCCAACTTCGCCTGATATTGTCCCAAATTCGTAAAGGATTCCGGCGTAAAAAAATAGAAAAAATATTTCCATGTTGATTCTGGCAGTCAACAACAGAGCAACTCATGTGTTGCACTACGTTTCTGGTAGAAATGGTTTTAACTGATTTAGCTGATTAAAATAAAAGGCTGTCACGAATATGTCTTCTTCATGTATCATTGCGTGAAGAAACTTTCTGCATCTTTCACGGTGGAGTTCGTACTTCGAATCGGTGATGTGTCGGTCGCGAACGAACCGGCTCTAAGAGCTAACTCTTTGAAGTGAACGATTGGAGTCGGCTCGTCATTGGGAGCCGATTTTTTTATTTTTTCATTCCCCCCTGCTTGTTTTGGTACATTTGGTACACATCATTTTGCATTAATTTTTTTAATAAATACCCTTTAAGCAACAGAAAATCCGAGGAGCCGAAAGAGCCATTTCTTTATGGTGAGTCAAACCAAAAGAACTGGCTCTCCAAAAAGAGCTGGAATTCCCATCACTAGAATTCAGTAATGGCGGCGCTCGACTGAATATGAGGGGGAGAGGGGCGAGGGGGAGAGGGGAGAGGAGCAGGGCGGGCTTCCTGCAGCATAGGTAGGTCTGCGATGTCTATATATGGTTTATCCTGCGCCGACTTGACGTCAAGTCGGCCAGAAATTAAAACCACGTATTTGAGTGCGCGTGCACGTGGGCTGGTTGACGAACCCAGGGGTAAACAAACGCTTCACTTTTAAATATCGGCTTCAGTGTATAATCGTTAGGCAATCATAACATACCTTTTTTCTCATGGAAAAGTGAAAATTACAGGTCATGACTCCTTTAAGGAGCTGTAGATCCTGATGGCTGCACGTATGAAGGATCTCCTGTAGCGGTATGTGTTGCAGCGAACCTGAAGAAGCCTCTGACTGAAAACACTGTGTTGTTGTAGGATAGTCCAATGAAAAGGAGGCTCAGGGTTGTCCAATATTAATACGAAACAGTCGACTTTACATTCAGAAAAGGTTAACCAGTTGGGTTGCTTTAGCAACTGGCTAAAAGATAAATAGGTTAAAAGGGCCACGTGTAAATGTGATAGTGGAATTCAAAACAAAAGTTCCGTGGATCTCTCCTGTATTTCCTTAAAAGAGAAACAGCATCTGGGTTTGTCCTTTATTTACACAAAATATGGTTGTTTTTCAGTCATATTTAGGAATGTTAGTAAATCATGAATACAGCTACCCTGTGATTAATTACATTCAAATTTTTAATTGTTTGAGATCACATTCATACAGACACACACACACCAATATATAATAGTTTAATAGCTAATCAGTTTTAAAACTTGAATGAAAATAAACTTTTTTATTTGTGCTAAAATACAATTTTAATCATTTTTACAATAGCCAGGTAGTGTTGAAACACCTTATGGATTCTGTTAAACAGGTTCTTAGAATCATTGTTCTTCTGAATGATTTAGACGTCAAAGAAAGTGTGAGTCCAGTAACTTAGCGGCCACCCTCATTTCATGGACTGCAGATCGTGAATACACAAACACACACATACAGACTGCAATAGGAAATAAGGCTTCAAACAACAAGAATTAGTTGGACTGTAGTGTAGGTGTAGAGCACGCTGTTTTTGAAATGGTGGGATGAAAACAGAACTGCTCAAATTAAGACAAAGTGCAAACCTACCTAGAGAGTCAAGATGAGAACTTTGCCCGTTGAATATTTAAAAAAAGAACAACTGCAGGGAAGCAGGAGGCAAGAGAAAGCAGAGAAACGCAAAGGGCAGGGAGTGAAATGCCTCCAGGACAACCCCCCCACCACCATCTTTGAAACAGTAAAACAAAAAGTACAAGACTTGGAAAACCCAATAACGGAGAAATGAGCTGAAGAGGGCACCTCGCGGTCTCCCACACCCATCAGCTAGCAGTGGGAAGCAGGCCTGTATGTGGTTAGTCCACCGGGACTATCAAGCACGGGTCAGATCGATGTATGCCCTTAACGCAGATCAGAGCTTGACAACTCCCCTCGGTGTTGGCATTTCTGAGTGAACAGCAATTGCCCACCTCCACAAGAGTGAATAACATCAAAAGTGATGGATTCCAAAAGCTTTGTTGTAAATGAGAATCTGGAGGCAACGATTAAACCAAAAAATACACAGCCAGCCGCTGTTTGGGAATTAAGCTCGTAATACGCAAGGATGCCAACTCTACAAAAAGCAAACTCAACCCCTGACACATTGCTGTAAGTTTATGCAATTTATTTGCTTATGTTTATTGCATACATTTGCATCAAATGATAAAGTTCTATGTTTTTAACTAAGGATTTCATCAAGAGAAACTTTTGTTCTTGCCTTTAATTTTTTTATTTTTTTTACATTTAGAAAAATTAACAGATTTCTCACTCAACACTATTTTCTTTATTACCATAAATTAGGGACTATATTTCACTTCAACCATTATGGGATACTTTCAGTGAAAAATCAGTTTACTTTGTGAAACATGGAATTCAGAAAAAAGAAAGTAAATGGATTTGGGTAAAAAGAAAATGAAACTGAGTTTTTAGGGTCCAACTTGGGCCCTGTCTGACAGAAATGATCTGAGCTGGTCATTAACATTGTCTATATCTGAATGAAACCACAAATCCACAATCAAGGATAGCTTTGTTTCTTTCCATCATTCAAGTTGGTTTGTGAACCCCATGTCCTTACACAGCATGCTCTGTGGTTATGGAACCAAAGGGGGTGTGGTTTATCCACCCCAGCAATGCACAGGATGTATGGTGGATTCCCTATGAGGAAATCCCCTAAAGGGCTTTTCAGATGCATTCAATGCTTTAAACAGGGACGGATATAGGAATTGAAGACGACCCGGGGCTTAGCCCAGAAGACTGATGGATTTATTTATGTTTTTTAGCATGTGATTGTTGCTTTAAATGAAACGGCATCTCAACTTTTAAATTCTAACCACGTTAAAGCCGATGAAAAGCATTAGACTACACATTTTAACAATATGATTTGATGAAGCAAAACAACACTATTAATCAACGTTATTAACTATCAACTATGCATCTTATTGTCTTATGATCCTGGTATCTGCTGTTTTCCTATGCTGTTCTTCTTTTTACCTATTTTAATATCTAGTTTATTTGCCTATTGCACACCTTTTTTATATGACATATATTCAATTTTATTTTTATTAAAAACTTACATTTCCAACCAGGCCTACAGAACAGATATACATGCACTTTAAAAAAAAAAAATTTTCTTACGTGTCCTGTTTGGTAGTGTGGAGCTCAGAATTGGTGTCTGAGTACCAAGTAGAAGCCCAACAGATTTACTTTCACAAGCGGAGCAGTACAGCATGCACTTTATATAACATACAACACACAATATATATATATATATATATATATATATATATATATATATATATATATATATATATATATATATATATATATATATATTTTGTATGTTATATAAAGTGCATGCTGTACTGCTCCGCTTGTGAAAGTAAATCTGTTGGGCTTTACCTGAGTTTTTACCTGTCTAAGTAAAAAATCCCTAGAACGTCTGCAGGTTGTCCAGAAGGTTAGGTTAATCACTAGGTCACCTAAATATTCCCATATCACCCCTTTATTAATCCAGCTGCACTGGCTCCCCATTCACTACAGAGTACATTTTAAAATTCTGGTTTTAACATATAGAGCTCTGAACGATCAAGCCCCATTTTATATTGGAGAGCTTTTGCAGTCATATGTCCCTAGCAGGTCCCTGAGATCCAGTGATCAGGGCCTGCTGGTTAAAAAGAAAACTCGGCTGAAAACAAAAGGTGACAGAGCCTTTGCAGCAGTGGCCCCCTCCTTGTGGAACTCCCTTCCTCTCAGCCTGAGATCTGTGTACTCTGTGATCTCTTTTAAAAAGCAGATAAAAACGCATCTTTTTAAACTCGGCTTTGAATAGTTTTATTTTGTTTTTCTGTCTCCTGTGTTGTTTTTTATTGTAAAGCACTTTGTGATTTTTATCTTGAAAGGTGCTATATAAATAAAGTTTTACTTACTTTTACTTAGTGTGAAATGAGGTCGGTTTATCATTGCAGCCACATTCCTTCTTGTGATTTTCCTATTATGCTCTTATTTAATGGCACTACCACAAGTTGTTTAACAACTAATGTACTAATGTCCAATGATCTACTTTGTTTTGGCTATTTACATTCTCCTCAGGAAATGAACTATATATATATATATATATATATATATATATATATATATATATATATATATATATATATATATATATATATATATATATATATATATAGTTCTTCAAGCAAAATAAGAACTTATGTATGACACTGAGATAAAAACTGTTTCAATAAATAACATGTTTTCCAAAAATGTATCACATTCATATCCAGGACACAGAAAATCATGTCATTGTTTAGAAGAACTCACTAATAAAAGAGAATCCTGAGTGTGGTGACATTACCTCAAACATTTTTTTTCTGTGTTTTAAACAGCAAAATCCACCTATAAGGTTTTTTGGCAACTTGGTAATTTCATATTAAATTGGCATTTAATTAGAAACATAAACTTGGGATGATTTACATTGGATTTTCACATCAAGGTTTATCATTAAAGCTTCGTTTAAAGGTGAGCTCCTTAAATCTAATAAATATTGTCAGCTTTAGCTTTAAGTTTCAAACATTTTATGCTGAAATGTGTTATAATTTAGGGCTAAAACTGGTTAAGAAAGAAAATCTCCCCTAAACTTTAAAAATAATGCAAAAATTAACTTATTGTAACTGCGTCTGGATTTGACAGAACATCATTTCCTTCCGATAAGGTACAAGTCATAAGTCCATGTCTGGAAAGGTTGACAGAATCTAGAACACCTCATGGAAGGAAAAAAAACATGCAAGGTGGTATTTTAGGCCCAATTACCCATATGTTTGTGACAACTGACCTTTTCACACTGTTGCTGCTTGGACTTTCAGGCTGTGCACCAGTTACCGGCTATCAAAAATGGTTTATTGAAGTGTTTATTCATAGCCTTTCCCCCAAAGGTTAGATTAAGCTTTCACACTCACTGCCCATCACGTTTCTAAATGCATGTTCACAAATAGGACGACATTAAAGCAGAAGAATCAGCATGTCTGGTGAGTTAAAAATCTTCATTTTCAAAGTCCCTTTTTCTCACATCAAATACTAGCTGTCATTCAACCGTGACATAGTTATAATCCTACTTTCTTTCAGCTTCTTCCAAATGAGATTTTACAGCAGCTTTTAATTCTTTTGTGGTACATTAAGGTTTCAGAGGCAATTACCCAGCGATGGGACATTCATCCTAAATTTGAACCATGCAACTTTTGACTAAATTGCTTATGGCCTTTTGTGACCAGTAAGATACTGATAATAAAAAACTACTGAGAACACTAAACTGCAGCGACATCACTTTCTGGCCTTACTAAAGGCTAAACATTTGGCCAGGTTTGTTTCGAATCAAGAGTATGCAGATACAAAGAAGGTCAGTCATATAAATACGGTTGACTATAAAAATCTGTGAACATCTGTGTCTTTCTAGATAAATACTTTTAAAATCTTGCTTTTTATTTTTGAATTGTTTTAACAAATGTAAAAGATTATTTTCCTCTCTAAACCTAATTTAAGTGCATCCAGCAGACCAAAAAAGACCATAACATTTACAATGAATCCCTAAATCTCTTAAAATGTAAAATGAATCAAACATTTTACACTTATATTTTAAACTACCAATCTTTTATGTACATTTACTGTTATCGTATGTAACAAGTCATATGTTTTACTGTTGAAGGTCATCAGTCCATCCCAGGGCAACACAGAGACACACTGGACAAACAACCATGCACACACTCCTACCTAAGGGTAATTTAAAAAAGACCAGTTAACCTAATAGTCATGTTTCTGGGCTGTGGGAGGAAGCTGGAGTACCCAGAGAGTACCCATACATGCAGGAGAAAATGCAATCTCTATGCAGAATGACCCCAGGCTGAGATTCGAACCCAAGACCTGCTTGCTGCAAGGAAACTGTGTGCAGCCTGGAAAATGACTCATTGAGATTCATTAGTTGATTAAAAAGTTTTGTGAGTTAATTAAACAATACAAATACCAATTGTGTGCAGCAATATTCTTAACAGACTAGTCACAAGGCAACCAACGATATTTACACAGCTGTGACTCAGAAAAAAAACAACACACACCATTTTAAATTCTACCATCCTGTGAATTTTCAATCTTGCTCCCACCTGCATACATAAATGGGGTTGATGAAAGATGCTTCGCTCGTTCTTCTGCAGTTGTTAAAACATTTGTTGGAAAATAACTTTAAGAGCAAAGTAAACAGAGGTAAATCTGGGAGAGGAAAAAAAAAACCTTTAACCTTGACATGTAAAACCTTTAATTTTTGATGCACTAAAATGTAAGATCTTGTGAAATATGCAAGGCAATGTAATAGAGCATCAGTGATTGGCAAGCCTTTTCCTCCTTGGATTTGATTACCTAAAAATAAACTCAGACTCAGATATGAGGCACATTTACATCCTGAAACATAAATAAAAGATCGAGATTCTTTACTAGTAAAATCTGGATACATCAGTTAATTTCTACACTATAAATCTAAACTATCATGTTTTTCATTGATTAAGTAATTACTGAATGTAATAAAAAAAGACAGAAATAATGAGCCTGTAAGCTTACATGAAGGCACCCTCTGCTATTTGTTTGAAACTGCCTGTGTGTGCGTTCACAGCAACCCTCTCTAGCTCAATAAACCTTTTTTGGCTCGTTCTGCTAAGATGGTTTAGTGGTTGAATGGCCCTAGATGATTTGTAAAATGATCATGGATGGCTTTTTGTGGATTGGGGCTGGATGACCGACTGCTGAAGAGGTGGTCAGCTGACAGTGATGACTGAATTTAGAAGGCATGGAATGTGGTGCGTTTGTAGATGGAGGGTAGGCAACCGAGCCATTTCTCAAGCATGACCTAACCCAGCTCAGAAAAGCAACAAAAAAACCAACTAATCTTCGTTGAAATAGTGTTTGTGATTTTGTTAAAGAATTCACTGTTGCTTGATTGATGTTTTTGTCAGTAAGTAGCATGGTTGGTTGGAGGGACGTCTCACCAGAACAGTGCCCGGCGTTTATTGCTTCACCTTTCAGCCTATTGGCCACAGTCTGGCTGCCAGTTGTCGCTTAGCAGCCATGACATTAATCTGCACCCATGTTTTTAAATCAGATAAACTGATGTTTAAGTCAACCCTGTGGATGACACAGATCCCAGATGACTGGGTGGGTGAGTCAGAACCTACATATATGTACAGAAAATAGTTCGATCTGCTTCAACAATTAATTCTTCACCTCAAAGAGTCATAGGACAAACAACATACCCTGGATTCTGTCTAATCGGGCGACCAATTTTACCATTAACACTTAATAAAAGAGAATAGTTGAGCTAATTCAAGTGCATTCTTATTAATTTTACATTATTTTGGCAACATATAATTAACTTTGTAAATGTTTATAAAAAATCACAACTGCAGTTAAAATTAAACCATCTTGTAGTGTTACCTACTGATATTGAAACCTTGAGCTCCTGCCATACTTTTTCCTTTTAGTCTGGCCCACATTGTTTTGCATAGTAACTAATCATAACCAAGGTTACACAGACCTCGAGCTGACCTGCAGGAAACAACTACAGCATTATTTTCTCCCAGTAATATTGTATTTGCCTCCTAGACACCAAGATGGATCTTTTTGGAGCTGCATGTATAAATGCAGCATGTACCCCCGCCAAGTAAGAGCCTGCTGTGTTTTTGGTTTTGACCACCTCCATAGCAATGCATTTGAATGCAGCTTGACAAATTAGCAGACTGGCCAGCTGATATTCTACCATCTGGAGGACAATACTGATACCGTGGTACACAGATACTATACTGAAAATAGTTGTCAGTAACTGTCCTCCATCAGCCAGTGTGTGATGAAGTGGTTGAGATATATTCATTCCCAACTTGTCCCTTAAACATATTGATTTATTCCGTGCATCCATCTTATTTTATAGTTGTTCACAATGCTTTAGTTTTACATTGCTGTTATAAATTGTAAACTATCTTTGGCTTGATTGTGGTAGCATTATGTTCAAGGTGACATCCAAGCATATGTTTTTAAAGAAAACAGTATTGAATCATCAGTTAATTAGAAATGTCTTTCTGTTAAAATACTGGTAAACTGTTTCTGTTTCCGTTGTTTGTCCTTCTGTTCAGATCCTACATCTAAGACAGGTTGATGGGAGGGGCCAGCCCAGGACCTGCTTTTTGTAAAGGTTAATGATGTATAATTCATTGGGTACAACCAAAAGAATGGTTTTCTCTTTTTTTGTATAGCATTATT
Organism: Valencia hispanica; assembly: GCA_963556495.2. Taxonomy (NCBI): domain Eukaryota; kingdom Metazoa; phylum Chordata; class Actinopteri; order Cyprinodontiformes; family Valenciidae; genus Valencia; species Valencia hispanica. Next base: position 32,859,790 of record OY747717.1, on the reverse strand, counting down.
TCTTTAAAGTAACATTTTGAGCTGTACTGTATGAAGAGTTTTATTTTGCAAACCATTTAGTTGTGTGAATGAGTTTGTAAATTTGATTATTGATCTCATTCCTGTTTCTTTGTTAAAACTTTGTTGTTTCGTTTAACTGTTTTTAATACTGCAGTTTGATGAGGTGTGTTTCAGTTCTCTATAGAAACAGTAAGATTTTGGCAACTGAGAGCTAAGGATCGCAGAAATGAAGACGTCCTTGATTAAAATCCACCAAGAAGTAACTGGAAATATCTATTGATACTAGCTAACTTCCTTGGCACTATCTCACAAATGGTGCCACGAATAGTGAAACTGTTCGACCAACATTATTGACCAAGGAGTTATAGTGACGTGTTTGGCAACTACTACTACCGTTTGGTCATTAACAGATGTGATGTGGGCTGATCCCCTCTCAAGTGCTTCTTGATCTCTCGATTTCTAAAGAAAATTCTACTTAACTCATATCTGGACAACAGGAACCCAATTTCATTTCAGATTTTTTTTCAGAACACAAATAAAATATGGCTGTAAGCCATGCCATAACACAATTCATGGCAAAAACATTTAATGAAATTGATCAAACTTACAGTTTTTGTGTAAGATGGTGTGTTGTGTGCCTGTTGAAAAAAAACAACAACTTCAAGTGTATGTAGTTTTATCCAGATAATAAAAATGAAATGACAGATTGCACGGTATGAACAAGAGAAAAAAGTATATTTTAAAAGTTTCAATCAAAACAGCATATTTTGTATCTGAAAACTTGTCAACACTTCAAAAAATTCACAATTGAGATTTCCCACTTGTTTAGCTATTAAGAGTTATACCGAAAAGAGCCCATTTGATTAAAGTCAGGCACCTTTTTAGAGCTTTTTTTCTGAACCACTGGTTCTGCCTGCATAAGAGAGGCTCAGGGGAGCAAAAAGCAGAGATTTTCAAAATTGGGGATGTACTATAAGGATACCTGACTCCCACCGCCCCAGCCCTTATTTTAGAAGCACCGTCTAAAGGTTAATGCTCTGCTGCTTGTGGGGGTTAGCGAGAAAAAGGAAAATCAAGCAGGGAGACCTAAGTTCTTAGGTTATACCTTTAGTGACTCTACAGTTTAATTTATATTTAGAAGATGAGATTTACTGGAACTCTTGTAAAACAAAAGTTTGTTGTGCTTTATCCAGTTTCTTGTTAATGTTCTTTTATATGTTTTCTACAGGGTGAGGTAAAATAAATTCCTCAGTGAAAGAACAACTAAATTAAATGGAGAAGTAAAACATTTTATGAAAAAATATTTATTAAGTTTGCAGCTTTGGGACAAAAGGTATACTGAGGGAGCAGCAGAGCAAAATTGGTTTCTGTTTATAATTAAAGAAATGGTTTAAGGTCATTAATACTCTTGTGTGCTGCTTAAACTGTAGAGGTAGTGCATAATTAAGTAAATGTTTGAAACTACATGAATGAGGCAGTGTGTATGTAGCTTTAAATATGTTCATAATGAAGGCTAGAAATAGAGTGAATTAGGTTAGGTACATTAATAAAATTTATTTACTCATCAATTATTGATGGGATCCTTTAAATAAATCCCAATTCACTTAGTGATATTGCTCCACATGTTTGAGGTGTCATTAATAACCACTTCTTGTTACTCTATTTAATCTTCTCTGTCAAATCCAGCCAATTACTTAAAACTATATATGTCTGTTGTCCTTTCTAAAAACATATCACATTCTGATTGTGCCTGTCTAGTAAACTGACTTTAGGACAGTACAACGCAGTCTTTTTCTTACTAAATAAGCTGTAACGTTAACCTTGAATCCATGAGTTTGTTTCTTTTTTTGGACCATTGCCTTTTTCAGTAATGGTTCAAATAGGAACTTGCACAGTCATCACTATTCAGAGTTTAGAAAGCTTTATGACATATTTTTAAGACAGAATCATTCAACAGCAGCCATATTTTTCACCTGGCCTCATACAATGGTTATTTCTTTAAAAACAAACAGAATGAGCTTTCAGCTGTACATCTGCTGCATTACTTTCCACTTTGAAAATTTGGACTGCACAACAGGGAAAAAGCTGAAAAGGCTATACTATTTCTCTAAAGGACATCTTAAGAGTATGAAGAAATTATATACGTTTTCTTGAAATGACATTAGGGATGAGGAATAGGAAAAGAAACCTCATGTCTCTCAGTATTTATTGGCATAGATCCTAAGTGCAACTGCAAAAAATGCTGAGTTTCAGAAAGATTTGAGCTATATGAGCCACAATCTCATTATTATAACTATAAAAAGGCACAAAAAGTCTTGCATTGCAAAGCAAAACTCTGGAAAATAGGCTCTTTAGGTGAAAAATAATGGCTAATGCCTGCACACTGTTGAAAATAAAATCAGGGTAGACATTTTATTAGTAAGATGATGTATTTTAGAAAGAAACAAATAGTGCCTGTCTGAAGTCTAGAGGCTACTGACTCAAAGTGCCTTAGTTCTTGTTGTTGCCGGGGGGCAGTTTGACCCGTGTCATATGACTCACATATAACCTACAGCTGCAGCTGTTATGTGTTTTCAGTCTTTAGCTGTCAACTGGCACACAACAACCAGAACCCTACAAATGTACACACACCGCACGTTCGAGCATCATAATGTTTTGTAGACCCCACAGTTGTTTTTCTCTGAACTGGTAGTAACTGTAGCTACGCAGAAATATCAGCTGTGACCGAAGTCAAACGCTTTTCCAGTTTTGAACACGCCATATGTAAGCGTCACCAGGTCGCACTGACAACACTCTTCGGTGTGGATGCTGTTACTGAGTAAAGAGAACTTAAAGTTAGAGTTGTTTAGTATCAGTGATGTGTTTGAAACAGAGAAAGATGTAAGAAGTTATTTAAAACACTTTTGGCATGCAATATAAATAATTAACAACCACTTGTGCAAAGAAGACCAAAAAATGTTTTGAATGCTGTTATATAATATCAAAGAAAAATCAGAATGGACTAAAATTTAACTTTTTAGTACTAAACTTCACAAAAAAATGGAAATCAGAATTTGCTTTTTTCACCAAGTTTGTGCGTACAAACAGGGAATTTGACTTCAGTTCAACTGTGCTCTCAAGTTACATTTTAAATATAAACAGAGATAAAGGGAAATAAATCTAAAAGATTTTTGTAAATATGTATATATACAGTGTTTTTACAACACCCAATAATATGTAGAGTACAAGACTTTCAAATTCTAATTTGACAATGAACACACTGACTTCACAAAGTTTAAAACCTTGGCACGAATAAGAATCTGGTTCAGCCTGTTAAAAACTACTACAAAGCCAACACAAATATTGGTATGTGTAACCAGTAACAAAAAAGGACAAATGTCTGCCTTTTATCTGATCTACATTGCTTGTGATGACTGTCAGCCTAATAATAAAAATGTAAAACCTGCTCTGTGATAAGAAGATGAAAGGAGGAAATATGTCAGTGGTTCTTTAACTTTTTTCTAGTCAATACATTCTCACAAATTATCAAGCTCTCTCTTAACCATTATGACAGACATTATTATATAATATAACATAAGCAAGCAAGCTACCCAAATTTTGTTTTGCTTTCTCATCATGTGGGGTAGAAAAATAGTTGAAGTTTAATAATCTGCCATGTTTTCTATTCTTGGTGACTAAATGTTTTGTTTATTATTATAATTTTTTAAGTGGCACTACATCTCTCAGGAAAATAGAAAACAGTTGTTCTCCAACACTGGCTTGAATGTCTGTGTTCCAATGTTTTAATTTCTTTTTCCACAAAAAAAATCTTCTTCTGTCTCCACAACTAAATAGAAATGTGATATGCCATCAGATTGATTTCCTCGATTTCTTTGGACTTCACTGGCTTAAGTAAGCAATAGCACTCACATCTGATTTATTGTCCAACGCTTTAGGTTTCCTAAGACTTGTCCAGTTTAGTTTCCAGGAGCTTCCGTTTAGAACCGCGATTGGAATGTGTCTAAACCATTCACACTTTTGGCTACTTCAGTGTTTTAGCTCTAGCATCTGTTTTACTTCTGAATGAAAGACTCCTCTTTAGAGAACGACTTGAGGGAGCCCGTGTATCACCAGTGGTAAGCACAAGACAGTTTGAGATGCAGTGATCTAGGTGGTTTAATTAGAGATTGATTGGCCATCTCCGCTAATTATCACCAGCTATGCTGCAGGTCAAATCTGATAGGTTGCTAAGAAATGAGAATTGCTATTTCAGTTGTCTGGGGTGAGGCATTGTCTGTCCATCAACTTGTTCGTAACAACATGGAAATACATTTTTTTATTCTTTTAATTATTTAGCGGAGTTTACAGCGAGGAATGAAATGACCTTATATACAGTCATATTCCATAAATTAGTATTTGCAATCTGATGAGGCTTTTTGAATACTTTTTGAAAACAACATTTAAGCTGGTAGTAAATATACTTTTCAGTAATTCCACATCTCAGTATGAAACGCCTTAAATAAAGAATATATACATAAAATGTGTATTGATTTGAGTTACTGAAATAAATGAAATTCTTAGTAATATTCTAATATATTGAATACGACTGCCCAGCCTGGGGTCTTTCTGCATGGAGTTTGCATGTTCTCCCTGTGCATGCGTGGGTTCTCTCCGGGTACTCCGGATTCCTCCCACAGTCCAAAAACATGACTATAAGGTGAATTGGTTTCTCTAAATTGCCCTTAGGTATGAGTGTTTGCGTGTATGGTTGTTTGTCCTGTATGTCTCTGTGTGCCCCTGCGATGGACTGGCGACCTGTCCAGGGTATACCCCGCCACTCGCCCCTTGACCGCTGGAGATAGGCACCAGCCCCCCCACAACCCTGCATTAGGATGGACTGGTATAGAAATTGGATGGATGGATGAATACGACTGAATGCTTTGTTATTCTGTGTGTATCCAGTGTTAACTCAAACATTTTAGTTAACACAATAAACTTAAACAGATCAACACTTTTATATGCAAAGAGTTAGAGAGCACCTTTCTAATTTCACGTTAGAAAACTGTAAAAGCAGGTTTCTATCTTGAAACATTGCACATAAATCAACCTGCGAAAAGTTCAGTAACTCAACTGCAGTGAAATTGAGACAAAAAGTTTTTGAGAGGGAGCAGAAATGAAACTACAAAATGTGACAATAAAAGTGCAGCCATGCAATCAGTGTTTCTTTGCTAGCCATCAAGGAATAAAGCTATTTCTGAAGCTGCTTTTGCGACAGATTTGCATTAAAATACTCTATCGAAGACCAGTTAAAATATTTTAATGCAAATATGTTCCACAAGTAGCTTCAAAAATAGCATTGCCATTTGAACATCCGTTTGTTATTCTAAAAAGAGGAAACAAACCTCAAAACGAACAAGTATCAAATACGATTCAAGCTGAAGAAGGAAAAAAGAAACGACATAATTACAGGAAGAGGGTTACCTCATGTCATGTTAATCTAACCTTTTAAAATGTCTTTGGAAATTGATTTGTGTTCTTTCCTCTTTACATTCAACTGGTATATTTGGTGTCAAGAATATATATTAGTGTCTGGGTTTCTTCTTACCCGACTTTTAAAAGTGAATAAAGTTTATCCGTCTGAAGGACTTGAAAAAGTGACAAAAGAAAAAGAAAGCACTTACGCAGGGCATCAGTACGGGTTTGATGTGGTGAAAAGTACAACTTTTACAAAAATGGAATACAAGACACTTCAGATACATCGCCCTGTGGGCTCTCATAGCGTTCTTTCATGCAGGCTGCTGAAAGAGGCAACCAACTCTGTGAAAATATTACTTCATCCTGAAGGTTGTAATTTGCATCAATAAAAGAAGGTAAGAATAAGCCATGAAAAGTTAAATATACTGTTGTCACATTAATAATAGCTGCAGATCGACTCGTGCTGGAATTTTCATATTTTTCTACATGAATCCCTAATAGTAAGACTATGAAATATACCTGACCATAGCTTTTAATGATGTGACTGCTAGATGGGGTAGCATAGTCGTGTGTGTCATATTCTGAAGGAGGTAATAACGGATGCACTGATGTCTCTTTTTACAAAGTGTAGAAAATATTACAAGCTCAGAGCTCTTGCCCAGATACATTCAGGTAATTTCACTTAATTTAGCATCTTCTTAGGGAAGAATGGTAGCTGGAGCAGACAGTTTTTGTCATTTCATTCCCGCTTCATGTTCTATTTATTCAATAAGACCCTTCAAAGAGTTTGCTCCAAAGCTAAACGTAGGCTGGGGCTAAAACCACTTCTGCTTTCCTGACACAGACTTGGCTTTTTAGAAAGGTAAATAAAAGTTAAAAAGTGTCCAGAAGCTTTCTGAAAAAAAGAGCTTTATGTCAAGAAGAGATCATTAGAAATACCAAAATGACAATTGGCATGTTTGGAAGAGGGAAGGCGAAGGTTTCACCCAAAGAACACTACCTGCCAAGCAGGGTGGTGGTAGCATCATCCTAAGGGTTAACAGTGGTACTTGTACACTGTTCAAAGTGGGTGGAATAATGAAAAAAAGGCTGCCACCAAGTTATTCAACTTCGGCTCAAACCAGGAGCTATCCTGTAGCAAAACAATCAGTGCTCCAAAATAGAAATGGTCAGCACATATCAAAACTGGGCTTGTATCGGATAAAGTGAGGTAACATTAAGATTCTAGAATGACCATGACCTCAACCCTATTGAACATCTGTGGATTATTGATCTATTAGTAAATCAGGTCTACCAACTCTCATTAGAAAAGTGGTTCGATATCCAGCCAGAATTGTACCAGAAGCTTATCAATGATGACAAAAAGCGTTTGGTTTCCCCTTATCTGGAACAGACTTCCTGACGAGTACAGAGCTGCTGAGACTCTGAACTGCTTTAAATCGAGACTAAAAACTCATCTCTTTAGAATTGCCTTTGAGTAAATGATTGTCATCTGTATCAAATTTGTTCATGCTCTCTTGCTTTACTGATTTTTCTCTTGCTTTATTGACTTTTAATTTCCAATGTAATATTTTGTTTTGTTTTGTGTTCTCTTTTTTAATCACCAAATCATGTAAAGCACCTTGAATTACCCTGTTGTTGAAAGTGTGATATACAACTAAAATTGCCTTGCCTTGCACCTCGCTAAGGCACATCAACCACACATTTGAGAGGGTGAAGGTTTATGAATGAGATTGTTTGTATGGTTTTGAGTGAGCGGATCAAAAGAGATTACAATATATTCAAAATAGTGCATCTAACTTTGTATTTTAAAAAATGATTTCAATTGTATGCATCGGAGCCCAATATTTTGTCCGACAGTATGTTGTTCATGCAGATCACAGCTGGATGAAAACTTCTGACAGGAACTGGGCTCTCATTATCTGATGACCTTGTAATTTCTAAAGACTATAAAAACACTTACTGTGCCTGATTTACTCACATTCAATCTTACTCTTACTCAACTACAAACATTTCACAGCAACATCAACTGAAAGATTCCACCCACAGCTAAATGCAAGAGAACTCTACAGTATGCTACAAATTAGTAAGTGGGATTTTGGGTGGAAGTCTCCTCTGCTCTATTATATAGAGTGAAGTTACAGGTTCACAACCACAATCCCGTTGCGTCATACATTCCTACAAGTTCTAAAATGAATTTACTGTGTGGAGCATAGGCGCCGATTCTGTGTATGCTTCAGGGCCCCAGCACCCACGGACAATACCGAGCACCCACGTGGGATTGATGGCAAAGTCTGTCTGACCGAGCATCCATGTATGAATGTCTATCTCTGTTTTGTACACAAACAGAACTCTAGAGTCCTGCAACAGGGCCGTCGAAATTAACAAATGAAATTTAACAAGGATGGGTTTTAACGTTTCTTTAATTCGCGTAGGTCGTGGGTGAGAGAACAATTATTAATATTTTGATTAATATTTAAGTAAAAATCTCCTAAACTATCAGGCGCCGTGGCGAACTATATTTGGAAGCCCTGCGAGGTTAGGCGGGCTTCCTTTCAAAGAAAATGAGAGCTACTGACGTCTGATAGCAACTTGCAAACAATATCAAAGCAGAAAATATAAAACTTGCGCAATTGAGCGCAGCCAGAGAGAGAGAAACTTTTCTGCTGGATTCGTGATTCAAGAATGGAGAAAACATCTTAAACCAGGGACTGTGGACCATATTTTGTTTTTGTACTGCTATCTGCGGATCAAATAAATGGCACCGGTAAGTAACAACATTACAGGCAAATTAAATGGAAATGATTCATTGTGATGTGTTATATTCAGTGTGTTAGAGAAAGCTTGGCTGATAAATCATAACTTTCAAAAAGATATTGCCCTGAATGGAAATCTTTCAACCCACATGCAGAATCAAACCGTGGAGGACAGAGCAGAGATGTTACGATACCTTAAACTTATTTCTTTCAAACACTGTTGTAATTCTAGGCTTTTTTGTTTGTTTGATTTTGTTCAAACATTTAAAACAATAATTGCTTAGAATTAAACATTGATCAGTTTTGTTGTTTGAAATGTATGTTAGTCGAAGTATGCATTTTTAAGGCCGTACCCCCTTTGTTCATATATTTAATTTCAATTTTACCAAGTCTTATTTTGACTACTTCAGCTGAATTCAGTGGGTGTTTATTCCATAGTTCAATAGTTCAATCTTCCAACAATGTACAGATCTGTTAAAATGTGAAAAATCTTTTAAATTGTTACAGCTTAAGACTGACATAAAATCCAACCCTTGATTTTTACAAATATTTGTAGCTGAAGGGAAGTGATTCATAGGAAACTGGAGACCAATTTTAAAGAAAGTGACTGTCAACACACTCATCTGCATTCCCTTCCTCTCTTTGTATGGAAAAGAAATGTCAGAGATTTGATAAGAAGTGTAAAAGTTATAATATCAGTCTTGAGTGTTGTTTTAAATGAAACAGCTGGTTTGTGTGAGTGTCCGTCTACTTTCCCCCACAAAATGTAAACCAAGGGGAAACTTCTGCCATCCCGTAACGTCTTCTGAGTCTGACATTTGATACAACTTATTGACTTTAAAAGGTCAACATAAATCACAAAGTTGTTCACCGTTTGTTCATTTCAAACTTATTTTGTCATCCATCTGTATGTGTATGCAAAAAAGAAGGTTTATTACTTTGGCTTGAAAAAATGCTTGGTTTAGGATTTGTGTTTTCATTTGCCAGTTCCTCTTGAGAGGTGAATCAACTATTTAATTTTGAACACTGGACACAACCCAAGGCTGTGCTGTAGGTCAAATCTGTATTTGTGTGAGAGTTGTTGAATAACTAATTTATGGTACAAATTCCTTAAAACGCCTGTTTCACCTGGACAGCCTCATTTATGAAACTGTTCTCAGAGTAGAAACATAAAAAAACAAGTAAAAAAGTAATATACAGAATTCTCAGCAGTGTGCCAGAAAAAAAAGAGGAATAATTTCCGTAAAGAAAAAAATGTAAAAGAAATGATGACTCAGAGGAGTTAGCAATCAAGGTGAAGTAAATATTCTGATATGTATTCTTCACAACTGCACTTACCAGCACATACACTGATAAAGCTTGATGGCTCAGAAAATTAACATTGCACAGGTGCATGAATTTGCATTTACCTACTGCTGCAACATTCCCTTGTTGCAGTTACAAAACAGAGTGTGTAAGGATCAAAAAAACCTTTTTGGACAAGAAAAACAACCTTGAACAGATGAGTGTGCGTAAGAGATATAAATTAAGATGACTGTATGCTGTGCGGTAGGGGATGCACAAAAAGACGAATCAATGACAGTAAAAACCACAATTAGACCACAAAGGATCTTTCTGCCATCACTTTACTCAAGAGTGCTCCACAGTGATCAGATCACATTTATATTAACACACATACAAAGTCAGGCATACTCAGGAAAAAAGGATAATTGCAAAAAGAATTAATGCATAGAAAATTAAAAAGGATTTCTTCTCTTAACAAAACTTAACAACAAGGATTCCTGTGTATTTCAGTACTGTATCAAGTTAACATCAACGAATCAGCCTGGTCAGAAACATTATAATGTACAAGCTTCTCTTCCCAGTTGTCAAGCCAAACAGTATTTGAAGGGATGTAACTGAGCAACGGGCATGCAGAAATGGGCTTCAAAATCCAGGGGAGACGAGTAGAATCTTCACCAAGGATAATGAAATATAATCTGCAAATGTAAATTATTATGCTATATATTATACAGGTGCATATGCATACAAAATAAATTCTATCATTAAATATGCTGATTTTTATCGGAGGGGTAAAAAGTTGCTTTCCTCTGAGTCTCCATAACGATAGTTCTTCAAGCCAGTTTGAATACAAAAGACTTTCTTGTTCCACCATCACAAACATGAACATGTTCAGTTTGATAACATGATACCTCAACTGGAACCGGGTTTGGCATGAAAGAAAGGAGGAATACAGTGGAACCCCGGCCTATTCTTGGTTCAGTATTTACAGATTCACCAATTCACAGATTTTTCTCTGGTCTGTAACTCCAAATTATTTGTGGAAAATTCACCTATACGCAATTTTTGTCATTAAGATATGCAAAAAAATGCAGCTTGGAAAGGTGCAATACCTAGGCTCAATACAAAGCAGCCAAACCAGGAGTGTCATTACTTTTCTTTGCCACTGACTGGCTATTAAGGTATTTGGTGTTTGAACTATTTAAAATAGTGTTTTCACAAAGCGTTTTTAGAGGTCTCAAGTGTTAACGGATTTTAACTTTTTGTTTGCAGTCGTGGTCCCGAACCCCTGCAAATACCCTGCAAATTTCTCTATTAAAGAAAACATACCTCATGCCCACTGTTTGTTATGTATAGTGGAATGTGTGTAATGCTATAAGCTGTTTTCTCTTCTAAATGACCTGGGAGCTTTGTTAGCATGCAATGCATCATGAAATGTTTGAAATGCAAAAAGTGTGAAATAAAAACCTGATTGGCTCGGCCACAAAACTGAAAATAGGTTGCCATTAGCAATCTAAAACATATGGACAGATTGAAATAGTTTACCATATATAAAAAAATATATTTTTTTTTTCTGTGTCCATTACAGTCGCCAGACATTAACACTACAGAAAAGGTGCCCGAAATCTAAACAGATTCGTTCCAAGAGGAATGGTCCGTGATCCCTCTGTCTGCAAGCTCCATATTAAGAAAGGTTTTAGGAAAAGTGCTGCCAAAATGGGGGTTGTACCAAATAGGGACAGCAGGGTTACTAGTGATTGGGCCCATTAATGAATATAATCAAACTCAAAGTTGGCTTTATGCCTCTGCAATAAATGAGGATATTATTGAAGAGGCTTTTTACACATCTTCACCATGGTTCCAATAAATATGGCCAGTCCTGTACTTCACATCTACTATTTTATTTTATTAAACAAAGCTCTTTATTATCTACCTTCCACTGTGTTATAGAGATGTAAAGGCAAATAGGAGGGACTCTTCTAAATCTCCATCAATATAACACATCAGCCCTTCTTATGAGTCACAGGGAAGAAAATTGGGCCTCATGAGAAGGTGGGTTAAAATGCTGCCACAGAAGGGCTGAAATTGGAAAGAAGGCGGAACAGCAAATATTCCTCAGCAGTCGCTTATTAAAACGCAGCGTCATAACCTACACGTCTTATCGAGTTGAGCTCATTCATTAATTTTAAAACCGGAAATTCAAAGTCTAGACTTGTTTGAGGAGTTGGGCCGTTTACATCTGTAATCCCAGTTAGTAGGCTTGTTTTAAATGCAAAGAAGGCATTTAATAAATACAACAGAACACCGAACATCCACAACTGGACATCAGGTGAACATATTGTTTTATGTTCATATCATTTTTTTTAAAGTCCAAGTCAAGTCTCAAGTCTCTAATGACTGAAATAAACATTCCTTTTAGCGGATGAAAGCCATTCAGTCTACCTATTACATCACATAAGTCATGACATAAAATGATGTACTGTTTTCTTAGCACAAACCAGAGGCAGTTTAAAGCAATTCAACTTTGGTTTGACCTGCATAGAGATAATTTTTTATGAGCTTTCAACAACACATGCTGAACAACAAACTGGAGGCCAGCTTTAAAGTTGTTAGCTAGTCAAGGTTTCCTACTTTTCATGTTTGCAAAACTTTCTCGCCTGCCTTGCCTGTCAGTGTCATAAAAAAAAAAAAATCGAAAAGTGGTGGGGAATTAAACACTAAGCACTACTTCATGCCCCAAAGTCCCAGCTCCACCACTCGTTGCTACGTTTGGGTACATAAATTCTGTCACGTCTATCTGCCCAATACAGCGCGCTAGGACTATTCATGAATGTGTGTGCAGCCCAGTTCTAACAATGCCATAAACACACAGCGGATGAAGAAAACTTCTGGCTTCCCCAGTTGGATCCTTTCTCTCCGAGAAACTAAAAAAACACAAAAAAATGACATTGGTTTCCTGGTAAGAAAAATCTCTCCATCTTTTCTTTTCCACTACATTATCAACCCTTGTTAGGCTGAACAGAAAACTGAAAACAGCTCAGCTGGTCGAGTTCCTGTCGGACCAGTCCAACCACCTCTGTATATTCATTTAGCTGATGAAAGGTATGCTAACTGCAGCTGAAAAGCCCTTAAAGAAACATAGTTCCTGTTGATGAAAAATTATTTGACGTTTTAATTTTGCGACATTTTTCATTAGATCTTATGAACCCCGTATGAAAAGCTTCTTGAGTTGGTGATGGCAGAAATAAAAAAAACATTTTTTTTAATCTAGCATAAGTTAGACAGTTTAGAGCCAAATATGTTACTGAGAGCCAGATAACCAGTTTTGAGTCATTTCTTGGGTGAACCAGTGAGAAAACACCTTGGAGAAAACATCAAGCAACAGTAAAAACTAGTTGAAGTGAAAAGAGGAGGATCTGTTTTATCAGAGAAGCAGTTCTGCTACATGTTTTAATAATCAGGTTAGTTCCATGCAAGTGATCTGTTAGTGAAGACATTTTTAGAAAATAGCTTAAAGATTAAAAGTTTATACATTCCTGATATCTGTCAACGGTCTCCTATGTCAAGGGTCACCTTAGCTAGTGAAATAACAAAGAAGAGCATGTTTCTATCTTATCACTGCAAATTGGAGATCAGTATGGAAGCAACTGGTTGAAGATTTTGACAACAGATTGACAGAAGAACCTGCTGAGAAGATGCTACAACAGTGATGACAGCGATGGTTGTACAACATCAATATCCTTCAACCTACTTAAAAGGAACAAACATATTTCTCCACGAGTCACTGTATGTATTGGATAAGGTGCTACTCGTATCAAATAGTAAAGTGTTTATCACTATGTAAGGTTATTTCTAAAATTCATACGATCTTCTTACCAATTTTATTGTTTTGAAATATTTCAATTGCAAAATCCTGCTTGAAAGCAATATTTGGTTGAAGGTTGTATTTCAACTGCTGTGAATTGACACTTTGAACTGCCAACGTATATGTGACTTTTATACACACTATATGTTAAAGCTGGCTGATATAGAAAAAGAGCATATAGATAAAAAGATATCGATATCGATAAATTATCAATAGATATCAAAAATGTAGAAAATATATTTTAAATGCACCCATGGTGATTTCATGCTATTCTTCAATTAACTTATGTTAATAAAGTACACACAAAAACTGAATTTAACATCAGCTCTTTCTTCAAATACCTTTTTTTACCAGAACTGAAAGTTTGACCTGAGTGACATCAGTAAATACTGACAAAGAAAGGAAAGACCAACGTTATTAACCATTATGGTATTGATTAAAAATACATTTCTCTACGCTCTTCATTTAAATTGTCGGCTTATCTTTGTACTTTTTTATTTCTTTTAAAAATGTTTTATAACACTTTATTTTATTAATGGCTCAGACCTTTGGTTTAAAGCTCAATAAAGCTGAATCTAAAATTAGTCCAGCTGCTAAAGCTCAGTGTAGACGGAGCCCTAAACTGTGGAGTCGAGTCCAGTGACTGAGTGCTGAATCCAGCAGGTCTTCCCTCCCTGTTTGCGTTTTTGCTTCTGAGGAAGTGGTGGAGTACAGGGTGGACATTTCTAAAGCCGTGGGTGTTGTTAGCAGCGTGGCGTGGAGGGGGAGTGTTGTGTCTGTCTCAGCGCAAACCACACGCCGATCAATATATGCTAGTGCTGTCATGAGATAAAAAAAAACTTTGAGAGTATTTAAATATAATTTTTAATTCATCTAATTAATCCATTTTAATCGTACCCAATAATTGCTGAGAAAAGCCCTTATCTTGAGGTATTTTCATTTAAATTCATTACATTATTGGCAGAACAAAAATAGAACAAAAAAGTGGCTTTATGAAGTCATTTATTGTTTTCAAACAGACTTCAACAGATGCAGTCCCAGTCATTTACATTTCTCTGTTTTTGAATATAGTAAATATAGTGACAAACACGCTAAATTGGCTACATTGTCTGCATCTCACCACTCACCTCACTCATCTTGCCCTCGCCACTAAAACGGAAACGTCAGCTCATGATAAGCAGGCCTACAGACTGCAAATCGATGTCCACTTCAGGGTGTGGTTAACTCCTAACCACTCAAGAACAATAAGCCCAAAGCATAAACATTTATTTTATTTAAAGGCAACTCACATGCACAAACATTAAAATTAGATTAACGCGATCAAAAAACATAGGCCGCTAAATATGGTCGTATTTATTTAATCAAAATTAACGCTATAATTTGACACCCCTAAAATATATTGTTATGGAATTATCATCAAGCCCTACTATATGTATATTTTTGGTGGCTTAGATGGTAAAGATTACAAAAATTTGTTCAGAAACTGTAATGATAGAAATCAGAGAAAAATCTGGAAATTTTTGATTAACTATATAGACATCACAATACTCAGCAATAATATCAAAATTAAATTTTTCCTAATATGGTTCAGGCCTCATGCAACATGCTGGGAAAACTATAAAACCCAGAAAAAGCTAAATTTTAAGTTTAAATAGCAGACCATAAACTATTGTACAGAATAGGTGGATGTATTCTGACCTATAATCAAAATGCAAAAGGAAAAGTAAACATCCACTCATGTCTGCTAACACAGAATTGTTTTGAGTAAAATTAAATTGTCTAATTTCCACACTTAAGAGAGAAATCCGTTTCACAAACTATACAAAAAATTGCTAACTTAACTTATGGCTGAACTCATAATAATAATAGGGAGTATCACAGACAACAAACAGGTTGAAGAAGCTTCTGCTTTTTTCATTTCAGATTATCATGGATTTTATAAAACAGTATTGTAGAGACATTGGCACATTGAACAGGTAATATTGTTACGCTGTTTGCAATTACTGTTACAATTATGCCTACTTAAGGGGTCACGTGGCATGAGAGACTACAGTACACCGATGGGGGATGGGGGGGTGTTGGTGGAATCCCTTTTGGGATGGGTCACAACATCACCAGTTCTGTTTTGCCTTTGGGAGTGTTCTCCATTGGCCTTGAAAACAAACTAAGTAGTCCTGTAGGTTATCATACACCTTGTAGGTCAGGAGAGAGAGCCTGAGTGTCACGGGTGTATTACTCCATTATCTGGTAGCCACACTGTAAAAAGCCCCAGGCAAGAAAATTAAATGCAAACTTTGATGCTTGTACCGATATTGTATTCTCAGTGCTCAGGATGATGGTGAATTATTAAGGCTGTTTTTCAAAGGTCAAGATCAGGCTAAGGGCTGTGTTAGGGTACAGAGTCTACATGTGGACATTAGGGGCATTTGTAAACATTTGTCTTTGTTGCCTAGAACGATCCATGTCTAAAGGACCCCGTCAATACCTTTTTTTTAAACAAATTTAGTTGAGATGAATTGTTTTTCCTGGTGATTTAAGATCTTATTGGTGCCATTCATTTGTTGCTATCGGCTCAGGGAATCAGGACCATTCCAGGCTGGAGGCTATTAGGAGAGCCAGCAGGTCAGGCTGGAGCCCCACTATAGTATAATTGGTTCCCTCAGAAACCTGCCCGCATACAAACTTCACAAAATCAAACTGGAAGATTACCCTGTGGAGAATAAAAGGATCCGTTTGTGGAAACTGCTTTGCATCGATTAGCTCACTTTATCTCATCAGTTTCTTTACATTTTCTAATCCCATTTCTTTCCCTGTACAGATTTCCATCTGATGGGATGGTTTCTGAGTAAACCATACAAATCAACATAAAAAGAGATTTACTGAGGAGATAATGCCTGAAATAAACAGAGGGTGAAGGCGGACTGCCTGTTAGAAATGGTTTTTATTATCGCATTCTCTGGACTTCTTTGGATTACAAATATAAGGCATGCATTTGCAAAGGAAATGCGAGCAGATAACTAGATATTAACAACCTCTAGAAGCTTCAGAAGATTAGAATAAAAGAGCCTCAAAGTGACAGTCAACGGCAGAAAAGCTTTCAGTGGAAACACTTGTTTATCCCTTTTCTAATCAAAGTTTTGGACATACTTGGTAAACAATGCATGCCAAAAAAGTTGCAACCATATTCCGCTGCATAACAGCTTGTTTTTTTGTCTTCTTCTAAATTCTAATTCATACCGTGCTCATTTCAAGCTGACATTTCAATTTCGGTTGCTCTTTCATTTCAGTGCTTTGAGTATGGGTCTTGTCAGCACATGTATGCGTAGGCTGAAGACCATGACAGGTGAACAATTCCACACAAAAAAAATAAAAATATCTGGATTAAATACTGTAGATATGCAACAGTATAAAGTGCGGTTTCTCACACAAATAATAGCTTTGTCTTTTGACATCAAGAACTGATTCTTTTACAAAAGTAAGAGATGTTGAAAACAGAAACCTTTCTATGATCAGGTAAGTGTAATATAAGTCTAATATAACAGACACTTAGGAATCTACCACCTTTATTGAATTTAATTTCAGCATTTTCCTGACCAATATATTCTAGGAGCTTGTCAAACAATCTTAAAGTAGAAAATAAAATGGAACTAGGGTATGTCTTTGGAATAGCCATCGGATAAGATTACTCAGGAAGACTTCATTATGCTACGACAGTTCAGTTTCCCGATACATCAGCCCAATCTGTCGAGAAAATGTGTTTATTTTTGCAGAACATGAACTGCAACAAATATCCTGTTTACCAACTTGGTAAAGTGGCTGTTTAATTCATTTTTATTAGATTTGGGGAAGACAGCAGAGCTATAAAGTTCAAATGGGGTGCAATAATTTTGCAATATCATAATGCTGTGATATTTCTCGTTGAAATTATATCTGACTAGCAAAGTGTTGTCTGGTTTCTGTTAACATAAACAGTTCTTTCTTCTGGTGAAGGTAAGTATAAAACATTATAATGATGGCCCTTGAGTATGAAAGGGGTGTGTTAAGCTTGGCACCCCATTTGTATCTGTGTTTGAGAATTTTGTTTTTAAGTAAAAAAGGAAGTCGCTTTGTTGTGTAGACTAACTAAGACTTAAACACTTGGTTATAAAAGTGTTGAAAGAACTTCATCTACTATGAATCATTTGTGTGACAGTAGAAAACAGTAACAGTGACGAACCACATACAGACGATCAACTGGTTAACGAAATGACTGATGTTTCTATCTGTTTCAGCGCCTTTTCACAGTTTTTGCGTTTGATCATGTCTACTTCCTGAAATAGGTCATTCTTTTTTGCCCAAAAACACAAAAAAAGAAGCATAATCAATGCTCTTTTGGCATAGGGACAAGCTTAGAATTAAAGAAGCACTTGCTAATGCAGACCTAAATAGAAAAGGGAAGGTGGAAAAAGCAGAGGGCCAAACTATGATGTTATCTGGCTGGAGTTCAAGGCGGCTTTCTAAGTAAGTAGGACAAACCTGAACCCTCTACAGTGGTTCAAACAACAAGAGTATTTTGAGGTGAAAGGCAAAGAGAAGAATGCGAGGATTCCACATGTAGACGCGGTGGAAGGAGAAGCTTTCACACCGAGGTGCGAGGTTTCATACTACCACTAAAAATAGCAACAACCTGAACTTCCCATTAGGGAAAGCTTTATTCGATTTAGGTAAATAAATGTGCGAATTCTTAGTTTTCTAGCGAACCCAAAACTGTGTTTTGATTGCGCGTGTGAACTGGATGTATTGGTAGAACCCTGAAGTTCAGATAGACGAGGTTAGCTGTTCAGACTGTGACTAAAACATTATCATCTTTTTTTAAGGGTCAAGTCATTGCTTTTTTTTTTTACCCAGTTTTTCCACAATTAATTTAAATCTTTCAAATTTCTACTTATTTAATAGATCTTAAGATATTTAAAATCTGATGTGATGCCCCATAACATGTTATTTTTATTTCGACTGGGTCGGAATCAAGATAAAATGAGGCTGAAATAGGCAAAGCTATTAATCGATTGTGCTGTCTGTGG
This sequence comes from Valencia hispanica, assembly GCA_963556495.2. Lineage (NCBI taxonomy): Eukaryota > Metazoa > Chordata > Actinopteri > Cyprinodontiformes > Valenciidae > Valencia > Valencia hispanica. The sequence goes on along the minus strand of OY747717.1, from coordinate 32,841,374 downwards.
GTTGAAACAAAAGTAGTCTTTAAATGAATGTATCGATGAGCCGGATAGATGTTATCTGTCTTAATGACAAAAGGGAGTTCTTGGCTGAAGGGGAACCTCATCAAAGCTACACATGCATAACCTTGCATCAGTGTTCAGAGAGAAAAGGAAAAAACATTTAGCCCGAAGAGTAGATAAGCTTTTAAATTAATCCGAACAAAGTTCACACAGATTGAAAAGGAAAGAATCAACAAAGTCATCTCGTTTGAAATGTAAATATGTATCGTTTTGTTTCAAAATGCTTCTTTCTTTAATGGTTAAATATAAACAAGTGAGGCATGTACAGTATAAAAAGAAAGTTCTCATACGTTCAAGGATGCGAAGCAGAAAAAAAGCCTCGAAAGAAAAACGGCAATGAAATATAAATCATCACTACAGATTAAAATTAAAGAAAAAAATGCTGAGATTTAGAAGAGGAATCTGTAGTCAGAAAGCCCTTTATAAGACTAAAAATATTACAAGTCAAAGATCACAACTGTGATTAAAGTCAGAAGGATTCCACACTATTTTACAAAAAAAAAAAAAAAAATCATACAATCTTGTTAAAACTAACCAGAGGGGTAAAAGCAGCAGCTAGGTAGATGTAGAACTGCCACAGTGATTGTTAATAAAGACACTATTTGCTGATCGCAGCCGAAACGGTCTAGGATGTAATGCAGAGCACCTTCAAAAAGGGGACAATACGCCAGGCAAGCTGGCAGTTGTGCTGCTTAAGCTTTGCCCTTTTATTAAACTCACTTGCTATTCACTGTTGAATAAAAACACAAAAAGATGTGAGAGGTAAACAGTTCAAAAGGAAGACGTTGTGAATCAAACTAAATATAGATGTGCTTCGTGTCCCCTAAAGATTACTCTCTCTTCAACAAGAAGCATGTTTTTCTAGCCAAACTCACAGAAATGTCTTTAATGAAGATGAGAGAAGCTACAGGGATGCCACCTTCCTCTTCATTCTGCTCAGTCGGGTGCAGAGAAAAGTAGCTGCAGCACCCCTGAGCTCTTTTTCAGCTTTGTCTACGTGGCGTATTCTACAGTTTTGTTCTAGGTTTCAGAAAACCTTTTAACTACTCCAAATATCACTGATCACCATTTCCATTTATTTCGAGAGGCAAGCCATTAATTAGGATTTTCTTGTGTTCTTTTCTTTGTGCATTTGGATTTATCACCTCCGCTAAGGAGGTTATGTTTTTGCTACGGTTTGTCTGTTTCTTTATTAGTTAGCAACATAACTCAAAAAGGTTATGGAGGAATTTTGATACAATTTTAAGGAAATGTCTTCAATGGGAAAAGGAACGAGTGATTATAATTTGGGGGTGACCCGGATCATCCAGATTTGGGGGTGGGGGGGTAATTAGTTTCCTCCCTCAGTTTCCCACACAGCTGTACCACATCTGCTCTGATTAGTTCATCTGGCTCCATCGTCATTATCCACCACTGCCTCACTATTCACGCTCCTGGTTTTAGCCAGAATCTCTATTACAGTGTTATGCCAGTTCCATATCCTGTTCCTCCACAAGTCTTTATTTTTCATTAGTAGAAGCTCAACACTTCACCTTTCTGCCTCTGGTTCTGCATCTATTTGGGTTTAACTAGAAACCCAGCATGAAACAATCCACAGAAAGGCTTTGGAAGTAAATGAAACATGAATATGATTATTTTGATTTTATTTTCTGTATATTCTAGCGTAGTCTTTTAAGCCCTTTTAAGAGAAAACTTGTACAGTACAACATAAAAAGGAAGATATGTAAATAGAGAGCACTTTGAAGACAATTTTAATATTTGTAGGACCACAGAAGCCAAGCAAACACACAGCGCAGAACAGCAGCCGTGACAGAGTCCCATCAACAATGTCCTAATTTACACGTGATATGTGGTAACATCTTGACACATTCCTGGGAGGATTTAAGTCTGAGTCACATCAGTAGCATGGTGTGTGTATGTTGTCTGTATTTGGCTAAACTGCTGTGTCACAGCATGTGAGTATTCACACCACTGATCTTTCTACTGCTGTGCCACTCCAATGCCTCGACTGACAGCTCTGTCGTCTTAAATGCTTCTGGTTTTGGTTATATATGCACATTTTTGTGTAATAGGGAGGCAATCGGCTTTGAAAAGTCAATATTGCAGAATTGAAGAGCAAGAATATGAGACAATTCCTGTGGTGGTTCAACGAACAGGGGGCTTCTATGGTGCATTCATGTACAACCAATAGTGTATTGCATATATAACAAAAGCAATATCTTAAAAGTATTTTTTCAAAAGTTCCTAAATAACAACATTGACCATTTCAATTGGTTTTGATAATCCATCTAGACATCCACTGTCTATAACAGCTCATTTTTAAAGTGCCTACAGTTGAGACCAAGAGGAATAGTCTCTTTTATACCTGCTGCTGTGGTTATGCTTAATAACATAAAACCCTAAGCATTGTTGTAGACATCGTTGCACATTGTTGATGATGACTCATAAAAACTTGGGCTGTTTCTGTTTTGCCTTTTATTTTTTGTATGCATGTCTTGTTTGATGGTAGGACTTGCTGCAAATAGATTTCCAATTGGGGACAATAACGTTACCATTGACCATTAAGTTAATAAATGTATAAATCTCCACTCAGTTCTACACCAGCCGCTTTTTGAAATGCTACAACACATTGGCCAATTTGAATTATTTTTATTGAAATATTTGCTACATTTTTATTGCTATTTGATTTTGTTTGTAATTAACCTTTAATGTGTGGGAGTATTAGCAGCTAGTCGCTCTTTCCTGCTTCTTTCTTACTTTCCATTTTTCCCCCAACCTGTACAACAAAAACTGTCTTTTAAACAAGTAACAAATAGTTACAAAAGTTACAAAAGTATAAATAGTTTTTGTACCGCTTGCATTTCTTCACATTCTGTCACCTTGCAACCACAAACTTCAATGTACTTTATTTGGAATTTATGTGATACAGGAACTTAAGGTAGAGCATTACTGTGGAGCGGAAATATCTTCTTTTTTTTTTTATAACCACACCCCCCCCCACCCAAAACTACAAAAAACAAAACAAACAAACAAGCAAACATCTGAATTCATTTGCATTAAGCCCCTTTTAATCTTAACACCTTTAAATGAAATCCAGTGCACCCACTTCCCTTCAGAAGTCACCTAATTTTTAAATACTACATATATTCTCTTTGCTTTGTAGTATCTTTGGGCACACACAGGTTTATGCATTTCTTTAAAACAATGTTTCTAAACACTCTGTTGAAAGAAGAGGGGGGGAAAAAAATCAGAAGAGAAAGCATCAAAGACCGACCTAACTGTGCTCCTTCTTCAGTTTATGAATGATAGACCTTCGTCGGTTTTACAACATACTGCCACGCATGACTTCAGAGAGTTATTATGCAGCTTTCATATGCCAAGAGGGACTCTTAAACCCCATCTTGTATTTCTGACACCTACAACAGAACCAAACAGAATTTGAGAACATATAGTGCTGAAAGAAATACAGCCTTGGCCTTTATCTTCTTTTGTATCTTATGTCATTGAATTTTTTTTTTCTTCCAGTGAAATAAATTTCAGAATACCAATAGAATATATAAACAGCAGATACATTTTTCTAACTGATTTTATGTCTAAACAAGGTGGAAAAAGCAATCATTTCCACAAGATTATATTGGAGCACTTTTATATCTATACTTCACTTATTTTCTTTACATGTTCCTAATATGCCACTAATAAATATGATTACTTGTTTTAAGTGATGTGAACTACATCAGCTCCACACTCCAGAAATTAGAGATGTTTACACTGCACTGACCTATGGGGTCAAAACTGGGTCAGCTCAATGTAAACTCAAAAAATAGAGATTATAAATTCAAAAAATATTGTAAACTTGAATTACAAAAAAATAACTATAAATCTAAAACCATAACCAAACAAAAAAAAAATCCAAAAATGAAAATCGGAATTAAAATATATATTTATATAAAACTTGCGACATAAGCTGTATTCATGCAAGTCGACCGAACTTCTGTCAATCATGTCTTAGGTTGCCAGTGGCCTGTAACCCTGCCTGATTTTCATTTCTGGAATTTTTTGGTTTGATGACGGTTTTAGGTTTATAGTTATTGTTTTAAATTGAAGTTTACAATATTTTCTTGAATTTGCTCTTTTTGAACTTTTTTTTAAATACAAATTTACAATCTCTTTTTGAATTTACATTGAGCTGACCCTGTTTTGACCTCATACTGACCTTTCTTTTTATTTGTTTCAAGGAAATGTCTGTTTTTTTCTTAACCCTCCACTTAAAGAAAACAAGATCCCTTGTAATCAAAATTAGGGATGTACCATATATCGGCAGTAACATCTGTATCGGCCAATGTTAGTCATTTTTTTAACTCATCAGCATCAGTCCCACAACTAAAACTGGTTCAATATTAACAATAGGGATAGAAGAAAATATTGATACGCCTATATGTCGCGATATTTTATGTCACAATATTGTATTGATATTTAAAAGCAACGTATCGTGTGTTTTTTTTAAAGGAACCATTAACGATGACAGTAATTTTTGAAGTAAAGTTAAAAGTATGACTGGTAGTTTGTGGCCGTTTTCACCTTCTTCGTTCCAGTGGATCAACTAGATCTAGTAATAAAACTGGATGTGTTAAAGTATGAAACAGGTTGGAGTGTTTAGAATGCCGCAAAATATCGTATCGTCTCCCCTGTATCGGGATACATATTGTATCGCCAGTTTTTACCAGTACACATCCCTAGTTAACAACAGATATTTATTTCCACCTTTTAGCTGTTTGTGAATGTGTTATGAGAGGGGGATTACTTTTTGGTCATGTGACAGTCAGTGATGCACACAGGATTATGGGATGTTTACCTTGAGGAAGCAATGTCAGTGGTGTAGTCTTTTTTTCCACTGTCAAAAGGGTGATTAATATATATATATATATATATATATATATATATATATATATATATATATATATATATAGTTACATAGCAGTCCCATTCAAAATATTTGACTCGGACTTTTAAATATTACCACAATATCAGGCCAAAGGTACTCTGAAGAGTTAACGAATGGTTACATAATTAGTATAAATAGTGCATAATTGCACCTGTTGCTTTTAAGGAGCGTTAATAAAAAAATTATATATATATATATATATATATATATATATATATATATATATATATATATATATATATATATATATATATATATATATATATATATATATATATATATATATATATATGTGTGTGTGTGTGTGTGTGTGTGTGTGTGTGTGTGTGTGGCACGCATGCATTCAGGGCAGTCTTTGCCTGGCACATTTCTTACTACTAATTGCTGCTTATCTTTGAGATCTGATTTGTGGATTACAGTTTTCTTCAGTTACAAGGCCTGTAACACATAAGAGAAAGACAATGTGGAGTAGATTCTTCATATCAGAAGTAGCTTTAAATCCAGTGCATAAGGGGGACGTCACAGGAATATTCCCAGTTATGGAGCAAAACACATGCTGCCAAGCTTTTATTCTTATTTTCAACTCAATTCACTCACTAAAAATGTTTCTAAGTACATAATAATGGCTGGTTTGTTTATAGAGCAACAGTGATAATAGTATTTATGCACTTGAAGAAAAAAAATGAATTGAATTGAATGATTGGCACATTGCTACATGGCAATTAGAGATACATTTATTGTGATGTGGTAATTGTGAATCATTTTTACCCTATAACTGCACAATGTATCTGTTTAGACAATCTCGTAAAGATGCATGTCTTGGGAGCCACATATTTTAATTTGCCCCTTCCCAGTTTAGCACAATATTGAAGACAGGATGAGTTCTAGAGTAGAAGTTTAAAAACCTGAAACAACTATGTTTTTTATTTGAGCTTTTTGTAAATACATATAATACTCTAATTAAAGTCTGTAATTTTAAAATCATGCAACTGTTTTACATAAATTAACTTGCTTAGAATAAAGGTGTTAAGCAACTTAAAGTATGTGTATTTTCCGATGGGTTACAAGAGTTCACCATTTGTTTAAAAACAGAAAACTTAAGAGAGTAAGATTTCTCCTCTTTTGTAACCCACTAGAAAAAACATGAAACTATATAATGATGCATTTTAAAGTTAAATACTATGAAGTTTTGTGCCAGAATTGGCTTGAATGGTGAAATTTCTTTTTGCATCAGTTCTAAATGGAAGATTACCTTGAACGATGCTTACTACTGGGTGTCAAAGCACTGCCGAACACACCAAACATAAAAATACCCATACACAAGCTGCATGCCACTCCTTAGGTTCTAAGTCATTAAATATGTAGTTGCTTTTGATTACTCTTGAAATTAATTCATCAGGGAGAGCAGTGACAGGTCCTCGCTGTTACTGACAAAATGCTGTGGCAGTTACTGATAACATGAGCTGCTTAAGAATTCTGCACTGTAACCTTCGTATTCGTCTTTCACTCTCCCTGAGCTTTTTCTCCCCTCTACACCAAGCTCTTCTTTCTTCTTCAGTCAGGTGAGTTGAGAAATGATACACAACCCAAGCATTTGTCAGAGCTACAAACCACTGAAACTAAATAACATTGAAAGAAATTGCGAGAGAAGAGTGGGAAACGAGAAAAAATGGGGCCTTTATGAAATAAATGCACTTTAGAGGGTACAACAGTGTAACAAGAAAGAAAGAAAGAAAGAAAGAAAGAAAGAAAGAAAGAAAGAAAGAAAGAAAGAAAGAAAGAAAGAAAGAAAGAAAGAAAGAAAGAAAGAAAGAAAGAAAGAAAGAAAGAAAGAAAGAAAGAAAGAAAGAAAGAAAGAAAGAAAGAAAGAAAGAAAGAAAGAAAGAAAGAAAGAAAGAAAGAAAGAAAGAAAGAAAGAAAGAAAGAAAGAAAGAAAGAAAGAAAGAAAGAAAGAAAGAAAGAAAGAAAGAAAGAAAGAAAGAAAGAAAGAAAGAAAGAAAGAAAGAAAGAAAGAAAGAAAGAAAGAAAGAAAGAAAGAAAGAAAGAAAGTGGTTTGAATCTAACATTTGTGCCAATGCCCTTGAGTTAGCCAGTGAGGCATCGAAGAGTGAATTTGGGTTGGGGAGTTATCTGCAAGGCTTTTCTTTCAGTGATATAAAAAAAAAACACATGACAGCAATGCTAGGTCTTATTGAAGAGAAAGCCTCAAGGCTGAAGAGAGAAGAGGCTGCAAGGCAAATCTGCAAGAGGTAACACAAATGGCACCACCTTGACACCCTGTCATTGTCTCCATGCCTGGACATATCAAAATTTTATTTTTAAATAGCACTGTATAGAATGATGCACGGATGAAGGCACTCGCGTACAAATGATGGGGAATGGTTCAAATATAATCACTAGACGTTAAGTGTGTATGCATGTACAAAGTCCACCATTTATTTTAATAGCTCTGTATCAGCTATAGTAAGGATTTAGCTTTTTTTCCTTCTTTGATGCAGTCCAGAGTGTGGTTTTGGAAAAAGCCATCTTTACTTTTGTCTTACAATGAATGAAAAACGGATCTGTTCTCTTTTTATTAACAAGTGTAGCATATATTTCACTCTCCTTTTATTATGCTAAAGCTGAAGGCAAACTTTTCAGATATGAAGGTCTCCCTTTTCGACTTTTATTTACTTAATTCTAAAAATTAAACTCTTTCATATTGAATCTAACAGCCACTAAAATAGGACATGGCAAACCTTTAATCTGTCTGACACTTATTTCTATGTACACTGCATATTCTCTGCTGCTGCACAGTTATTTTTAATTGCATATGGTTTCAGTTCGAGGTTTCTGGCTTACATGATACATCCTCTGAGGCATTCATTTTTAGGAGTAAATCTTTTGTGAAAATAATCTTGATAAAATAAGAAAAAAAAGAGGTGCGTGAATAGAGTAAGACCTAATAAAACTAAAATCCAGACTATTACATTTTACCTTTCCATTATGTTCTATATGTTGCGAATCAACTATTTGAAGTTTTGCTTCAGGTTTTCAGTGAACAGAAAATTAAGTATTAACAATCACATGAAGTAAGTCATTTTAACTAAAAAACAAAGGGGCACTTAAATATTAAATTTTTCGCCTTATCCTCTTGTGAAAATAGTAACTTTCACGCTTTTACACTATGAACCTCAAACAGTGTAACCTGTACTAAATGTAAGAACGTACCAAGTGTCAGGCATGATGGTGGGGGCATCATGATGTCGGGTGGTTTCACTCCAAGGGGCATTGCACAAAATGAACGGTAAAATGAAGAAAGGCTAACATCACTTCTCCAACTTGACCTCAACTAATGGGTTGTATGGTTGAGACCTGGACACAGTTTAATGTTCTAACAGGACGATGGTCCCAAACATGCTGTATAAAGAAAAGATAAAGCAAGGAGTCCAAACCTCAAGCCTAAAGACATTTGATGGACTAGGCATGACAACCAGTGTGATGCTGTGGGTATATATTTGAGCTGGTATCATTATTTTTCAGCCTCTCTGGATAAGAGAAAACCTTCAATGAATTCAAATTTGTGCACCCAATTCCTGCTTTTAAAATGAACTGAGGTTTTTGCTTTATAATTGCTACACCCTGGAAAAATATAATTTTAACCCTTGGAATGATTGGATAACTAAATGCCCATAACTAATAATGTGTATACGCAGAGTAGAAAAACTTCTGACTGGAACGGTATAAAAAAAGCCATTCAATGAAGATAGCAAGTAATATTGCCTTTTTATTAAATGAGGATTTCTTCACTATCTCAATGCAACTGTGGGACTACACTTACATTTTACAAACATCTTCAAATCACAATTCGGGTTGGGATATTGAGAACCTTTTGA